>JAYKAV010000378.1:0-69739 GCA_035582835.1 Phoebastria nigripes | reverse complement strand
CGCCGAGCCCCGCCGGCGCGCCCGCGGGCAGCTCCCCGGAGGGAGGCAGCGGCGGCAGCTCCGACGCGGAGGACGCCTCCTCGGCAGGTGGGTGCCGCGGGGGGCCCCGGGCCGCGGCACGGCCGAGGGGGAGCCGTCCCCCACCCCGCGTCGCAGGGCATGCCACACCAGGGACGAGGGTGTCCCCAGCCCCTGTGCCATCCCCATCGCATGGTCAAGGGCATCCTGTGCCGCTGCGTGGCCGAGGGCATCCCCAGCCCTCCTGCTGTCCGTTCTGAGCTCCCATGCCATACCCATGGCACAGTCAAGGGCACCCCGTGCCACTCCGTCCCCACGACCCCATGCCATGCCATGCTGCTGCTAAGGCCATCCCAAGCCCCTGTGCCATCTCCGTCACACAGTCGATGCACCCTGTGCTGTGGCACGGCAGAGGATCTGACGGTCTCCCCAGGCTGTCCCCATCATGCAGCCGGGGCACCCCATGCCGTCACATGGCTGAGGCCACCCCAAGCCCTTGTACCATCCCCATCAAACAGCTAATGCCACCCCCAGCCTTTGTGCTGTCCCCGTCCCACCACTAAGGCCACCCCAAGCCCCTGTCTTGTCCTTGTCCCACTTCTGAGGGTGTCCTGTGCCAAGGCCCCATCCTCAGGCATGCGAGGAGGGAGGGTGGCAGGCCGGTCCCCTGCAGCTGGCTCTGGGTGATGTGCCACTGGCCCAGGAGCCACCTCTGGGGCTGGGACACTGCAGGAGAGTCACTTCCTCCAGGTGTGACCTGGCTCACGGGGACACCTCTGCTCGGATGACATCCTGTGATGTCCCTTGGGGAAGTCCTGGAACTGCTAAAGCAGAAGCGTGCTGGGGTGGTGAGGTGTCCCAGGGCATTTCTCTGGGTAGATTGAGGACAATGTTACTTTGCAGGTGACTGGCTGTTTCGTGGCACTGAAGGCACAGCCAGCTAGCACTGTCACCCGTCATGCTGTCCTACTTCCAGCGGCCTAGAAGTTGTTATTGCATCAGCTTTAATCCTGGTTCAAACACAGTCCTGACAGCTAGGGAATGTCACTTTTTATGTTGCTAATTCTGCAGCTGACTTGAGTTAATTTTGTTGTTGCTTAATTGTTTGGGGTGGTGGTTTTTCCCCAAGGCTGTATCGTGCTGGTTTAAGATTGCCTGGGTAGCAAGCGCTCTGATGTGGAACCGTGCTTAATATTTAGCGTAATTTATATTTATTGCATTAGTCTGGAGATTAGGGCCGGAGAACAGCTCAGTTTCTGTTTCACCTTCCTGAGCTGTCTGGAGGTGAAACATCAGAAGTACATGGCTACTCTTGGTGTTGTCTCCGTACTGCGCCGGGCTCGCTCACATGTGTGTTTGTGCCTCTCCCCGATCGGCAGGGACCGGCCGTGGGAGCCTGCTCCCAGCCCCGTGGCAAGGACCGAGGGCATTCGATGTGCTGCCTTCAGAAAGCCGCCCCAAGCCCTTCTCCAGCACCCTGTCAGCGGGCACCGGTTGTAATTTTTGGAGAGCTGCACAGCAGCCAAGGGGGCTTGAGGGCATCAGAGCAACCAAGCGCAAATCCTTCTGATTTACAGTCRGATCCTGCATTTTATTTCTATCTGGGTAATCCTCCTGAATGTTTCCAAACACCCAGGACTGTGCAAAGCTGCTCTCGGGCCAGGGCGGGTGTTGTTAAAGGGGTTTCCCTGGAGCACAGCATAAGGAATAGGTCTCTTGAGCCCCCGAGGGTCCCGGCTTTGTAACCCGGAGGGGTCCTCCAGCCCCGCGCCACCCTTCAAGGTAGCTGGACCAAGACCTTTTGCAGCCGGTCAGGGTGAGTCTTTTGGGCAAGACCTTGAAATCCAAGGTTGCATCTGCTGTGATTAAATGTGGCCTCTTCCTCCTCCTCCTCCCCCAAATGGGTCTCCATCATGGTCCCCAGCTCCTGCACTCATCTGAGGAGGCAGCGTCCCCTCCGCCGAGCGCCCGGCTCCTCRCCCCATGGCACGGCCGGGCTCTGTGCAGAGGTCGGCTGACGGCGGCGGCAATAAGCTCTCCCCAGCCTTGTCCCAAGCCTTTCCCGAGCATCAGCACTTTTCTTTGTTGCGTGTTATAAGGGCGCCTGTGTGCACTGACGGCGCTGACATTTAAAAGCAGAATTTGAGAGTACAGTAAAATGCGTGTGGTTGTTGCCTGGATCCCCCTTTCTGCAGACAGTTGGTTAACTTAGTGCTCCCGTTGTTTTCTTCTCATTTCTCTTTATTTTTCAGATATAATTAAAAATTCCTAATTGCGGTGCTGTTTGCTTCTCCCACCAGCAGTCCGGGTGGTAACTCAGTTAGTGCTGCTCTGCCTGGGGTCCCTCAGTATTTTAATGTGAATTTTGGAGCTTAACGGTGCTGCGGCTGTGGCTGAATGCGTTCGGTCCCTGGCCATTTCACTGTAACCTACGGCAGAGCTATCTGGACAGCAAGCGAAGGAGTGTTGAATATCATCTTTATGGGAATTATCGGGGAAAGACAGTGGTTTCCTTTGAGTAGCTTGTGATTAATCTAATTTAAAGCGAGGAAATCTGCAAGATGCCCCTGTTTGTGGCTATTGCATGAGAGCAGTGCGTGTGACAGCCAGATACATGATCCTGGCATCTGAGATAACGCCTGCACCAGCTCACCCGGGACCGACAAAATCTGAGCGTCAGCGAGCAGATGGCTAAAAACGACGTGTGGAAAGGACTAAAATTCCCTTCATCTCAGCTGTCACCTGTCCCTGTGGCTAAACACGCAGCTGGCCTCACAGCTGAGTATGCGCGGTGCCGCGCGTGGCTGTGCCGGGAGGTGGTTGGGGTGTGCCGGGGTGCGGCGGTGCTTCGGCTGGGTGCTGCCTCCACCACCCCCCTTTTGCTGAGGCACAAGTCTGGGGTGAAGGGTCCAGTGCTGCGGGTTGGCACCCATGAGGAGAGCGAGCTGAGCGGGCGGGAGGTGACTCTGCCGGTGACCAAGAGGAGTTGATGCGGTGATGCTCATCGGGAAATGCTTTGTGCCCGGCAGCCGGGTAGCGCGCACAGAGGTGGAACAAACTCGGCGCTGGGTTTCCCTGCTTTGCCCTTGGGAAGCTGAGAAAGAGGCCGGCTTTGCCACGGAGCTGGGATGCTGTGGGAGCTCCTGAAGCTCCTCTGGAAGGCTGCAGGGTTCGGGAGCCTCCGACCTGCCCCACAACAGGGCCCTGCGCCCTGGAGACACGAGCTCTGGGGTGGGGAGCGCTGGCATAGCTGGCATAGTCCATGGTAGCATTGGCTGACGGATCTGGTTATGGCAGGATGCTGCGGCTGCGAGCTGTGTTGTAAATGAAATCCCTGGTCCTCTGTTTAGCTGGGATTACAGTTTCTGTCATGAAAAGATCCTGGAATCACGTGGGCTCTTCTGCTCGCCCCGTCGCACCACCTTCACTACTACCTTGGGAAATGGGAAGGGAGCTGCTGGCAGCAGTGGGGTCCCTGTCTCGCAGGGCAGTGAGCACAGAAATGCAGCGGTCTTGGTGTGTGCACCAAAGGGCTGAGATGGGAAAGGGTCCCTGGGACATCTGGAGTCCCCAGGGCATTGGCCGCCTCATCCTTGTGCACACGGCTGAGGGCTGGATTGCCACGGGCATCGTGCTGGGGGCTCCTGCTGTGGTTTGGGTAAAGGCAGGGCTTGTTCTTGCTGCTCCGTCCCTGCTTTCAGCTGGTGCTGCTGCTGGCAAATACATGATACCGCAAAAGCGGCATCTCTCTCTGTCGTGGAGAAACTCCTTTGTGGTGGGGCAGTGCTGTAGGCAGGACTCTGTCCTGCTGTCCTGAGCCACCCTTGAACCCTGCTGGTTCCTCATCCCTTTCTTGGAAAATCCCCTAAAACAGCAGCAAAAGGAGAACGGAAAATAGTGAGCAAAGTCCAGAGTTTATCCCAGTGCATCCCTTTCCATCTGGGGTAGGTCATGGCATGCAAGAGGTGAAGGAGCGGTGATCGCGCAGCGCCCAGGAAGGTGAAGTGTTGCATTGGCTGTGCATCCATTTCCCCTCCTGTAGCACCAGGAGGGATCTCGAAGCCGGTGCCGAAGTGGGGAGGTGGGTGGGTGGGAGTTGTCCCTCCCCGAGAGCCCAGCTATCACCTCTGTGTCCTCTTTTATTTTTTTAATTTTTACTTTATTGTTTTTTTCCCCCACTGTTGGAAAGCGCTTGCTTGGCTCTGAAGATGCTGAAAGTTCCTCTTTTGGCTGGGGAAGGCCAGGCAGAGTCGCTGTGTTTAATTTTAACTGCTTAGGCGAGGACAAAACCACAGCATGCATGTGGGTGTGTGCCTGCTGGGGACCTTTGAACTGTCTTCATCTGTTCTGGGGCCTGGTGGCGTTTTGGGAGGTGGCATTTCTCCACAAACCCCCCTGACAGCAGCGTGACAACAACATCTGCATGGCGTGGGGCTGCCTCCCCGGAGAGCAGTGCTGCCCGAGCCGAGGACTGAAGGGTTAACACTGGGGCAGGTTGGCACTGTTAAAGAAAATCATAAATAAATGCAGAAGTTCATGAGGTTAAAAAGCCTTTGAGTAGAACAGCTGCTGTTTAAAAGCATGGCTTTTAGATGAGAGCAGTAAGTGCTGGTTGTTGAAATAACTTCCCTGTGATGGGCAAATAGTAGAGGGCTTGTAAAGGAGTTGGAAGAGCAAAGGGGAAAGCTGTGACCAGCTCTGCCCGCGGGCACCACCAGGATCTCTGTTCCCGGGCAGAGCCGGCAGCGGCCACAGCATCTGCTGGGTGCAGAAATGGCCCTTCCAGGAGCCGGCACCCTGTGAATGCCCAGCAGGATGGACACGTGGTGGGATGGGGGTCCCTGTCCCTCTCACCAGGCAGGGGGATGGCGGGTGAGCCGGCCCCGGTGGGCACGTCTGTGCTTCTGGCAAGCTGTCTTGGCTGGGTCTGGTTTTCACCTGGCCTGCTCCCCTCTGCCATCAGCTCTCACATCAGCTAAGCGGAGTTGCAGTGGGAATCTGGCTGCTGCCCGGCATCATGAACCTGCATCTCCTCTGAACCAGATCCTCAAAATTGGTGTGAGCGTTCCCGGGGCGGCTTCCTCCTCTCCTCTGGCATGGCTGCGGTACCCGCTCTCGCTGGCCCAGAGATGCTGACATCTCACCTGCAGGAGGTGGGTCTGCCTGCAGCATCCCTGCGCGTCCTTGCGTGCCATCAGCTGAGCACAGTCCTGCTGGCTGGGTATTTTATCTGTGGGGGTTATTTGCCCCCCCCAATATTTGGGGCAGAGACAATGCTGAGCTCCCCCAGCTCAGCAGCGTTCAGGCAGTGGGCAGCGGTGCTGGGCTGCGTGGTCTGTCCCAGAGCCTTGCAGAAGGGAAGGAGGGGACGCAGTTCCCCCTTCGGTGCCAGCGGTGCCGTGGGCTGTGCCTGCTGCGGGGGCRAGCGCTTTGGCTCGGAGGTGGCCCCCTGGCCTCTTCGGGCTCAGTGCAGCCATGGCTGGTTGCGGGGCAGTCGGTGGTCCCCATGCAGGAGCAGCGGCAGCAGCAGGGCACGCAAGAAACCCTCATTAGGTGGCTGGCTACAGCCAGAAGTGCCCTGCGGGGCCTGAATACATTTGCATTGTAAGTCTATTGAAATCTGGTTTGGGTTTGTTTTTTTTTTTTCCCTGGAAAGACACTTCTGTGCAGCGGGGCTCTTTGTTTGGGTGGTTCCTCCTCCCCTCCTGCCCAGCTATGCCGCCAGTTGGGATCCCAGCGGATGGCTCTGCTCTGTCTTCTGCTGGATGCTGTCTGCTGCGGCCAACCCTGCAGCAGCAAACGGAGGGAGACGCTTTCCCCYGTGCTGGTGGGGGATTAATATTCCCTTGGGTTAGAGAAGGGAGCCTGGTTTAGCCAAGGCAGCTCACTAAAGTGTGCATCCATCCTGGGGAAAAAGGCACCTGTGCCCCTGGTTCATGGCATTGCTGGGTTTGTTCTCCCGCTGAGGTCGGCCGGAGCAGCCACTGGGAGCCTGGCCGGGGCTGAGCAGCCGGAGGAAGCACACCGATCTCGCTGCATCCCCAAGACACATCTTCAAATAGACATGGCTTTCCCACCCCTAGTTACTTTATCAGTGTTTGCTAAGCAGGATAATTTGCATATGTAGATCAGTAGCAGCAACACTTCTTGGCTGTAGTTGGGGAGCGGAGCCCGGCTGGTGCCGAAGYGAGGAGAATGTCCTGCAGATCTGCCCCGAGATAAGTCCCAGCTGCAAAGTTCAGGGATTGTTTGAAGATCTGGCAGACAGGGAGACCTTTGTGCTCGGGACTGGGGCTTTCTGCCATGGGCGGTTTTCGTTCCGATGCTGTGGACCAACACCTCTTCCTTCTCCTTTGCAGGTTTGCTTCAGTGGGAAGCAAACCTGGCCGAGCCGTCTCGGCAGTGCTGGCACTGGGGCTGGGTGGGAGAGGAGCAGCCTGGGTGCTGGCAGATACAGCTGCAATCTCCTTCTTCTCGGAAGAGAGATGCAATGTGATAGCTGGGTCAGGCCTTCATCTGATATTAGAGGCTTTTTCCTGCGAGCAACCACCACCTTTCTTTCCTTCTCTGTCTGGTATTTTGAGAGGCCAAGGGCGCTGCTGCCGCAGCTGGGTCTCTGCCCTCCTCCCCACGCTTGCTGGGGGGGACCTGCCCGGCTCTGGTGCCCTGCTTGGCTCCCCGAGAGCAGGAGGCTCTGAGCAGCTGCCCTGCGCTCCAGGCATCTCTCAGCCGTGCCCYGGGGCTGCGAGCGGAGCTTGGGGTTGATGCAGCGCAGACCTCAGGGTTTCTGTTCCGCAGGAAAGTCATGCTGGGGGAAAAGTTTAATGCTGAGTTGGGCTGAGGAGCRGCATGTTCAGGACATCCAGCAGGAAGGATTTGCTGTGCTCCTTGGTTGGGAGGGTGGAAACATTTTCATTTATTTTTCTTTTCCCCCTCTGTAACCTCTGGCAAGGAAATAGCTGCTGCCCTGCACCAGCRAGGGACAGCCCAGACCTCCCAGAGAGGCCGGCAGAGCGAGCACTGGAGCAGCTCGGAAAGCTGGGCTCTTGGCTGGTGTCTCCCACCGAAACCCTGGGCTCTGCCACCCTGGCTGTGTCCCGGCAGCCCTGGCTGTGTCCCTGCCATGGCTCCGGGACATCTAGGCTTCACCTCTCCCAGCCAAAGGACTCTGGCTGCTCTCTTAGTCCTCGTCTAACGCTGCCACTTGCATGGTGCTCCCCAACCACCCTCTCCTCCTCTGTTCTTCCCCCAGGAAAACACCCCCTCTGCCCCACGCCGGTGTTGGAGGTGCAGGCGGCTCCGGAGCTGCTCTCTGGTTGCTGCCAGCCTGGGGTGCCCACTGCCAGCCCCAGTCCCTGCTGCCCACCACCAGCCCCAGCCTAGCCCCGGGCGAGTGCTGAGGCTCATGTGGCCGTGGCTGGAGAAGCCTCTTGCACAAGAGTCCAGAAATAGCGATGCGTGGGCTGGCGGGCAGGGGCTGGGCAGATGCCAGGCAGACAGCCAGACACCAGGCAGGCTGCGCAGGGTTGGCCAGTGGTGGGGAGGAACCATGGGACTCGGCTTTCGGCTCTTGCAGCAAGGATGCTCCCAGCTGGAGCCGTGCTGTGGTCACAGCTGGGGGTGGTTGGGGCGGGTTGAGAACATGGTTGGCAGCATCTCCTCACCCAGGGCTGGTCTGTGTCACCGCAGGGTGGTGGGTGCCTGAGTTGGGTGGGTGCTCCCCCGGTCCCGGAGAGAGGAGGGAGGTTCAGCTGCTTTGCAGGTTTTGGGGTTTTGTTGCTGTTTTTACAAAGGTGAAAAGAGCATGAAAACCAAAGTGAAAATAAAGCCCAGCATTTTGGTGGGCTGTTTTGTCCAGGCTGTGCAAGGGCACCCGCCTGGGTTGGTGTGTGCAACCAGATAAAGCCCGTCGGGTGCGGCACGGAGGCGGCTCTGGTTTGGCCATCTCGGTGTATGGGGAGGCTTTCTGGGACGCCCACCCAGCCGGGCTCCGGGGCGCTTGGCTGCCTGGTCCTCCTGGGCCGTGGCACTGCCAGGGCCTGCTGCACGGTGTCACGCCGGGGGTGGCCAGCCGGCGGAGGGGTCCTGGGGGTCTGGTGGCCCATGGGCAGTTTGTCCAAGTGCTCAGCTCATGCCCCACGTTGGATAAAGAGGAAGATGCGCAAAGCGGGGTTTGCACCATGGTGTGGAGAGGCTGGTGCCATGGGTAGGAGCGGCCAGGAAGTGTGTCTGGCTGGGGGAAGCACGTGGAAAAACCCCTGTGTGCATGCAGAGAACCATGCATGGAAAACCAGCTGCCCCGGGGGGCTGCGGGCTGCCTGCTGCCCCATGTCTCTGCAGCCGCCGTGCTGGAGGGGGAGCGGCTGCACCTTGTGCTGCTGCTGCTGCTACTGCTGCGGTGCTCCCCGAGGCACGAGCAGAGCGCGGTTTCCTGCTGTGAAGAGGGTTGATGTGCTCAGCCGAACTGCCGCTGCCTTCCTGGCAGCTTGCTGCACCGGGTGGCAGGGCCTCATGCTGTGGGGGCACAAGGTTTGGCCGTGGAGGATGGAGGGGAGTCTCCATTGGGACCTGTAAGGGATGGAGTGGGGACAGGCTGTGGTACCGAGCAAATGGGGGAGTTGGTGGGCGACGGAGAGCAGCCAACACGTCCCACTGTGCCTGTGCTGTCACCCTTGGGCAGGGCTGGCACTGCCCGTGCTAATGGCTTGGGGACAAGGGGAGCTTCAGCACTGGGCAGTGCAGGTGTGGTGGTGGTGCCCAGCAGCATCCCGTGGGGCAGCTGGGGGTGTGCGCTCGGCTCCCCGAAATATCTGGGAGTGGGGTGGATGAGGGGTGGGAAATGGCAGCTGTGGGGCTGCACACTGTGCCGCTGACTCAGCGCCCAGTGACACACAGCCCGTGGGGGCTGTGGGTGTGGGTCCTCACCATGCTGGGGCTGGATACGGCCCCCCGGGGAGGCACGGCTGTGCCAGGGGCAGCAGTGGTTCTTCACCCTGGGTGGCTCCATGTGCCCCAGCCATGCTGAACCACAGCCTTGGCATTGCCGCACTCCCCCAAAATGTATCGGCTGCGTCTGAGCCTGGCGTGGACATCCCTGGGAGTGAGGATCAGATGGTGGCAGCGCCTTGGCAGGGTCCCCTCAGGTTTCCCAGCCAGGGCAGTTGCCGATGCCGCCCGCGTCCTGGCACTTCACGCTCCGGTGGCTCTGCCTTCCCCTTGTGCCCGGCAGAGCATTATCCCTCCTGCCCGGTTCCCATCTGGCCCCGGCACCTGGTCCAGGCCCTTCCCCACACGGCTGAGCCCGTGGGCAGGATGTGGCCGAGGGCACCRGCGGGGGATGCTGCCCGCACCGTCGGGATGGGGTCAGCGGTGCCGGCACAGGCTGAACGAGGGCAGCCTCTGCACTTGAACGCTTGGCTGGCGCCCTGACATATTGGGGTTGATGACTCTGGCGCTTTAGATTTCCTTTGGCTACATGCAGCTGGGGAGGGCGGTTTAACCCCTGCCTGCCTGCGCCCCGCTCTGCTGACCCTGGTTGTACGGGGCAGGGCAGCTCCCGGCTCCTGGGGGTCCTGGTTCCTCCTGCGGCTGCCAGAGCCGGCGGGGAGCGGGGCCAGGAGGAGCCTGCGTGCTTCAGCCGTAGCGGTTTGAGGGGCTGGTGAGGTTTTGCTGGAGAGGGGGCACAGCATCCCTGGGTCATAGGGAGGGGATAAGAACATGGTGGAAAGGATGATGGAGCCGGGCTTCCCCTTTCCCCTCCACTCTCCTTGGGGTGGCCTGCGGGGCAGCCGCATGCCCCTGTGCCACCACCATCCCCTCCTCCTCCTCCCCGGTCCCCAGACCCCTGCGGAGGGTCGGCGTGGCTGCATGCGGGGGGACGCCGAGCTCGGCTCCCCCCGGCAAGGCAGGGGCGGGAGGCGGGACGCGCTGCCATTGCCAGGCGGCACCTCCTTCCCCGGGCACCCCTGGCAGAAGAGCCGCCGTGTGCCCGGGCAGGCGGCCGTGCCCGGCTCTCCCATCCAGCCCCCGCCTGGGCCTGCGGCCCCCCGCCTCCCGCCCTCGCCCGCTGCCTTTGTTGTGAGATGAGAACCGGCTGGCGGGGCTGAGAGCTGGCGCAGCCCTCCCGAGCATGGAGCCGCTGAGCCACCGCGGCCTGCCACGGCTCTCCTGGATCGACACCCTCTACAGCAGTACGTGCTCTGGGCTGG
Source organism: Phoebastria nigripes (assembly GCA_035582835.1). Lineage (NCBI taxonomy): Eukaryota > Metazoa > Chordata > Aves > Procellariiformes > Diomedeidae > Phoebastria > Phoebastria nigripes. Next base: position 59,513 of record JAYKAV010000378.1, on the reverse strand, counting down.
GGGGGTGGCGAGGAGGGCTGGGGGGGTGGGTCCCCCCTACCTGTTGTGTAATGCTGCGTCGCGCTGGGGAGGGATGCTGTGCTGGCGATCCCGTGCCGGGGGGCTCCCGGGCTGAGCCGAGCCCAGGCAGGGGGCAAGCGATGCTGGCAGGGGGTTGCGCTCCCCTCCCTGAGCATCCCGCACACCCCAGTAGCAGGACAGTGCTGGCTGGAGTCGGTCCAGCATCCCCCAGGCTCCGGGGACCTGCTGCCCGCTCTGGGGGGCTGCATGAGCAGGATGGGTGACGGTGGCCCTGGCACGGTGGGGCCGGAGCAGCCTGACAGCTGGTGCTGCCCACGGCGGTCCCTGGGGACATGGGTGCTTTCTGCCCCAGGTCCCATCCCCATCCCTCCGTGGCTGTGGGAAGGCTCCTCTCCCCCAGCCGTGATTTTCGCAGTRAGCTCCGAGGCGCTGTGCCGAGGATGCTGTGACAACGCGGCATCGGTACCCGGAGGCTGGCAGCCGGTGGGGCCGGGGGCGTCCTGCAGCAGCTCGGGGGGGTGTGAATCCCCCCCATCCCATGGACAGGCAGCAGGGAGGAACGAGCCCCGGAGCCGTGCCGGTCCCGGTCCTGCTGCAGCTGTCTCAGTGGCAGCCAAGGGAGCCAGGGACACAGCAAGGGGGATGGGGGGGCTTGGTCACGGGGTCCCCGTTGTTCATTCTGGGGGAGTGTTGAGCTGCGTGGGCACCCCAGGGGTAGGTTTTGGGGTGCGGGGTTGAGCTCAGAGCCTGGCGTTCGTGGGCCAGCAAGGTTTGGCACGGGTGGGTGCATGGGAAGGTGGGATGCTCCAGAGAAGGGGGCATGGTGCCCCCTGCATGGATTTGGCGTCTGCTGTGCCCTGGAGGGAGTGGGGGCTGTGGGGGGCATGTTGCAGATGGCTGAGGCCCCCCAGGTTTTCCAGCCTGAAGCCTCCAACACCAACAGTCGGAGGCCACATCCAGCAGCGGCAGTCCTGGGGTCCAGCGCAGCTTGTGCAGGCAGCTGGGCTGGAGCCCAGAGGCCGCATCCAGCCCCAACCTCCGCGCGCTCCTTCCCAGCCACAGCATCTCTGCAAAGCGATGGCTCTGCCATCCCAAATCCTCCTCCAGCCACCCTGGCTGTGGAGGGGAGAGGCGTGGGGGAGGCTGCTTGGTGTGGTGCCCATGTCTTGGGAGATGCGGGGCAGGGTCTGGCCTTCGTCATGCCGGGGAAGGCGGCGGCGGTGCGGAGGAGATGCTGTTTGTGTTGAGCCACCCTTTGGAGGAGGCCCGCGGAGGCAGGTCCAAGGCCAGCTCATGCATCTGTGTTGTCATGGTGAATTTTCACCCAGACACAGGGAAACCGCAGTGTTTCCCCAAAACCTCGCAGGCTCCGTGTAGATGTTGGGCTTCTCCTGGCAGTGGGATAGGTCAGGTGAGCGTTGGGGTGTGCCAGTGTGCTCCCAGGATGCTGGGGAATGTGCCAGCATGTGCCTGGCTGGAAAATGAAGAAAATGCCACCCTGAGCTGCTGTGACTGTGCTGTCACCTGCCCGGACTGGGAAGGAGCCGGCTGCTGTCCTTGGCTGCACTCCCTCTTGGGGACCGTCGTGATGGATTAGCCCAGGTCAGACCTGGGAAGACGTGGCAGAGTGGAAACATTATTTTCCTGGGGAAAATAATCCCCTATGGGAACACGTTCCTGCCCCCATCACCCTCCTGGTGTCACGTGCCAGCCTGTGGGACCCCTGCCCCGATGGGTGTTGCTGTCCTGCGGGTGCCAGCCCTTGGTGTGTTATGGGTCTGGATCCAGCTCGGGGCCATAGGGCTGGGGTGTCCTTGTCCCCCAAAAGTGGCTCCCCTGGGCCAGGCTGCCTCCCTCCCCTCGGTCCCCATGCCTGGGGTAGAGCAGGAGAATTTCCACTGCTGCTAAAAAACCGGAGCAAAAATAGCGCTGGGTTTTGGCACGGGCACAGGAACAGGCTGCAGGGGCAATGCAGCTGCAGGGAAAGGGGGGAGGCGCTTGCTTTGGGCTGGCTGGGTGGCAGGAGCACCCCACAGACAGGGAGATGCAGGGACCAGCCCCTCCCTGTCCCCTTGCCCAGCAATGTCCCCCTTGCCCATCCTGGCTGCTTGGTGGTGCTTGGTTCCCTCCCTGCAGTGGGTGCTGGGGAGGTCCCTCTACCCGGCCTCCCCAGGTTAGAGCCCCGTAAATACTGCATGGCCGCGGGTGGCACAGCTGGAGGCACAGCTGGAGCCATGGGGACACAGCTCTGTCCTCCCTCCCACGGGCAATGCAGGGTCCCTCTCCCTGGGTGCCTGTTGGGGCACTGCTTGTAGGTCTTGTCCCCAGCTCAGGTCTGGGACTGGGACGTAGATCTGCTCCAACTGGGAGCAATGGCTGCATGAGCGCCAGGTCATTCCTGCGTCCCCACAAGCCAATCCCTTCCCCCTCAGTGCCATCGATGCCGCCTTCTTCCCTGCACCGCTGCGGGTGTCACCGCCCAGGGTCCCCAGCTGCCTCATTAAAGCTGTGTTCCTCGTTACCTTGCCGCCGAGCCGCCCCAGCCCGGGTTGCCAGGTCTCCCACAGTGCCGGTGCCGCTCTGGGTGCCCCCATTGCCCATCCCACACTTGAGCCCGGAGCTGCAGACCTTGGCCTTGGTGGAGGTTAGGCGATGGAGCCTGACGGCCTCCGAGTTGGTGTGCCTGGTGGGGACTGTCAGCTTCGTCCCCTCTCTGCTGCCTTGGCTCCCCCTTAGACCCTGCCTGATGGGGAAGGGTGCTTGGGCGAGAGGTTTGGGTTTCTCTGGGGCATCCCTAGCCTGGGGACAGTGCCTGGTTGGGTGGGCTCAGGGAAACTGCATGGGGTGGGTGTCCTGGGGAGGTGGCCGTCATGGGGAAACACCAACACTAATGCACCTCATGCTGCTTTGCTCCTGGCCGGTGTTGGAGGCATCCCAGCTGGGACCCGTCAAAGGCAGGAGGGATGAGGCACATCCCACCCTGAGGAGGCAGGATGAGTTAGAGATGGGGATCCCCTTTCCCTGGAAGCTGAGGACCATGGGGAGCTATGGGCTCCCCCATCTCTGCCCATCCAGCTCATTCATACCCAGTCAGCTCCTGGGTTGAATGGGGACGCTGTGGCCTCTGAGGGATGGTTATTAGCTGCTAATTGCTAATGAAGCAAGGTCTAAGAGGGGCTGCGGCACCCTGGCAGAGCTGGGATGCATCTGGTCTGTGTCAGGGCTCTCCTCCATCCCACCCGTAGATGCAGGATAGGACTCCTCACTGGCACCAGCAAGGCTCCTGGCCTGAGCAGGCTTCCCAGCAGTCTTTGATTTAAAGATTTATCCACTTTAAATATGAAGCCAAATGTAGTATTAATGTGCTGAGTGGTGTTGGTGGGAGTTGGGGGAGTCCTTGGCTGGGGCAGCGGGGCCATGGGGGCATGAAGTAGCGGCGGTGTGGGGTTTGGTCTGGCATGGCTGCTCCAGCCCCATGCACCCAGTTTTGGCCAGGGTCTTGGCTGGGATCCCCCCACTGCCTGCAGCCGGGGAGCCCGTGGGAACAGCTATGGGGCTGTTGGGCAGGGAGGGGAGCAAGGGGCTGCTGTGGGGTTGGGTTGGGCAAGCCATGCCCACCACCTCTTCGGGAGCTGCCGAGGGGGTCTCAGCCGTGGGCCCTGGGCAGGGGGTGCTGGCTGCACCCACCGGCCACCCCTGCCGCAGCCGGGCTCCCTTCCCCCTCCCCTTTGTCAGCATCTCGGGGCTGCTGCAGCCGCCTCTTCCCGCCGCCACCGAGCTGCTGCCGTTTCCATGGTAACAGGTTAGGATGTACCCCGGTTCCCCCGCTGCGCCCCAGGGACCTGCCGCAGACCTTGGACCCCCCTGCTCCCACTCAGGGCTCTGGGTCCCCAAAATGGCTTCCCCTGGGCTGTGGGTGATGGGGGAGTTGTGGGACAGTGTAGGGCATCCAAAAATAGGTGCTGGCCCGGTGTGGTGGTGGCCTCGTCCTGTGCTGGGGAAAGCAGACCCCTTCTGCCCTCCCAGCGTGGCCCAAGCCACCCACCCACTATGGARCTGCCGCCATCCCCCTTCTTCCAGGGCAGGTGACAGCGTCCTCCATGCTGCGGACCCAGGCGTCCTGGCACCCGTTCCCACGCTCCAGGAGGATGGGCATGGGGAAGCGGGGAGGACGGTGGCCGTGGCTGCCAGCCCGGCTCCATCCCTCCCTGGGGATGGCATGGGGATGGTGGCTGCTGGGCGGGCAGGGCAGAGCCGCTTGCGTGGGGCCAGGGCGTCTGGCAGAGCAGCTGTCCCTGTGCAGACAAGGCCCGCGGCCTCTTGGTGCCGTTAATTATGCAAATATAGGGAAGTGTGTCAAGCGGAGGATGCCTTGCGGGCCGAGGATGCTCTGTGTGATGCCCTGCCTGCTCGGCTGGGCAGGCAGAAAGCAGGCAGCTGAGGCTGGCGGGGCTGGGGTGGGCTGCAGGTGCGGGTGTGCGTGTCCGTGCATAGCCCCGGGTATTGGACATGGGGTCAGTCGCCCGCAGGTAACCGCGGGCTGGGGTGGTTGTGGTATGCCATGCGGTGACCCTTGGCTGTGCTGCTGCCTGAATGCTCACCACCACCCTCTCTTCCCCTGGCAGACTTCAACTATGGTGCAGACGAGTACGACGCCGAGGGCAACGAGGAGCCCAAGGCGCTGCCGGAGGGCTCAGAAACCATGCCTTACATCGATGAGTCACCCACCATGTCCCCCCAGCTCAGCGCCCGCAGCCAGGAGAGCGGGGACGGCGTCTCACCCACACCCACCGATGGCCTTGGCACAGGGGTAGGTGCTCGGGATGCGGAGCTCTGTGCCGGGTGTGGTGGAAGCCGGGGCTGGGGGTGCCCGGCTTGGTTGTTTCAGCAGTGTTGGCAGTGCTCTGCTGCTGCTGTGACCTGGGGCACTGTCCCCTGGCATCCCAAACCCTGCTGGCCGTGGCTCTCTGCGCTCCGGGGAGCAGTGCCCTGTTCAGCTGCTGTTTGTGAGGGTGCCACGTCTGTGGGACACCTTGTGTCCCTGCCCCGTCGTGCCATACTGGTGGCAGAGCCAGGATGGCACGGGCCGGTCGGAGAGCGGGGGCCGGGTGCTGGAGCCCAGCCGGGCTTGCTGGGAGGCGTGGGGTCCGTGGGGTCCCCGGGGTCCCCTGCTCCGGGGAGCCCTTGGGGACAGGGCGCAGCCGCTCCACCGGGCTGCCGGCTCCATCTAGTGGCACTTGGGGACGAGCCGCCAGCTGGGGAGGGACACCTTGTCCTCCCCCTCTTCTGGGGAACTTAGATTTAACCCCTCCTCTCCCTCTGCTCTTCCGAGAGCATCCTCGGGAAGTCCTTGCGGTTCATCCCGGATCTTTCCCGGAGGGATGCTTGGAGAGCTGCGGGGCGGAAAACCAAAGGGAAAAAATGTTTTTTCCAGAGTAAAAGTTTCCGTAAAGCCCGGGGGCGGTGGGGCCGCGGTCCCCGGGGACATCGGGGCTGCCGTCCCGGGGTGTGCCCTGGACCAGCGGACTCTCGGCAGGGCAGCGGGCGCCTCTGGCCCCTCGGCGCAGGGCTCGGGGCTGGTGCGGGGAGCGACCGCCTGGCCCCGGGCTGGGGGAGCCCCCCCGGCGCCTGCCGCTGCCCGGGCTGGCTGAGCTGCCGGGGTCCCGCAGCGGGCCGGGGGCTGGGGTTTGGCAGGGGGAGGAGGCCGGGCTGGGAAACGTGAAGGTTTTTGTCATGGAAAGAGTTAAGCCCTTAACCCGGATGCTGAGGCAGAGGAGGTGAGAGGTGTGGCTTCCTCCCCAGGGCCCGCTGCTGCGCAGCATCCTCCTCCCGGCACCCAGCGCGGCCCCACGGCGGTCCCTGGGGAGGGAGGGAGGGAGGCAGGGAGGGTGGGCTGCCGGCCTTCTGCCACCCTGCTGCGCGAAGGACCCTGTCCCAGGGCTGGGTCCAAGCCACCCGGGGCCGGGGCCCCTTGTCCCCCAGCGGGACGCAGGGCATAGCCCTGCGAGCCCCAGCCCTGACACCCCGATGCCAGGGTTTGGCAGTGGGGTTTGGCAATGGATGTGCTGTGGGTGATGGGCTCYGTCCCCGGGGGCCGACAGGGATAGCGGAGGGTGGTCCGGGGGAAGCAGGGTTGGGGGGAGTCAGTGGGGGATGCTGGCAAAGCGGTGCCCTTGGGGGCTGGTGGAGCGTGCTGGGGCTGGATGCAGGCGGTGAAGCTGGCTCGATTGGCACTAACAGGATTGGGAAGTGTTGGAGCTCAGCACCAGCTCTGCCTCCATCTCTTTATCTGCAGCTGCTTGCACTGGGGCTTAGCAGAGCATCATCTGAATACCAGCATATTTTATCCCTTTCTGTGTCTAGCCTCGCAATGGGCACGGGCTTGTGTGCGGGTCCCACTGTGGCCAGTGGCACGGGGTGCTGGGCTCACCCCATCGCTCTTCCTAGGTGAAGCAGGACTGGTGTCGCTGCCTTTTGGAGGTGTCACCTCCCAGCCTGGGGGCTGGAGGAGGTTTCTGGTGGAGCATCTCTTCTTGCAAGCTCCTGGGACTGCTGTGACCGTGTCTGGGGCCATCTGGCTGCTGGGTGCAGATACGGCCCATCCCTCCTGCCTGGGAAATGCAAGCACCGTGGTCATGGTGTAGGGTGGTGGCCCAGCCGCTGCTTGGGTGCTGCTGGGTTTGGCACTGCAGGTGGCTCTCCCCTGGGGAGCGTTCTCCGCTCTGGGGACCCGGCTGTGGCAGACAGGGTCCTGGTGCCCTGGTACAGACCCCTCTTAGCAAAGGCTGGGCAGAGCCTGAGCTGCAGCATGGACACAGGGCTGCGCACAGGCTCTGGAAAGTCCCCGTGTCTGTGTCCCTGCCCACTTCTCGCAGCAGGAGTTTGTTCCAGGCTTGGACAGGGGCAGGGAGGAGAGCCGGCTCCTGCAGGCAGAGCACATGCAGCCACTGGTTCCCCTTTTGCCACTGAGGAGTGGGGGAAACTGCTGAAACAGCTCTTGCGTTAGAGTCCCCTCCTCCAGCCCGTTCTTGCCCCATTCTTCAGGGCCCACGATGTCCCTCACAGGCATCACACCACCACTCATGTCCCCGCTCCCCGGCTGCCCCGGGGTTGTGGTTGGGCTGGGGCAGTGGYGAGGTGCCAGTGCTGATCCCCATGGGATGCAGGGCAGGTGCTGCGGGAAGGTGTGTGTCTCAGCTACGTTGCCCTGCGGAGCTGCTGGGTCCCCTCTGGGGCGGGGAGGGGTCTGGGACCCTTCTGGGGGTGCAGAGCCAGGTCCCCTTACGGGACCTGATCCTGCTGCTGCCCTCCAAGGTCACTTCTCGCTGATGGCAATCCCTGTGGTCCGGCTCTCTGCCTGCCTTCGGGACACGGCGGGGACTGGGCGGCCATGGCAGGCAGGACGGGTGCTCTCCCCTTGCTGGCTGCTCTGCCTAGCGAGGGTGCGGGGTCCTGGCAAGGGCCAGGGGACCCCTCCCCATGGGTCTCGCTGGGCATGTCGAGCTCTGCTAGCGTTGGGAGAGCCAGGCTCGGGGAAGGCGGCTGCTGCACGCCCCAGCCTTGACCACACGCCGCCAGCGGAGCAGCCCCACCTCCAGCGCCAAGAGATGCATTTCCTGTAGCGAGCACGCAGGGCGGAGCAGCGGGGCTGGCTGGGGCGCAGGGCGGCGGGCAGCGGCCCTCCACCGCCGTCGGCCCCCCCGGGGGTGAGCGGAGGCCAGGGGAGAGTCAGGCTGTCCCTCTTGTCCCACTGCTGGTGACCCCGGAGTTGCCACTGCCACTGCTCGGAGGCGGTTGTGCAGCCGCCCCGGGAGCGCCTGGTGCTGCGGCCGGGACGCCGGGGCCGAGGGCCAGAGCTGGGGCAGGCGGGAGCACCGGGGATCCCATAATGGCTCCTTTCATCCCGCGGCGGTGGCCGGCGTCCAGGGCTGAGTCAGGCTGGGCCAGTTCGGCCGCGTGAGCCCCTCGCCTGGAGCCTCGCGGGGTCCCCTCCACCCCCTGCCGCCCGGCCAGCCATGGAGGAGGAAGAGGAGGCCATAGGGTACCTGGATAAAGTGCTGGAGGATGAAGATGACTCTGAGCCAGGAACCCCCACCAGCCCCGGGTCTCCGTTCTCGGCCGGCAAGAAGGTGGGCGGCGGGGGCACCCCGCTCCCGTGCTGGGCGGCGGTGGGGGGACAAGGGGCATCTTGCTGGTGCTGGTGACACCCAGGTCTTGGGGCAGCTCCTGGGTCGGTGTGGTGGGTGCTGGTGGGGGGCAGAGCTCGGGGGGCAGCAGGAGCATCACCACAGCCCCGCTGCCCCCCCCGGGGGCATGGGGCAGGGCTGTGCCAGGCATCGGGTGCAAAGAGCTCAGTGGGCGCTTGTACAGAGTGGGGCGAGCACCCGGCCTTCCTCCCATGGGGGAGTGGTGGCCATGCGTGCTGCTGTGGGGGGGCTGCGTGGCTCAGCAAAGCCGGTGCCGGATGCTCAGGAAGGGGCTGGACCACGCTCTGCCACTGCCTCACCCCACAGCCACCGGCAAACCCCCTAAACAGCCCCAAACCCAGGTGCTGGGGGGTGGCCCCGCCAGGACCCCTGTGCTGGCAGGCGCAGCCCGGCACCCTTCTCTCACCCACCCTGCCAGGGGTGCCTGGGTGCCCGCAGAGAGCTGGCAYGGGACTGGAGGAGGGCTCTCCCTGGGGTCTCCTGCACGGGGCAGCCACCAGACCCTGCTTTAGGGCTGCTCATCTGGGTCACAGGGGTCTGGCTGGCATTGTCCCCACGGGGTGCTGCGGGCCCCAGGCGTGGACGGGCCCCTTATCTCCTCGGCTCCCGCGCAGGGCCCAGGCTGGGGGAAGCAGGAAGAGCCCGTGACTAATCGGTGGCAAAGAGCCCGTGAGCTCCCAGTGCACAAAAGTGGCCCCCCCGTGCACCCCCCTGCCGCACCGGTCACCACGGCCTGGCCTTAACGGTGCAGCCTGGTGGGAAGCCATGGGGTGGGCACCTCGGTTGGCACAGCAGCCCCCAGGGCCAGCTGGTGGATGCCGGAGCGGGATGAGGAGATGCTGATCCGCGGCGGTGCCCACCCTGGGGCTGTGCACCCCTGGGTGTTTGCAGCTGCCAGGCACAACGGCCAGGGCTGGCAGGGGTGGGCAGTGCAGGCAGGGGCGAAACAGGACCAGTATACCCCCAAACTGTCCCAAATGGCTCATTGCCCAGAGCAACTGATGTCCCCATGGCTCTGCTTGGTCCCAGTCTGGGTGGCAAAGCCCGGCTACTGAGTGATATTTTAGGACAAATAGTGCTGTGGGGGAGGCCAGGGCACACTGGGCATTTGAGGCAGTCCAGGGGCTGGGGCATCCAYGCCTGGGCACTGGCAGAGCCTCGCTGGGGGTCCCGGAGCCCGCCAGCCCGGCTGAGCGTTGCCTGTCTCCCTGCTGCGAGGGTTGTGCCGCTGGAGCATCGGTGCTGCAGCAGACACGGGCACGGGCTGAGCCACAGGYGGCCGGAGCAGCAGCAGGGCCCCGCACAGCCCGGGACCTGCCCTGGTGCCACTGGGCAGTGACTGCTGGGGTGGCACTTTCCTGGGAAAGCCTCAGCTAGGGAAAAGGGTGGTGCTGGATCACGTGGCAGCACCATCCACTGCCTAACATGATTTCACCAGGCGCCTCTGGACTCTGCCCTGGGAGAGTCCTGCCGTGCCGCGCGCCACCCTGGAGCGCTGCCAGCAGCACCGGGCTCCTGGCCAGCCAGGAGCAGGGAGGGGAGAGAAGCCAGCGCAGCCCGTGGCTTCCCAGCTGGCTCCAGCCTGGCTGTGCCACCCAGTGGGCATGTGCCCGGCTCTTGCTGTGGAGCATCCCTGATGCTGGTGGGGACACATGCCCACGTGGGGATCCTGGGTGGGATGAGGGGTTTCCTCCTGTGCCGGTTGCTGGCTCAGCTGGGTTCCTTGCTGTGTTGTACAGGGCGAGCGAGATGCTGGCAAAGGCCTGGAGATGCGGAAGCTGGTGCTCTCCGGTTTCCTGGCCAGCGAGGAGATCTACATCAACCAGCTGGAGGCCCTCTTGTTGGTGAGCACAGCCCCCAGGCTGGGCACCCCCTCCAGGGACGTCCCCCAGCAGGGGTGGGTGGATGGATGGGTGGATGGATGGACGGACAGCTGGGGGGGTGGGTGGATGGATGGGTGGGTGGATGGATGGACAGCTGGGGGGGTGGGTGGATGGGTGGATGGGGTAATTTCTTCCTGGACAGCCTCCCCTGGGCAGGTCCGGCCCGGGTGCTACCTGGGCGGGAGCACAGCTGCAGGAGCCATGCCAGAGCCAGCCTTGCTGTGGTCCGGCTGCCCCCGTCTCGCCTCCCCCTGCTGCCAGCATGCCTGGCGGGGAGGTATTTATAGCCTGGCTTCCTCTTGTGGACTCGCTGGCCCTCGTGGTGGAGATGCTGTTGCACAACGTGGGGGTCACCGCTGCCACGGATGGGGAAGTCTGTGGGGATGCACGAGCCGGGAGCGGCCCCTCGGTCCAGCTGCCAGCCGGGACCTGTCCCAGGCAGCCCTCACTGCCGGCTCAGATGCCCCTTGTCCCCAGCATCCCCGGGCTCCTGCACCAACAGCGTTAGCATGGCTGTGGAGGAGGYGGCCATCGCTGCCCGTGGTATGGTGGCAGGGCTGCCTGCGGGGTGTGGGTCTGGGCTGCCACGAGCTGYGGTGTGGGGCTGGAGGAGCCTCGGCATCACTTCTCCTCCCAGCCCTCATGTCAAATGTTCTCCCTTCTTCGGCAGCCTATGAAGCCGCTGAAGGCCACAGCCACTACGTCGCAGCCTGTCCTCACCCTCCAGCAGATCGAGACCATTTTCTACAAGATTCAGGACATCTACGAGATCCACAAGGAGTTCTACGACAGCCTGTGCCCGAAGGTGCAGCAGTGGGACAGCAACGTCACCATGGGCCACCTCTTCCAGAAGCTGGTACGTGCCTTCCCCGGGGCTTGCTCCTCTTGGAAGAGGAGGAGGGCTGGGGAGATGGAGCACTATGCTGCGGCGCTTGGCCCCATGGCGTGGCTCAGCTCACGCCCTGCTACGTGCTCACCGGTGGCCATGGGACTTGTTGCATCCCTCCCTGCAGCAGCCGCTACTGCCTGCCCAAGCCCTCCCATCCCAGGATGGGAGTTAGTGCAGCCTCTGTGCCCCTTGCTGCAGCGGGGATGCCCACAGCTGGTGGGTCCTGGGTGCAACCGTGGCGGGGTTTTGGCTAGAGGTGCGTGGTGTGGCTTTGCTGCGGTGCTGGCAGGAGCCCGGGCGTGCGGGTGACTCTGGGGAGAGGAGGGGGTTGCTGCCTCTTCGCCCCCGGCTGCCTGCGGGCGCTGCAGCGGTGGCTCCCTGGGGTCACGCTCCGGGTCCTGCCGCTGCTGTTTTGGACTTGTGATGGGAGCACAGGCTGTGCCCATGGGTCCCATGGCTGTGGTCATGCCGGGGAGGGGAGGAGGAGAAGGCAGGTCGAAGGGTGCCTGGAAGCGGCTGTAGCTTCAGCCTCCACTGTCCAGGCACCCGTTGGCTTTCCGCTGGATTTTGGAGGTTTGGGGGGGCACAGGGCTGGGCCGGAGCCCCACCATCCTGCCCCAGTGAGGGCTTTCCCTGCGGGGCCAAGCGTGCAGCCCCCCAGCTGGCTATGGTCTGGCAGGGTGTCCTGTCGGGAGGGGACAGCTCTGGGCAGTGTCCCCGCAGAGGCTGCCTGGCCCCTCACGCTGTGGGGGGGCTTCAGCATCCCGCTGGGTGCCCGGCTAACCCCCCCTCCCTGCAGGCCAGCCAGCTGGGGGTCTACAAGGCCTTTGTGGATAACTACAAAATCGCGCTGGAGACCGCGGAGAAGTGCAGCCAGAGCAACTACCAGTTCCAGAAGATCTCGGAGGTAAGCTGGACTGGGGCTGTGCTGGGGGGATGGGGCTGCCATGGCTGGGCTCTCCCGGTGCAGGACAGAGAACGCCGTCCCCATAGAGAGCTGACTGCGCGTGCCCTGCGGAGATGCTCTCCCTGCCCTGGGGACTCTCGGGGACCGTCCCTGGGGTAGGGCCATCGGCGGCTGTGCCGGAGGGTCACGGCCTCTGGGTGTTGCAGGGGTTTGCCCCCTGTCTCGTGCAAGCTCAGGTCAGGCTCAGCTCTCACTGCCGTCATTTCTCGGATGCTGGGGGCAGCCTGCACCCGCTCACCCCATCCAGCGAGTGTGGGTGCTGGGTGCTGGGCACCTGTGGCTCATCTCCTGCTGGCTGCATCTCCATGCCTGGCTCCCCTATAGAAATGGGGACCTCCGTGGCCGCAGACCAGCCCTTGCTGCCTCCAGCCCCTCCACAGCAGGGCTGTTCAGCTCGGTGGGACCAGMAGTCTCCCCACGCCAGCTGTGGGTGCCCTGTGCCAGGGAGACTCCTGGGGCACGTGGGGGCTGCCCTGTGGGTCCACCATGTCCCAGCTGCTGGGTGCAGCCAGAGCTGTTCCCAGCCAGGCAGCATCCTGTACAGTCCACTCCTCCACCCCAGCACCCATGTGTGGCCTCCAGCATGGCCAGGCTGGGGTCGGGGGGAGATATCAGGGTGCAGGAAGGGTGGGGGGCACCCCATGACCTTGAGCAATGACCTTCCCCTCCCCGACCCCAGCCCCCCGTGGGCTGCTCTGATGGGCCTTTCCCTCCGTAGGAGCTGAAGGTGAAGGGCCCCAAGGACTCAAAGGAGAGCCACACGTCCGTCACCATGGAGGGTACGGCAGGCGCGGGCGTGGGGAGGGGGATGCAGCCTTTTGTCTGTGCGCGGGACCGGCGCGGATGAATTACTGAGCAGCTTCTCGCGAGTGGAGCCCTTTGTGTTCCTGTGTGCGGAGCCGGCAAGGATGGGGGGGATCGCAGCTCTTTAGGATGCTGGGGGYGTGCAGCAGCCCCCCACCCCCTGCCCACCCCCTCCTTCCCGCCCGCCGGCTGCGCCGAGAGCCGTGCTGAGGGGCCGATGCCGTGCCGCAGCCGGGCTGAGCTGCCGCGGGGCGGCAGAGATGGCTGCGCGGAGACAGGGCTGCCATGGAAATCCTCGTCGTCGTCCGGCTCTGCTGTAACTGCACCTACGGTGAGGTGGGGGGGGTGCGGCTCCAAATTCGGGTGCCGGCGGGGAGCGATGCTGCGGGGACGCTGGCCTGGGGCTGGCTGTCTTTGCTGGGGGGTGGAGGCTGCGTCGTGCTCTGCAGCCTGAAGTTGGGAGCGTCTTTGTTCCAGGCTCTATTGAATCATCTTGGCTCCGGCACATGCAGCCATGCGCTCGCCTTCCCTGCCGGGCAGGGGCTCGTGCCAGTGGCGGGACGGCAAGGGGCTGGGGCGGGCGGGGGGATCCCTCTCTGCCTGGGCTGTGCCACGGGGAGGGTGATGGGGAGTGGTCCCCGTTTGCTCGCCGGAGGCTGTGAGCATCGTGGGGCTGGAACATCCGTCTCTCCGCAGCTGGGGAGGAGAGGCACCAGGCATCCCTGCCTGCTGGTGCCTGGCCCCATGCTGCCCGCGTGTGGGTCCTGGGCTGGTGTGACCGTGCCGGCGAGGAGCCCAGTGCTCCTCCCTTGTGCCGGGACAGCCCCTCCCGGGGCTCCCTGGTGCTTTGCATGTGCCTGTAGCGATGAGGGTCCATCCTCCCCGTGGGTCCAGGGTGGAGAAAGGGGGGGACACCCTGCCTGCCCCTTCCATCCCAGAGCAGGGCTCTCACTGGCTGCCGCAGGGAGCGGGGCTCCGRTTTTACCCGCTGGCATGGAGTCGTGGGGGATACAGCCTCCGGTTCGGGGTCCAGCCCCATGTCCTCGCCTCCCGAGCAGAGACCCCCTGCTTGCCGGGACAGGAGGTCCCTCTCTCAGGACCGGGCACCACGAGGCAGCACCCTCTGGGGGAAATGGGATGGGAGCCCCCCGCAGCTCATAGCACAGGGTGGGGTGGGTGGCACCTTTCCCTCCTCTCCCCCAGCCCAAAACCTGGCCCTGCTTGGCCCTGGCAGTTTGGGGAAGTGGTCCAAAGCCAGGGGAAAACCCAGAGTCAGCGGCCTGGGTGTAAGCAGTCCAGGGAAACATGTGAGCGGACGGGTGCAGGCAGCAGCACCGTGGATGTGCCCTGTGCCTTCGCCCGCCCAAACAGCCGGGGAGAAGGGGGAGGGTCCGGCTGCTTGGTGTGAAATGTGCCTCTGAAGAGCCCCCGGGACCAGTTTCCCACTGGGAGGGTGCACAGCAGGAGAAAGGGGGTGTCTGTGCCCCGTGTGTGGGGCAGCTTGGCCCCCCTGCCCTGGATGGAGCTGCACGTGCAGGGATGGGAGGCTGCAGGGAGGGGGCACAGGACAGCAGTGTTGGGACTATGCCTCGGCCCCGGGGTCTCTGTAGGTGGGGGTTTTGCTGTCAACAGGGCAGGCTGGGTTCCCTTTGCACCCAGGGCCGGCCGGGGCAGGGGGATACAGGGTGTCTCATGGGGTGGCAGAGCCTTGCAAGGGCAGGCGGGGACAGGACCTGCCGCTGAGCCAAAAGGGAAACTGGAAAAGCTGCCGGCTGCTGGGGGTGAYGAGCGGCTCTTCCACTCCACAGCCACTGCACGGCAAGCTGGCAGTGCCGGTGTCCATGCCATGCCCAGGGAGGTCCTTCACCCCGGAGGGGGATGCCCTGGCACAGTTGCAGTGGGGACGTCCCGCAGCTGGCGGCAGTTGGGGCAGAGCGGTGTTTGCGATGGCCCCTCCGGCTTTGCCACCCGTGGCCTGTGGCAGCAGAGGGGAGGAGGACGTGGTGTCTGCATCAGTGTCCCCATCGTGCCCCGTCCCGGGGCAGGGACAGACCTTGCTGGCAAAACCCCTCGGGTGCAGCCCCAAAATCAAGGTGCACGTCGGGCAGCTGCCAGCACTGGGCTCTGCCCTTGCTCCGCGCACCAGCCCGGCCGTGGTTTCTCCTGCCCCTGGCGCAGCAGGGCACAGRGCTGCGGCATTGAGCCTTGACTCACCACTGCTCTGGGCAGTAACGTGATGGTCCAGCTGTCGCTGGCTCCATGCAGAATGGCCCCCAGATGCTCGCCCAGGGCTCCGTGCAGACCTGGGAGTCTCTGGGCATCTGGTCTCCCCTCCTTGCCCCCGTGGGGTGCGGTGCTGGCTCTCGTGGGTGGGAGAGGGGCCGGGGCCCTGGCAGCGGGCGGCTCCTGACGCCTCCTCTCTCCCCGCAGCGCTGCTGTACAAACCCATTGACCGGGTGACACGGAGCACCCTCGTCCTGCATGTGAGTGTGACACCAGTCCCGGGGCGGGGGGTAGCGGGGGGCTCTGCCGGGGGAGGCTGTGCTCCCTCGGGTGCTGGGGCTGGGAGAGCCTTGCCGGGTGGGGGGCTGCAGCTGTGCCCCGTTGCTCCTGGGGACCCACAGCCATGGGGAGCAGTGCCAGGGGGTCCCTGGGGTGGGTGCTGCATGCAGGGCAGTGCCCTCGGGCTGCTCACCCATGCCTGTCCCCTTCCAGGACCTCCTCAAGCATACCCCGGCTGATCACCCCGACTACCCGCTGCTCCAGGACGCCCTCCGCATCTCGCAGAACTTCCTCTCCAGCATCAATGAGGACATCGATCCCCGGAGGACAGCGGTCACCACCCCCAAGGGGGAGGTGAGGCAGCGGGGAGGGCAGTGCCTGGGCACAGGGTGAGGGCTGAGCCCTCTGCCAGCCCCTGGCTGGTGTCTCCACCCTGAGGAGCTCCATGGCGCTTGGCCAGGAGATGGAGGGTTTCCTGGGTGCAGGGTTAGGGCTCTACCTGGTCCTTGCTGCTTGCTGGCACCCTACTGAGAGTATGGGACCCAAAATAGCACCCAGAGGACATGGACCTTCCCATGCCCCTGTTGATTTAGCCATGGAGAGGGACAGGAGCATCCATCCCCTGCGTTTTGTTGGCCTTTGCTCCCTGCCCGCTCTCACGCCAGCCCTGCTGCCCCGCAGACCCGGCAGCTTGTCAAGGATGGCTTCTTGGTGGAGCTGTCGGAGGGCTCGCGGAAGCTGCGGCACGTCTTCCTCTTCACCGACGTGCTGCTCTGTGCCAAACTGAAGAAGACGGCAGTGGGGTAAGGAGGGTGCTGGGTATGGGGGGAATGTATCACAACCCCCTTGTCCTCCAGTGGGCAGAGGGACATGCCAGGAGGGGGGTAAGGCATCCCTCAGCGCCCGCTCCCTGGCCGCAGGAAGCACCAGCAGTACGACTGCAAGTGGTACGTGCCCCTGGCCGACCTGGTGTTCCCCTCACCGGAGGAGTCGGAGCACTGCCCACAGGTCCACGTCATCCCCGACCATGAGCTGGAGGACATGAAGATGAAGATCTCAGCCATCAAAAGCGAAGTGCAGAAGGAGGTGAGAGGAGGGTGTGGGTGGTCAGGGAGAGCGTGAGACCTGCTGCCAGGGTGGGTGCCTTCCTCTGCGGTCAGGGATGGGACATGGAGGGGCCGGGGCCACCTGTGAAAGCTCCTGTCCACTCCCCGCCTGCAGAAAGCCAACAAGGGGCAGAGCCGGGCCATCGAGCGTCTCAAGAAGAAGATGTTTGAGAACGAATTCTGGCTGCTCCTCAACTCGCCTGCCATCCCCTTCCGCATCCACAACCGCAATGGGAAGGTGAGGAGGGCAGGCTGGGGGCCAGGCTCAGACCTGCCTGCGCACAGCCTGCCGCATCGCCCTCTCTCTTGCAGAGCTATCTCTTCCTGCTGTCGTCCGACTACGAGAGGTCTGAGTGGAGGGAGGCCATTCAGAAACTGCAGAAAAAGGGTAAGTTTGGGGCTGCCAAGGCCCTCTTGGGGCTCCTGGCCCCACCAGGGACCATGAGGAGGTTCCGCAGGATCACAGCCTGCTCAGTCCCTGGGCCAGCACTGGCTGCATCCCTCTGAAGCTCCTCTCCTGTCCTCTCCCAGACCTCCAGGCCTTCGTCCTGAGCTCGGTGGAGCTGCAGGTGCTCACGGGATCCTGCTTCAAGCTACGCACCGTCCACAACATCCCGGTCACCAGCAATAAGGACGGTGAGTTGGTGGGTCCCTCTTTGCCTCCAGATGATGCTGGGGAGGAGCTGTGGGGTCCCTCAGCTGGAGCGGGGTCCCTGCTCGGGGACCCTGGCTGTGCAGGGGGACAGCTACCCACCAGGTGGCACTGCCGGAGCAGAGTTGGGCTCCCAGGCAGAGCAATCCCAGCTGCAACATGGGGCTGCTTTTGGGGTCTCTCCAGCACCCCCATGGGCTGGGCAGGACCAGGGTGTCCCCAGGGAGAGACCCAGCCAGCCCTACTGGGAACCTCCCTCAGGGCTGTCCAGCAGCAGGAGAGCTCAGGATGTCCGGCAGGGATGATCGGCACTGGGTGATATGTGTCTTCTTTCAGACCTTGGGGACGGCCCTCCAGGGGGTTGGGGACATTGGGGTGTCACCGCAGGCACCTAGTGCTCACTATGGCAAAGGCTGTCTCGGGGACGGCCAGCCCGCACGCTGGCCCTGGGGCGTGGGAGGTGGGAGCTGAGCCCTGATGCAGCCTCTGCTCTCCCCGCCACAGACGACGAGTCCCCCGGGCTCTACGGGTTCCTGCACGTCATCGTCCACTCCGCCAAGGGCTTCAAGCAGTCTGCCAGTAAGTGTGGGTGCCCACCCTTGCTTGGAGGGGCCAGTGCCAGCGGGGGAGCTGGGGTCCAGCATGTGGCCCCGCTCTGCCCGCAGCGGTCCCCCGGGAGCCGGTGGGGACATTCCTGAGGCGCTGAGTGGTGTCTGCTCCCCCAGACCTTTACTGCACGCTGGAAGTGGACTCCTTCGGCTACTTTGTCAGCAAAGCCAAGACCAGGGTTTTTCGGGACACCACCGAGCCGCAGTGGAACGAGGTGAGAGGAGGGTGGGATGCAGGGAGGGGACTGTGCCCCCCCTTTCCCTTCCAGCCCCAGTTTTGAAGCTGCTCTGGGGTGCTGGGGCTGAGCCACCCTCCCTCTGCGCCCCAGGAGTTCGAGATCGAGCTGGAGGGCTCCCAGTCCCTGCGCATCCTCTGCTACGAGAAGTGCTAYGACAAGACCAAGCTCAACAAGGACAACAACGAAATCGTGGACAAGATCATGGGCAAGGGGCAGATCCAGGTACACACTTGGGGCTTTTGGGCATCTTCTCACCCAATGTTGGACCTCTTGGGGCCAGGCGCCTGGGCTGGGAGGGTTGCCCTGGGGTGACGCCTGGGATGGGAGACGCCTGGCAGCATGGGCAGGCAGCTCTGCTTTTGGGAGCGGGGTACAGGGATTGCGGCTCGGGGTTGAAGGCAGTGAGGTGGGTGGGTATCAGGCGTGTGGGTGATGGTCCTGGGGTGCGGCGGCTGCAGGAGAAGGTGGGACAAAGTGAGAGGGGGTCCTGCGGAGGTGGCAAAGCCAGTGGCCACCCTGCAGATGTGCATCCAGCCTCAGCTGGGCTAGAAGCGGTTCCATTCTGCCACCCTCCGTGCTGCGGCCCTGGGGGGCTGCGGGGAGGGGGTCAGCACCTGCCGCAGGGAGGGCTCTGAGCATGCAGCCCCCCGTCTCTCCCTGCCAGCTGTGGCTGTCCCCTCTGCCACCATCTGCCTCCCCTGCGCCTCCATCAGCCGCTGTTATGGCAACGGGGGTTTCCAGGGCAACGGCTGAGCCGCCTCTGATTGGCGGTTGCCAGGCAGGGAGGATGGAGGCCTGGGCTGCCCTGAGATGCTCCCAGGTAAGCAGGACCTGGAAGATGGAGGGGGGGGCAGGCAGCCCCCAGACCCTGCATCACCCCAGCACCTGCCTTGGCCAGGCTGCAGGGAGGTCCAGGGCAGCAGGTACGGTTTGGGATCAGGGTGCCCCTGTGTTTTCCTGGTGGGGACCCCCCGTCCAGCTGCCTTCCCCCTGTGCTGGGGACAGCGTCACACCCGGGACACAGCCCTCGACCCAAGGCCACTTCAAAGGGCCCGGCATGGCCGCAGGCTCCGTGGGAAAGTGGCTGAGGACAGGTCCCTGGGGAGCAGGGAGCAGCATGGAAATGCTGCTGGGAAGGGGACATTGTGGGGGGACAGCACTGCACCAGGTGCAGGATGGGAGATGAGGGCTCAGCTTCGCCAGTGGCTTGTTCATGCCCAAAATCACCCGTCTGTTGGCCCCTCCCTGGGGGAACGGCAGCGTACGGGTGGCACTGGGCCAAGTGGGAGGGCTGGGGCAGGGAAGGGGCTYGGTGCCCCGCGGGGATCAGCCCAGCTGCGCTCTTGGAAATAGCCTGGGTCAACAAACATGAGTCACGCTGGGAGACGCGGGGGTCGGGACGGGGACAGCACAGCTCGTCCCCGCCATGCAAAAGTCGTGGGGGAAGAAAGGGAGAGAGAGGAGGCCCCGGGGCTGCTTATCCCAAGGAGGACCCAGCTGGATGGAGTGGTGTCAGGGTTGGGGCTGTCCCGCTGTCACCCAGAGCCACAGCTCGGCCCCAGCGCCGGGAGTGGGGTGGGTGGCAGGGCAGGGATGGGGCAGCACAGCTACGGGCAGGATGGGCAGTGCTGCTCCTGGGGCTGTGGGTTGTGGCCAAGCCCCAGCGCTGCCCCCTTGCTCTCTGCCCTGAGCTGTTCAGGCAGCGATGCTGCCCCGGATGGTCATTACCCCGGCCGGTCCCTGGGCTCGTGGTGAGCTGCTGCTGGTTCCAGTTAGCAGCAGGAGTGAGAGACACTGGGAGCGCTGGGGTCAGCAGCTCAGCAAATGCCCATGGTGTCTGTGGGGGCTGCCAGGATGGCTGAACCCCCCCTGCGTGGCCGGCGCTGTGCCCGCTGCCCAGCTCTAATCTGACAGCCCAGGCACGTGGGTCGGCCACGAAAGCAGCTTAGTGGCATCAGGGGCTGGCGGGAGCGGGTCAGCGTGCGAGGGGGACACTGCAGCCCCTCTGCGGGGAGCAGCRGGGGCCTCCTGAGGCTGTGGAGGTGCCACAGGTGGGAGTCATGTCCTGTCAGCCCASAGGACGTGGCTGGGTCCACAGAGGGGACGGGGTTGGCACCAGCCTCCTCTTGAGCATCCTGGCAATGAGCCTCGAGGGGTCTGTGGTGCAGCGAGCGTTGGACCCCTACCCTGCACCCGGTCCCTGTGGCTGGTAGGGACGGCTCTTCTGGAGCTCCTGGTTGGCATTAACCCCGTTTTGTTGTTGTTAACCCTGTTTTGCATGCGGTTTCCAAGGCTGGGATGTGCCGTGGTCGGGGTAGAGGTGCCGTGGGGGGCTCGTGTCCCCATGGGGGGCTTGTGTCCCCAGCGCTGCAGGGTTCAGCCCTGCTTTTGAGCTGTCCCCGTTGCTCCCAGCAGCCGGGCTGCCTCATGTGGGGCTGTGTGCAGCGGGTGTTGGCAGGGGTGCCCAGTGCTGTGGCGGGCTGGCAGACAGATGGGGGTAGGCAGAGCAGGCTGCGGGTGCTTGTGCCCAYATTGCAGAGAGGAGAGGCTGGATCTGGCCCCCATGCCCTGGGGTGGGCAGGGAGACAGGCAGCCGGTGCATGAAGGTGGTATCGGGGTGATGCTGGGGGCACAGGGCAGGATGGAGCAGCCCCTTACCCAGCCCCCATTTGATGCACAGGGGGGATGCGGCTGTTGAAGTGGAGCCTGTGTTGTCATGGGCATGGTGCCTGCTGTACCCACAGGGAATAGCTGCCTGTCCGTCTGTCCCCCTCGCACTGGGMTGGCAGAGGCTCCGGAGGGGGAGATTTGTGGTGTCAGGGCTCCCTGGACCTGCAGGGACCCACAGGGTGACCCATGTGGACTCAGGGGTCTGCTGAGGGCTGGACCTGGGGGCAGTGCAAGTCCCCCCCCATCCTGCACCTCGCCATGTCCCTGCCTGTCAGGAGAAGCGGCGGACAGGCAGGCAGGCACCCTTCCAGGGCTGGGGCACAGGACAGAGCCCTGCCTGCACCCCATCCCCCTGCCCTGCAGCCCTGCCCCACCACATCCCCCCCCGGCAGTGGGGCTGACAAGGGCCAGGGCAGGCTGGGGGGGGCAGCAGGGGGGTCCCCGTCTGTCCCTAGGCCTGACAGGAGACCCCAAAAGTCCCGTCCCCGTGCCCCTTGCCGAGACCAGGAGGGCCAGCCTGGCTCCTCTGCGGAGCCGGGGATGCTGCAGCCGACAGCGGCGATGCCTCCTGGGGCCACGGCTGCCCATGGCGCAGGGAAGCGGATAACTGCGGATAACGGTGGCGGGGAGGCCGGGCAGCCCCTCCAGCCTTCCCGAGTAGTGGCGGGCGGCAGGGCGAGAGTTAAACGCGTGGGGGCCGCCGGGGGGGGGCTGCCTTTGAGTCACTTCCTCGCAGGGGGAGGGAGGCTTTTGGGGCTGCCGAGCCGCCTCTCGCCAGCCTGGCTCACACCCTGAAGATGAGCCCTGCCCGCTCGCCGCCCCGCCGCCCCAGCCGGGCTCCCCTCGCCGGCCCCCGCCACCCTGGCCACTGCTGACCTCCCGCCCAGAGCAGAAGGGATGTGGGTGCTGTCCTAACCCGAACCCCGGCCACCCCAACGGGCCCTCCTGGCCACCCTCGTCTTGCCTCCCAGAGCTGAAGCAGTCGTCGCGATGACAGAGGTGCTGGTGCAGCCGGACGGCAGCCCTGGCCCTGTGGGCGAGCGGCCAGAGCGCGGCGTGGAGGAGCCCGAGGGGAAGCGTCCCCCCAACACGGGCGCCCGCCTCTGGGGCAGGGTGCGCAGCAAGCTGCTCCGGCAGAAGGTGCCTCTCGGGGTGCGTGGGGGGGGGACGGCTGGGGGGGCACGGTGGCAGGCACCAAATGGGGTCTGGGACAGC
Source organism: Phoebastria nigripes (assembly GCA_035582835.1). Taxonomy (NCBI): domain Eukaryota; kingdom Metazoa; phylum Chordata; class Aves; order Procellariiformes; family Diomedeidae; genus Phoebastria; species Phoebastria nigripes. The sequence goes on along the minus strand of JAYKAV010000378.1, from coordinate 37,750 downwards.
TTTGCCGTGTCGCTGGGCTCTGCTGTGTGTGGTGGCTGTGGCTTTTTGGCTGGTGGCTTTGTGGGGTGCAGGGGCCTCTGATATGGGGGGGGCTGTATTGCTTGTGGGGAGAGGGCTGTGGGGTCCGTGCGTGGAGTGGGGAGGCTGGTTGGGAGCTCTTAGAAGCAGTTAGCAGCCTGCGGGGTGCTCATTTCCCTCCTTCCCTCTCCCTCTGTGCACTGGGGGGCCAGGGGAGCTGAGCCGTTTGTGCTGGGGGGTCCTGTGAATGCGGGGGAGCTCCCCTGCCCAGCCCTGGGGCTCGCCTGCGTACCCCCTCTCACCAGGGTGCTGCTTGGTTTGCAACCCCCCCTGCTGGGTCCATCCAAGCTCCCCTGAGCTCGCAGCCGTGTCGCAGCCCCATCAGCCAGTGCTGCCCATCTTTGTGGGAGGACAGAGGGCAGGGGTGGGCAACGGAGGTGACGAGGGAGGGGGACAGCACCGTCGCAGGCTGTCCCAGAGCCCCTGCAATCTCATGGAGGGCTCCAGGGGTTTCCCTCCGTGGGGTCCCCCTGCACGGGGAGCTGCTGGCTCGGGGCTTGGCTGCAGCCATGGGCAGGAACTGCCTGGGCATGTGGGGGTTCGGTTTGGCAGCAGTGGGGCYGAGGTTTGCTCGGTGGCGGGGCTGCTGGCGCGGCAGCGGGGCTGCCTGTGACGCAGCGGCATTAACCTCAATTCTGTGCTGCTGCCGCTCCTGCAGAGGGGATTAAGGGGCAGCGAGGGCTGTGCGGGGAGGCTGCCCAGCAGCTGCCGCCGGCTGTTGCTGGGTCAAAACATCAGGGGGTTTTGTTTCCCAGCCCCACGTGTCCCTACCGCAGCCACCAGCTCCGCTGCCTGCTGCCAACCAGGAGCACTGGGGCTGCAGGGGCAGGATGCGGCCCCGGCAGGTCTGTGTGCAGTCCCGCCGTGCCGTGGGTGCCTGCCGCTTCTCGGGTCGCTCTCAGACAGGGCTGTGAATCGCTGCTTTTTCTGGGGCTGTGCTTTGCCACCAGCAGCGTTCGCTGGTGCGGGGACCACTCTGCCCCCGTGGCACGGAGCGACTCAGGGACCGCCTGTTCCCTGGGGAGGGAGCTGCTGGCACCGGGGTCTGGTGGGGGCATCTTCTGCCCAGCAGAGCCAGGGCAGCTGCGGGAGGCTAGGCTGGGGTGGCCGTGGGTGCCGTGCTGATGGGGAGTGACGCTGGTTGTAGTAGCTCCCCCGGGATCCCGCTCCCCAGGACCGGGGCGGAGATGGCTTCACCGGCTGAGTCACCGGTTTGCTCCTGATGGCTTCTCCCTGGGCTGATGGTTGGGTGACCTCATGGGCATGAGGCGCGAGGAAGGGACATGCCCAGCCTGGCAGCCCCTACCCTGCCGCAGCATCCCAGTGCTTTGGGCCCTGGAGAGCCGCCACGAGGGTTTGGAGCCATCCCAGCTCCTCACCTGGGAGCCCCGGGGACCTGGCGCTGCTTGGGTCTGTCTTGGCTGCTGCTGCACACGCAGGAGCTGTATCTGCAATGCACGGCTCAAAGGTGTCTTGAGGACAAAATCCCAGGATGTGGCCTCGTCCCCTTGAATCCAGTTGCCCCATGCATGGGACAAGCAGCAGGCAGGGGCTGTGGGAGGCAAGCACCAGCAGGATTGGGGGGGCCCTCTGCGACCGGAGCCTCCCCAGGACACACAAAGCTCTGCAGGGCTGCTGGGATGCTCATCGCCTGCCATGCTGCCGCCTTTCCCTCTGCGACCAGGGGCTTYGTCCTACAAGCAAACACCTTTGGATAATTTGGGAATTTGGGATGATGGCACATCCCTGCAGCTGGGACCAGGGGGTGTTTCACCTTGCCATGGATGAGCGCAGCACCGTGGTGGATGCTGGCCTGTGCATGGATGCTGCGCCGCTGCTGAGAGTCCCCTGAGACRCAGGAGGGAGCAGTCCGGAGAGGCACCGGTGATTTGGCTGAGCCATTTCCCCAGGCGCAGGCTGGAGCTGCTGAAGAGGAGCTGACGTCTGGGACAGCAGCATGTCACTTGTGCCATCCTGCGCAGCGCTGGCAGGGACGCATTTCCCTGGGGCTCCCTGGCCAGCAGTTCCCCGCCTGCCTGGGACGTCCCTGTGCCGTGCTGGAGTCCCTTTGGCAGAGGAGGAGGTGGTGGTGGTAGCTGAGATGGGCTGTTTGCCAGCACCGCGTGGGCAGGAGCTGCCTCTGGCACTGTGGGTGGATGCTCCCGTCCATCCTCCCACGCCTGGAGACAAAGCATTGGCCGCGGCTTTGCTTCCTGCGGGGAGCGGGCAGCGTGGCAGTGCTGCCTGCTGCGTGGGGTGCCAGCGGGCAGGGCTGGAGGAGCGCTGGGGCCAGGCCACAGCCCAGCGCCCCGCGGGTGCACGAGGACCTGCCCCAGCTGCAAGGAAGCTTGGGCTGGTGGTGCCAGCTGAACTAGCCCAAATTCGGGGTCATGCCAGCTGCTGTGGCGAGCTGGATGGGGACGATTCTGCCCGACTGGGTGCAAGCGGCTGTGGGAAGGCAGCATGCTCGGGGTAGGGTCTGCGGCACTGGCAGCAGCCAACCTGGCTTTTATTAATGCGTTCTTCAGAGCCCTGCTAAAGCCCTTCCAGATGTGAGCTRCCAGGGCCATCGGAGCCGGGGGGACCCAGGGGATGGGGATGGGGACGTATGTGGTGGTTGCAATTAAACTCATGCTGCAGAGCGGGGAGGCCCATGGCTCCCAACTCAGCCAGRGGGCAAAGGGCTTTGCTGCTGCTGCCTGTGGCTTGCAGGGTTGGATGCTGCCGTGAGCGGGACCTGGCTGTGCGGGGAAAAGGGGTGAAAGCCCCATGGGACAGGTGGTGTTGGGTTGGTGTCAGCCATGGTGGGTGCATGGCAGCACCACGGCGAGGTCTGGCGCTGGGGAGTTGGAGCGGCGGGGCTGGAGTTGGCGGCAGTCTGGCTGCAGCCTCATGATCCTGGTGTCCAAACCTGCTGCAGGGCCCCATGGGAGCCCAGGGCAGCTGCAGCCTTCCTCCTCTTCCTCCTCCTCCCGCTCCCCCCACTGCTGTTCCCAGCAGCTGCAGGACTGATGGGGCTGGGGCAGGGGCACCAGGGAGGGCTCCACATCAGGAGCCATTCCTGCGCCGTCCTGGAGACCGCAGCATTTTGGGCCGTGCTGGAGACAGCAGTGTTTCCCGTGGCACCGCGGCTCACCATGGCACGGGGGCTGGGCGTGGGGTSATGCCATGGTGCTGGGTCTGTGCCAAGAGCCAGGGCAGCTCGAACCTGTCCTTGGGAGCATGAGGTCTTGGTGTGCAAGAGGGACACGAGGGATCCCGGGGTCCCCCCCATCATGACATGCAGTGGTTTCACGGGCAGCCAGAAGCTGGGGCAGGGGAACGGCAGCTCCATGGCTGGAGCAGCGGCTCTGGACATCTTTGCACTCGCCCGGAGCATCTCCCRAGCCAGCAGCTGTAGGAAACCCCTGTGTCCTTGAGGAGTGACCCCGAATGCTTGGCGTGAGCCTCGCCTGGCAGCTGCATGCACGCGGCCCTGGGAGCCCCTGCCAGCCCCTGCCGGCTCCTGCATCCCTTCCCCTTCCCCGAGGGGACATTAGTGCCGGGCTCTGCCCTGCTGCCTGCCCCGTGCATTACAGGGATCGATGGGGCTGAATCGATACCACCAGCTGGGGACTGAAAAGCCCCGAAAGGCAACTGCACCCGCCTCTGCCCAGTCCTGGGGCCCGGCGCCCGCCACGGCACGTGCCAGGGCCTTGGGAACGCCAGCACCTCGCCACAGCAACCGGGTGCCGGGGCAGCGTCACCGAGTCCCCCGCTAGCCCCAAAGCCAGAAATAGCGGAGCCCGTCATTCCCAGGGGTTATAAATAGCCTTGGCTATGGGGAGACGTTGTTTTTCTGCACGGAAAACGCTGCCCTAGTTCTGTTTCATCAATCTGCCGCCAGAAATAGTTCTGATTTCTTGGAAATTTCTTGCTGCTTGGGTGTGGGTTAAAGCGCTGCCTCGCGGGGGCTCCCGGGGGACCRGGTGGGAAGGCTGAGCCCACCCGGCTTCAGGGCACGGCCAGAGGGACCCCAGACCTTCCCCTCTCCATCCTCCTGCTGTGGGCAGCACGTTGCTAGGGAAGAGCATGTCCCACGCCCGACACCATCTGCGGGTCGGGGGCTTCAGGGGCCGCCGGGCTGGGGCAGCAGCGGTGCTGGCATGGGGCTGTGTCCCCGCGGAGCTTATATACCATCTCTCCCCGCAGCTGGACCCGCAGGCYGTGCAGACGAAGAACTGGCACATGGACGTGATTGAGATGAACGGGGTAAGCGGGGCTATGGGGACACACAGCCCCTGGCTTTGATGGCAGCCCTTTCCCCGGGGCTGTGCCGTGCCCTCGTGTGACGCGGAGGTGACGGGCCAGGGCTGGGCTGCTGGGACTCACCCCCTGTCTCCCGCAGATCAAGGTGGAGTTCTCCATGAAGTTCACGAGCAGAGACATGAGCCTGAAGAGGACCCCATCCAAAAAGCAGACTGGTGTTTTTGGGGTCAAAATCAGCGTCGTGACAAAGTACGTGTGGGGCTGGGGGCGTTGATCTGCTCCGGTCCCTGTGGACTTGGGGTTGGGGGACTTGGGGCACCTGCTCCGTCCTTGCAGCATGTCATGGGATTGCTCGGCTTTTGCTCTTTGCTGGGGACTTGCCCGTTCCTTCACCAGCCCCATCCCTCCCACCCAGCATGCCCATCCTGCCCCTGGCCCAGGGTTTGCAGGGCTGGGCTGGCCACGGTGGGGTCCCCCGGGAATCTCTGCTCACACCTCTGTTTTCCGAGCCAGGCGCGAGCGCTCCAAGGTGCCTTACATCGTGCGCCAGTGCATCGAGGAGGTGGAGAAGAGGGGCATCGAAGAGGTTGGCATCTACAGGATCTCTGGCGTTGCCACTGACATYCAGGCGTTGAAGGCTGTCTTCGATGCAAGTGAGTGTCCTGGGGGTTGGCCGCCCTTCGCATCACGTTCCCCTGGGAGGGTTCACAGGCACTGAGACCCCCCCCGGTCCCCTGCCCTGCAAGCCCAGGGTCTGGTTATTGCACTGCACGTGTGCAAAATGTGCTGGTGTGCTCAGGAAAGGTCTGGGGGCGAGGAAGAGGGTGTAGCTGGGAAAGCAAACGCCCAGAGGTCCCAGCCTTGTTTGTGCCTTGGTGTCTCTGAGCTACCGCCGCGCCTGGCCGGCTCCTGGGAGACACTGACTCAGGGCAATGTTGCAAATTGATTTGCAAATTGTTCCATGTCCTGTTGCCCAGCCAGGCGGGAACTGCTTGGCTCTTCCCAGCCCCAGCCTGGCTAAACGGGGCTGTGGACCCGGCGTGCTGTCCCTGCCCTCCGGCTGGCAGCCTGCCCAGATGGCTGGGGTGACACGAGGGGTTGAGACCCAGAGGGGAAGGAGGCGCAGGAGGCGTCACATGTGGGTGCTTTCTGGACAGATAACAAGGACATCTTGGTCATGCTGAGTGACATGGACATCAACGCCATCGCCGGCACGCTGAAGCTGTACTTCCGTGAGCTGCCTGAGCCCCTCCTCACTGACAGACTCTACCCCGCCTTCATGGAGGGGATCGGTAAGGGCTCGGGGATGGGGAAGGGGTCAGTGCCCAAGCGTGGCTGTTTGGCATTGCCTGCTCCAGGATGGGAGACTCCTGAGGGTCCTTCCCAGCTTGGCCCACTTGGTCCTGGCTGTCCTTGCTGGCTCCAGGCCAGCTCGGGGCTCGTGGTGCGGCTCCCCGGGGCACAGGCAGAGCCCTGCAGGGCAGAGCCGGCTGCTCGTGCACCGGCTGCAGGGAGGTGTCCGGCCGCGGTGGGTCCCGCTGCTGCACAAGATGTCACCAGCCCCTGTCCTGAGCCCTCTCCCTCCTTGTCTCCAGCCCTCTCGGATCCTGCTGCCAAGGAGAACTGCATGATGCACCTTCTCCGCTCGCTGCCTGACCCCAACCTCATCACCTTCCTCTTCCTGCTAGAGCACTTGAAAAGGTAATGGCTCGGCTTGGCCCACTGAGCAGGCCAAGCAGCAGCTCCCRGAGGGCTGCTCGGCACAGGTGGGAGGTGCAGGACAGGTCTGTGTTGTCGCTTTGCCGTGGGGATGGGACGTGAGCAGCTGCTGTCTGCTTCCCATGGTGCCTGCATGGCCACAGGCTGAGCCCGAACTGGAGGCAGATGGTGCCGTGCTGGTGCAGACCRGGACTGTGGGTGGCAGCTGGGCCCAGCAATGGTGGCTCAGTGTTGGGCAGGCAGCAGAGTGCCCCTTTCCTCTTCCAGCCCCTCCGAGAGGGTGCAGCCCCAGCTTTGTCCCACCTGCCCCGACTCCCCAGGCTCCGGCACGTTTGCCGGGATCCTGGCCAGGCTGCAGCCTGTTCGGGCTGGGACCCAGCACCCTGTGAGTCCCTTTGGCTGGTGTCAGTGTTGGGTTCCCACGGCTCCTCTCTGTGGGCCCTGGAGGGATCCTGGAGCCATTCTGCCCCACAGGGCAGCCCCCGGCACCCCAGGGCCACCAGCCACGGTGCCATTGGGGACTGCACGGCGCGAGGCCGCTCTCGCGGGTCAGCTCTGCAGGGAGCACACGTCCTCCGGCAAGATGCAGCTCTTGGCTGCCACAGCCGGTGTGAGCTGGTTGGACGAGCTCTCCACAGGGAGCAGCTGGCCTCGGCGCAGGACGGGGAATCAATTGGGAGCTGTGCAGCATCCCCCTTAGCGGGAAAAGTGCTGCGTCCCTTCCCACCAGTCCAGCAGTAGCCCCTGCAAAACAAGGTGCAATAATCCCTGTAACTTGCCTGCAGTGGGTGGCCAGGACCCAGAGACGGTCAGCTCCGCGGACAGGTCCCAAAGCTGCAGGTGACACCCCACGTCGCTCATCCTGGGGCGAGTGCAGCAATGCATGGTTTGCCGGGCTTTATCTTGGCCCAGATGAAGCCCATCCAAACCTGGGCACGGGCGGCTCTGGGCCTCACTGGGGCCCCGAAACCCATGGAGGGCACGGGGCTGTGGGCAGGGCAGCGGTGCAGCACGCAGAGCCTGGCCGGAGCTGGCCACGAGTTTGGGACCAGGGCTCATGTTACTTGCATCATGAAGTGTTTTTTTTTTCCCTCTGGTTTGGCTAAAACCAAACAGAAAAAGTGATTGATGCTGGGGGGTGGAGAAGGAAAAATCCGTTTCCATCCTGAGAACCGGGCACAGCCAGTTCCCACATCTGCTCCCCTGGCCGGGGCTCAACCGTGCAGCCTGTGCCGGGGAGCACAGCTGCCTCCTAACATGGCAATGTTGTGGCCCTGTTTCCCTCGGTGCGGGCTGGCTGGGGTCCCGCGGGGTCGGAGGGGTAGGGAGCCTTGGGGGGAGTGGGTGCAGGGAGGCGCGGGCTGGTGCGGAGCTCCCCATACCCTGCCGGGGCTCGGGAAGGGTGGAGGCTCTACAGCACATAAGCAAGCAAGGGCTTGGTTGCTGCCACATCACACCCGGGGCTCCCGGCCAGGCCTGGCGGCTCCGGCGGAGGCCGTGAAGGGGGCAGAGCTCCCTGCCCTGCACCTGGGTTTGCTGGGGGCTGTGAAGGGCAATGGCAAGGCGGAGGTGCCCTGCCGGGGCTGGGAGAAGGGAGATCAGCACTTGCCCCCTGCATTGCCCCGTGGCTGCCCCGCTCCGGGAGAACAGCATTAGGGACTCATGCTCCCTCTCTCCCCATACCCTGCAGGGTAGCTGAAAAGGAGCCCATCAACAAAATGTCTCTCCACAACCTGGCCACAGTCTTTGGGCCGACACTGCTGAGACCCTCAGAGGGGGAGAGCAAGGGACACCTCACCCTGGCCTCCGACATCTGGTCCCATGATGTGATGGCCCAGGTAAGAGCCGTGCCGGCAGCGTGGGGCCGCAGCCCATGCCAGCACCCCTGGGGCGGGGAGCAGAGGGGCTTACCTGCCTGTTGGGGTAGGTTTGTCCCTCTTTGCCGGACATGGCTGCACAGGGACAAGCTGGGACATGGCAGCTCTGCCCTTTTTTGGCCTAACACCCCCCATTTGCCTGCTACAGGTCCAGGTCCTTCTCTACTACCTGCAGCATCCTCCCATCTCCTTCACTGAGCTGAAACGCAACACACTTTACTTCTCCACGGACGTGTAGCCTGCAGGGAGAAGGCACCAGCTGCAAACACTCCCAGCTCCCTACTGGGGGACACGGACTGGATCGCAGCCCCCCAGGGAGACCAGCCCGGACCCAGGACGGTGCCGCCTGCAGCTCCTGTACAATCGTGTACCAGTGGCCCGGTCCCACCCCAGGCGCCGTGCCTCTCTGTAAAGTAGTGGTGTCTTATGTCCCTTCTTGTGTTCAAGAATTGTTTTTATGTATATTTGTTCAACGGAAGAGGTAGTGACTGACAAGGGCTGTGGACACAGGCTTCCCCCTTGGCTAGTTTTTTCCTGGACTCCTTTCTGCCCGCTCACTCCTACCAGGCACCCCTCGTCTCGCCCAGCTCGAAGCCTGCAGCATCCGAGTGCCTGTTCTGCTGCCCAGCTCCCTTGCCCCACGCCTGCATGTCCAGCACCGGCTCGCTTCAGAAGCTGGGAGGTCACAGGCTTCCCTCCCCGGTGACGGTAACAACCAGCTCTGCTTTGGCTTGCTGCCTGCGCAAACGTTGGACCCTGTGCCTGGATCCTGCTCTGGCCCGAGCAAACCTGCGACCATGAGAGCAGAGGAGCAGGGTGCTGCTTCCTCCTCGCCACGTCTCTTCTGGGTGCTTTCAGGCCAGTCCCCTCTACAGCCCTTATCCTGTGCTTTGCCTGTGTGCGTGTAGCATGGCGGTTACTTCCCTCGCTGTATCTCACCTCCAAGTAGCGTTTTGGGGTAACCCATCACACAAGGCTGGAGCGAGAGGTGCTGTGCTGGTCTCCATCCATGGCAGGCTTGAGGGACGGCCAGCCGGGCAGGTCTGCTCCCTCCGCCACAGGCTGACCCCCAGGTCTGTGCTCTGGCACCGACAGGGTCCCATCAGGGCACGTGGATCCCACAATTTCCCCAGCAAGCCCTGGCAAGTGGGGAACAGGATCCCTGCCATTTCCGTACGCTCGTATCTCTGCCATAGTGAAGCACGCACGCCCCTGCCAGCCTAGGACTGCCGCAAGGGTTGCAGATGCTGGCTGCGCCCTGTGGCAGAGCCTGCCGGGGCACCAGCATTCCTGCCATGGCCATGAGAATGGGGAGGTTTTTGTTTCCCTCGGCCTTCCCCGCTGCCCTGGGCACTGGGCAAATGGCAGCATATGGCCCTGCCTCGGTGCCAGCCAGGCTGCCAGAGGCGAGCGCTCTGTGCAGCAGCTGGACAGTCACCCAGCCTGGAAACCAGCACAGAGGGACAGGAGGAGGAAAGCCTTCGTGGCCCTCGCTACTGAAGGCAGAAGTGCTTCATTTTCTCTTTCTCACAAAGCAGTTGCTGCTGGGTTAGCCATGCCCGGCCAGCTTAGGTCCGTTTTAGTTAGTGGCTCCAGTTCTTGACCTCCAGGCTGATGGCTGGAGTTGTCACGCCATGTCCCAAGGCAGGACGGCTGCATGCCTGCACTTGCTGCCAGGCTGTGCTCCAGCTGCCCGAGTGCCTGGCTCCCGGTATGTCCCCCACCCTCCCAGACTCACAGGTAGGTGCTGGTACCTGTTGGGACACGAAACCTTTCGCTCTGTGAGCCGAGTCCGTGTTCTCRTGGGAAAAGCCCCCCTCCCCGACTGCGTTGGCCCTGTGCTCTCCTGTGCCAAATGGAGATGGATAAGTGACCAAGCGTATCCCTGCTAACAGCGGTGTTGCCTTTACCCTCCAGACTAACAGACTGTTCCAGGTATAGCCCGGCCTCTTGCCACCGATGCACCAGGTATGTCCTAAGCCCACCTCCCCGGGGAAGGCAGCACCTGCCGGCCCTGCACCAGCAAAGCAACTAAAGGAGGGGAGGTCTTTCAGTCCCCCCTCCAAAGGGCTCACACTCCAGACCCTGCTCCTCTTGACTACCAGCTAAACAGAAGGGAAACAGCATTGCAGAAAATAACCAGGCGTCTTGTCTTGGCCCTGGACCCAGTAAGGAGGCCGAGGTTTAGATGTGACTGCACAACAGATCCCTGTGTGTGTCTGATTTGTTACATGTGTCCAAGTCTCCATCCACAATACTGTCATTCCAGATGGAGACTCTGTACAGCCAAATCCCCCCTGCACGACAGTGGCTGGAGGCCCGGTCCACACAGCCCCAGCACAACAGGCTGCGGCTGTACCCGTGACCGGCTTTTGCTTGTCCCTACAGGAAGGAAAGAGGGGGGTGGACTCTTGCAGCTACAGGTAGAATAGAACTGTTAATTAATATTTGACTTTCAAAAGTTGTTAAGGATATATTTTTGTTTGTGTTCTGTTTCAATTCCTGTAGATTATAAACTTTAAATGGCTGTAAACCATGTGAGGAGGAAAAAAAAATGTTAATAAAAATGCAAAGCCCCAACATTTGCACAAAAGGAGCCCTGTGGTGTTGCTGTTTGCACTAACTGATCACCTTGGCATCACAGCTTCTTTTTCTGTCGTGGAAATCTTGCTAGTTGCACTTCAAGCCAGTGGTATAAGCACAGGCATTGTGCCAGACAATTTTTTTAAGAGACATCTTATGGTTTGGGCTACATCCTTGCATTTCAGTACATTCTGGAGGAAAAAAAAAAAACTGGACTGTCTGGAGCCAGCCTGTTTAATCAGCCCAGAATTACTCAAGCTTAAAATTCAGCTGACTTGCACAGCTTCTGGCCTGAGGATACTGAACAGGCACAGCAAGGGACATCAGGCGATCTGGAAACCTCATCTGATAGATCACGTGGTGCTGTCTCCCCACTTCTTTCCATGTGGGAATGGGAGACAATATGCCTCCAAACTGACCACTGACCACCATATCAGCCAAACCACCCTGCTAGTATTGCTCTTCCAGGTAAGCAAGTGCTGTCACCATTCTGGGATGTCAAACTGTGGATGCAAAGGAGGGGAAGTGGGTGGGAGAACCCCCATTAGGTGTGTGCACTGAATCTGAAATCCCGCTGCCTCAAAAAGATGAGGGTGGATGTTTGCCCTTGTGGAGTGGGCTCAAGGAAGGTGAAAATCAGTCTAAACTATTCTGAGTATAAAAATTACCCCCTGAGGTCTGAGAACAGAGCTTGGTTGGAAGAGCAAGAGGGCTAATATGAACGCAAATCAAAAAGGGAACAGCTCCTCGAGCTAGTGAACAGGTATTTTGACTTCATTACCAATGTTCTGCAGAAATAACACTTCACTATCCCCAGTGTAACACTGGGGCACTCAGAGGTGGTACAGGGATGTGATGGGAGACAGACTGTGTGCCAAGTGAATGCCCAGTTATCTGTCTAACAGTGGTTTATTCTCACAACTCTACTTTCTAGTCTCACCATCAAACTGCTGGAACTAATAGTGTGAGCCTGTTGCAGTTAAAGCAGTAGCAAGATTACTTGTACTCCCACAGCGAGGTTAAATTAGGCTAGCCAAGTGGCTACAGAGAATTATACTTCTGCAACAACCTCTTTTTTTCCCCCTTAAACTGTTTTGTTCATCTGCCAGTAACCACACGGTTCTAAGGCTAAGGATTCCTTTTCGCTTTTCCCTTTAAGACATGGTAAAGAAATCTGGCTCTCATCTCTGTACTTGAAATAAGACAAGTTGTACAGATGGTGGTTTGTCTTCAGCTGGTATTTTAAGAAAAGCCTGGAACAAACTATTTCTCCGCAGGATCTTACCTCTCCCCAACAGAGTAGCAAGCTGCAAACTGAGAACTGTTAAACACTTGCAGCACGTTCAAATACACGGTAACCTAAATCATTGCATTTCTTTTTGAAGATTGTCCTCCTGCCTCTTTTGATGCTAGCAACAGACTTAATCAAAATCAGACCCAAAGGATCGAAAAAGCTCAGAGTCCAGGCTTGTTTCCTGGAAACTGACAGTCAGCTGATCCATCCTGGAGATACTGCTCACTGCGCCTGGCTCCATCCTTGCATACTCCCGCAAGTCTGCTTGAAGCAGCACGCCAGGGCTCAGAGCCAGATTATTGTTAGTCATTCAGGAAAAGCAGCCAACGCCATCCAGCTTGCACTGATCAGGACTCCAAAGGCAGTGGAAAGGTAAGCCTGATGGTTCTTCTGCCGTGATGCAGGCTCTTAGCAGCAGCACTGGAACAAAAGGGAAACTTGCTCCCAAGGGATCCCACTGTTACCGTAGATAGTAATCAATTGCGGCGGAGAAAGCAGCAAATCCACCACAGCCGATAACCCCTGCCTTCAAACCAGCTGCAATGCAAAAAGGGTGAGAAAGAATGAGACAAAATAGGAAAGATATTTTTCTTCCCAGTAACTAACTTACACTGTGCTGGCTTGAAGACCTTACACCTGTGCAGGAACCTGGTGGTCCTCTACCAGGGTCACACTAGCACTACCACTGCCCAAGGTGAGGGGGGGAACCTGGCACACACTGGACTTAAACTACCACGGCTGGACTAGAACGGCATGCTGGCTGGGCACTGTGTTGCTAAGTGTCCCCCCAACGGATAGAAGAGAAAACGCCAGTGGCCATTGCTGATTTCAGTGCGCTCTGATCTAAGCGCTGCAAGTGTGGCTCTGCTGTTGGACTAGGGAAGGGATAGGAAGAGCAGCTACTGCTTTGAAAGCTCTAAGAGGATTAGATCCAGGACAGACACAACTTAACAAGCTCAATTAGAAGCACTTTCAAGAGCACTTTCTTTTCTTTTATGCTCTGTGGACAGGTTTTTTTTCTTAAGGAGAGGTGAGAGAAGTTTGATATTTCTGATGAGCAGAGCAGCTCTCTTCCTACTTGGGGCTTTTCTCCAGATGTTGTTAGCACTCAAAGCTTCCCAAAGTCCCCACTAGTGCCTGCTGGACTAAAATCCCAGTGCTCCTGCTCTTTTACAGCTAAATAGAATTGTCTGTTTGAATTGATAGGTGAGAAAGGAGGAAAGCATTTTGCACACTGTGCAAATTAACAAGAGTTATTGCCAGTGAAATAGTATATATAAGTAGAGCTCTGTTAAGAGCTGTAGCTTCAGAGAGTTGCTCAGTATGTATTTTTGGCTCCCTCCCTACAACACCACAGAAGAGTGTGGATAGCTAACACCATTTCCTGACATTTCTTTCAAGTAAATTCTGTTGATTTTCCTCAAATCTCACTGTCCTGTACGACCAAGCCTTCCCTACCCACACATATCTTTCAAGCTGACAGGAAAGCAATAGAGCAAGCAGTTCTGCCAGTCTAGAGTAGACTCTCATGTTGACATCATCATAACCCCATGCAAAGAGATTTGTAGTGTGTGTTCCATTAAAAACACCGCATGCGCTAACCAAATTGGAGTCTTATCACAGAAATAGTTCATAGCAGGCACTACCAACCTCTGAAGCCGATTGCTCCTCCTGTGATGCAGCCACTAATAACACTATTCTTCCAGTCTGACTTTCCACGATACTGTGGAATTAAAAATCAGAGTCAACAAGTAAATATGGGATAAACACTCACTATCTGTACTAATACCAAGAACGATTAAATGACCTTCCAGCCCCTTCTCAGCTGAGGATGTTTTTCCCTCTATTCTCAGCAGATGGCCCCCTGCACTCTCAAACATAAGACTTGCAGGGCCAGGAGAAGAAGAAGGAACAGGTCACCGGGAGAGCTAAGACAAATCCATATGGTGCARTGCAGTGCTATGGCAAAGATTCTCAGGTGAGCCAATACAGCCCCCAGAACACAGCACTGTGCACTAGCACCAGCTCAGAGATTTTAAAGGCATCATAACTACATGAGTGCCACACTGAGCCTGGCCATGCAGCCTGGTTCTCAGCACAGGTGAGAGCCACAGCACCCTGCTGACAAAGATGTACTATGTCCATAGCCAGAGCACGCTAGTTTTTCACCAGTGCAAAGATCTCTTTGTTCCGCTCCATTGTGCAAGGAGATATGCTTTTCTTCTAGATGAGTTAAGAAATAATTGTGTCTTTCAATTAAAAGGCAGTACTCAAATTCATAACAGACTAATTTTCCTATTTAAGAAAATGGAAGACAGATTTACCACTGAGCTGCACAAGGTCATTTCTTGCTGTAGGGGCAAAATGAAAATAGGCCTGTTACTTAAGAACTTTCATCAAAGGATCCCTTTCTGCATATGGAATTTTTAGAGGCTCAAATTATCATGTTGCAACTTGCAGTTTGATGTTTTGAAGTAACAACAAGTACTTGTAGCTGGGGTTTTAAAAAGTAATGCCTATACTTGCCAATATATTCAGGACTTGAACTGAAAAGGACTTCACTATTGCATGCTCTTCTGCTCATTCTGTCAGAGAACAGCAGTTCTGAAGACTGGTCTCAAAGCTGAAAAGCTTTGATGGCCAAGAAACAGAACAAACTAGCCTACTCCCTTGCCCGATTAGAAAGAGGATAGGCATACTTATTTGGATCTAGTAAAAGAGATTATTAAATGTACAAGAAAACATTTCTTAATGCTTAAGAAGTTATTACTCACAGATTCTACCACACATTCGGTGCAGGAGAACATGGCGCCCACAATGGCAAAGTTCTTTGCGTAGGATATGCCTCGCTGCCCCATATCTTTGAGGACCTCTTTTGCGGTTGGCGTGCGATATGGATCCTTGGGATCAAACCCAACGTTGGTGTCGATGCCAGCTGTGAAGACACCAAATGCGCCTCCCAGAACAAATCCTGTAAAAGACAAACAGCATAAAACAAACCTTGTTTGGATTCAAGCAGCACATTCCCCACAGGCACCAGAGCACCTCTGCTCCCACTGTCTGTCAACGCTGCAGCATGCAAGGGGCAGTGCAAGAGCACAAATGGCCTGTCTCTTGATACTACAGACACTGTTGCTGACACACTCCTTGCTGACAGCCTGCGCTGTGCTGAGGAAAGGCTGTGAGCATCTTTTCCTTTGCAAGGAAGGCAGACAGACAGAGATCCCTCCCTGGGACCTGTGACAGACACTGGAGGAGGCTGAGACGGAGGAAAATTAAACACGGGGGTCCCTGTGCTGCCGCCTCTTCTCCATCCGCCCCTTTCCCGACGCCACGGGGACCTCCCCCACTCCCTACCCGCCCCCACTGCCGGCTGCCCCGACCACCGCTCCCCCTCAACGCCCCGTCCCTCCAGCCTACCCCGGCTCCCTCAACCGCCCCCGCCGCACCTCCCACGCAGGCCAGCGCCGCCTTGAAGGCGCAGCTCTCCATGGCCCGCTCCACCATCTTCTGCTCCTCGCTCTTGGGCGGGCTGGGTATGCCGCCGAGGGCGGCGGGGTCCCAGGCGCGGGGCCGCCGCTGCTCGCCCACCAGGTGCTGCAGCAGCAGGCTGTACTGCAGCGGCGGCAGGGGAGGCTCCGGGCCATCCGGAGCGGAGGGTGGCGGCCCTACCGCCATGACCGGCCTCGGMCACCCGCCGCCGGCTCGGCACCGCGTCCCGGCCCACTCAAGGCGCCGGTAACGCTGCTCCCGGCAGCCGTAGCGGCGCGCGGGGGCCGACGGGAGCTGTAGTTCCGCTGAGAGGAGGCGCCGGTCGCGCCCTCAGCGACCGCACAGAGAACTACAACTCCCGGCAGGCTCCGCGGCGCGACGGGGGTGAGCGCGTCGCGCGGCGTCTCACGGGATTGGCAGTCCCTTGGGACTGAGGGGGACTACATTACCCGGCGTGCTGCGCGCCAGCCCCCTGGCGGCCGTTAGGACCGCTGCAGGTGAGGTGAGGGCTCCGGCTGCTGGAGCATCCTCGAGAGCGGCGGCGGCAGCAGGTGAGCGCGGCTCGGGCTCGGTCTCCGGCTCCGGTTCCGGCTGGGGCACGTCGGCGGCCTCGCCTGGGGCAGCCCCAGGCTTGGGGAGGGCTGAGGTGCCGCAGTGCGGGACCCAGTCCCTCTGTCCTGGCTGAGGTGCGGGGAGGGGGCGGGAAGCTCTGAGGTGTCGCGGCGTCGGCGCCGTCCCCCCGCCGTTGCCCCCTGACTGACTTCTGGCTGCGCTGGTGTCTGGGGGCAACAGGTCCCGCACCCTGCGACGGGGCGGGCGGTTGCAGCCTCTCCCCGCGCCACCCCTCGAGCGGCCGGGACGAGGGCAGCGGATCCCGGCGGTAACCGGGGTGGGCGCCGAGCCCGGGTGCCGCTGTCGTTGCCGGTGCAGAGACCAACTCCTGCCGAAGCCCTTGCCCCGCGGAGGGGTGGTTCAGTGCTGTGGTGTACCTAAGGCGCTGCTAGCTGTACGTGTCGGGGGGCTGGAGCCCGGGCAGCCTGTGGCTTACCCCAACAGCCTTCAAGCGTCGTCTGAGGTGAGAGCTGAAGAGCCTCGTGGCACCTCCGCGTATGAGCTCCTAGCCTGAGCTCAGAAAAGGTATCTCCGCTCTTCCATGTTTTCCACACGCTAGGTGAAAACGCTAGAGTATCAGGCCATCTCCTGTAGCCTTTCTGAGGAAACCCTGGCTGCCTCTGGCATAGAGCGGCAATTTTACTTCAGGACCTATATATCGCAAAATGCAAACTTAGCTCGTGTCAAATCACATAGAAACCTTGGCTCTTCCGTGCTTGTTCTGTTTTGTAATGAGGTGAGAAATGTTTCTTTTATGCCTTTTACCCTCGGTAAACAAGGTGCTGTGAACATTAAGAAACTTCTACTTGTTTTGCTTGTGTTGCATTTTGCTTAGCCTGTTTTACTTTCTTGTTCTTGTGGACTAGAACCAGTTTTCTGTTCAGCTTGGCACAAGTAAAGATAGGTGTGCCTTAAAAAATAGCTTTCTTGACTTCTCTTTTTGATATTTTTCTATTTTAATTTTAAAAGTTACCCATAGGTTTTTAAACCCCTGAGAAACAGCTGTGGTGGTTTCAGTAGGATGCTTCGAAGTAGTGTATTTCAGTAATTGAAAATTATTTAAAAGATTTAATAATTATATTTAAACAATGCATTAAGTATGAAATCTTCCTCTCTTTAGAGATCATGAAGTAATCAAATTTCTTTCTTTTTTATCCTTTGCACTTTGTCTTGTATATGTCTTAGTTTAAGACTGGATAGGTAGGTTCAAATAACAATGTAAATTGATGGTTTTACCACTTCAAATATTTCATTATACGAAGTTCGTTTTTAACAACTTTCCTCTTAAATTCCACTGCCCTCTACTGGCTGGACCAGTAGGGTCCACCTGCCCAGTGCTCTTCCCTCCACTCTTTTTTTTACTCCTTTTTTTGTTTATTTGTTGGTTTTCTGTTTTTAAGGTCAGAAACCGTTGAAAAGCATGCTGTGAAAATCTACTAAAACAGTATCTTTACAAGGTAGAGAAGGTTGCTGGCAGGATGATGTCCCTAAGGAGCCCTGAACTTTTAGATTTCAATCTTCTCCTTGATCCAAAATAACCTAGTTGGGCTGATCTTGAAGTCACACTGCAAAGCCTATTTTCCAAAGGCATAAAGGGAGAAAAGATACGTTGGATTTGGAATCTGAGCACTGAGAGTTTACATGTATAGCTGGAATACTGTTTTGACTTTCTTTTCTCTGTTCCTGGGTTTTGGAGAAAACGCTGGGTTACTATTTGTTTGTAAATATAATATTTTATAAATAAATATTTTGTAAATATAATTATTTAAAATACTTACATTTATTCATAAATATTTGTATATATAAAATATATGTTATATTCCCCCCCTTAGGTGTTTAAATAGTTTTCTTCTTTTCCCATTCATGCTGTTTTGTGTTCTACATATGAACAAATACATGTGCTTGAGTATTTGAATAATCTCATCTGCCTGAACAGACTTTTCACGTGAGTGAAATCAGATGGAGGATTAAGGCTTGGAGAGAGAATCTGAGAGTTCAACACATCTTTGATAAATAAGTTGTTCCAATGAAACTTTCAGCTGTTTCTTTTTTATAAACCTATGAACTTTCATTATTGCAGACATGTGTAGCCAATGCATTTGATCCTCTTCCTTCACCAGGCTCTTATCATCTGAATGCTGTGCCTGAAATCATGCTTTCATCTTGGAGCTGTTAAGTCCAGTATAAGAGCTTAGGATATTTTTAACCTTGCCTGGTCCCAGATGAAACATTTTCATTTCGTGTGAGTGTGCCTCTTTCCTGTGTGATGACAGCATTAGGTGCAGATGATCATGAGTTTTTCTACAGCCTGCAATGGACCCGATGCACCAACATGCTCAGTGCCTGTTTCAGCAGAGGGCA
Organism: Phoebastria nigripes; assembly: GCA_035582835.1. Classification (NCBI taxonomy): domain Eukaryota; kingdom Metazoa; phylum Chordata; class Aves; order Procellariiformes; family Diomedeidae; genus Phoebastria; species Phoebastria nigripes. Next base: position 19,486 of record JAYKAV010000378.1, on the reverse strand, counting down.
GCACATGGGGATATTAAATAATTGCATTTCACTTGACCTTTACAGTGACTCAGTCTTTCTCCCACACTTAAATATTCTCCAGACAGGATAAACCTTGGAAATAATGGGGGGTTTTGTCTGAAATCCTGTTTTTGCATATGTCTCTTAGTTGTAGAGCTCCCAGGTTTTGAATAGGCTTTGGCTGTCATTTTTGGCATTGCTATTTAAAAAAAAAAAAAAAAAAAAGTTTTTATAGTGTTCAACTTTATTTTGTAACACTGCCAGTTCCAGAGTTTTTTCTGAAGTTATCTAACTGGTCAGGAAGTGGCTGAAGGTGGAAGTCAATAATAATTAGATTAAATCCATTCCTTTTCACTCATACCTGCCTGTGTGTACCTTTTCCCTTACCAGAACTGTGATGATCTAGGGGAATGAGAGGAAGAGGGGATAAATTAATGGATATTTTTATGAAAAAAGCAAAAAGCTTTCAGTCGCACCACAAGCAGAAGAAAGTATGGCTGCATTGCAGCTGGTCACGCTGCTGACCTTGCCCCTCCTGTAGCAAAGAGGCTTCCAGTGGCTACAAAAGGAAGTGTGCTGGGGCCTGCTGGGCTCTGATTCTGGCAGCACCACTTAATGTTTCCATTCTATAGTCTTCTCATCTATATATTAAAGCTGATGCTTTCCTACTTCTCATCCAGGTTGTGAATGTAGATCTTTTTGTTGTTGTTGTTTAAAAGTTTTTAGCTTTGAAAGGGCATTGGAGAAGTAAAGTGCTTTGTGAAATATACCTAAATTCAGTGAAGGAAAGTTGCTTCAACTTCTGCACTTCCCTTGGCTTATATGAGTTTAACCAATCTATTTGTTTGAGAGTGCAGTTATTTTTTTTTTCTTCTGAGGCAGCAAGGCTTTCCATGTCGGAGAATACTGTCACTACCATGGCAAACAGCTAAAGTACTGAAAAAAGGTTAGATTGTAGCTAGATGGCAGGTATATGGGAGTTAAAACTGAAAAGGCATTCTGACTCACTGATTTTTTTTTTTTTTTTTTTTTTTTAGGTCAATATAAGACTGCAGAGAGAGAGATTTAAATAAAATCTCCTTTTAGGATCCTTTTAGGATCAGCAGACTTGTTGCTTGTGACTCTGTTTTGTAACTCAGAGAGAAGGAGCAGGATGTGGGTTTTCAAGATGTTTGTTTGATCCTCTCTTCTCTCTTTAACGTTTTATATCTCAAAGTGCACGTCCTTTTTGAAAGTAAGGTGGTTTCTTTGTGTTTGTCCCACTTCAGCAAGTCACTCCTTCCCCTCTTCCCAATTTCCCTAATATTACACATGCTTTTGTTTTCACCTATGAAATTCAAAATGCACTCATGGTCTAAAAAAAAGATCTGTATAAAGTTTCAGACATCATCATCTGCCAGGGATTTTAGCTGTTGCTATAGGAGCCTAAATTCTCTTTTGAGAGACCTTTCCAATGTAAGGACGTGGATACTGGGGGAAAGTTGTCATGGAAATATGCAGCAAAAAGAGAAAGGAAATCTCAATTTGATGACTGTTACGTAGGCTTAGCCAGTTTGGTGAAGTGGCTTCATATCTAGAGATCTGATTCTGCAGATTCTCTTTGTTACATTCTGGTGGACTGGAATGCTACAGACTAGAACCCAAAGAAATACATTATTTAACATTTATATCACCAAAGATACCTCCTCAACTCAGTGAGCTTCATGTTTATCCAGATTCAAGTTTCCTCACTGCATAATGATGTCTAAAAAGCAGTATGACATTGTTCCTTAGGCTACCCAACCCTCCAGACGGGGAGGCAAGCTCCCTTTTGAGCCAAGTTTGTGGCTGCATTGCAGGAATGGGGCTCATCAGTTCCCTGGTGTCAGGCCATTGGGATGGGTGCAGAGAGCAAAGTTATCTGCAGCTGCCACCGATGTTTCTCTGTTGGAAGGAACCCCCTCCAGGGGGGGAACCCCCTCCTGGGTTCCAACCAGTCCTCTCTGTTGGTAGGCCAGGGAATTTCCAGCAGCCTGGTTCTAATGTGGGATGAGCTGTAGCACAGCTTTTTATTATACCTCTAGCAATGACTGCTCTGAAAGGATTTATAGAGCTACTGCTATTGAAACAAGGCTTTCAGAACCAATTTTTAAATGACTAACTAAAAATAGTTTATTCTATGCAAGCTTCAGTGCCATTTCAGATTTGAACAGAAGGAGTCCTCTGTGTCCAGCTGAATGGTGGTATAAGCAGATCTCCCTCCATAAATTTCTTGTCCACTTATACCATCACTAAGCCTGGTTGGTTCCCTGGTTTCAAGCTTTTTGTGTCTTTCTTACTAAAGCCTCCTGGTATCTAATAGATGTGATTATGAGTGAGCTGCCTTTAAATATCTATTACCGGTGTCACCATGGTAACTGCTGTAAGAGGTTCTTGCTGGTAGAAGGTTTCCAGCTCCCTGAGATACAACAGGGCAAAATGCTTAGGCTGTTGTTTTCACGGTTTGTTTGAGATCACATGCGATATCAAAAGGAAAAAAAACCGTATTTCTTATTTTTAATATCAGTGAATGTTAATGGTACTGAAAGGAGTAAGATTGATTCTGGAGTCTGTCCCCAGATCAGAGGACAGTTACATGGGCAGGGACACACCAAGCTTTCCCTGGAGAGCAAGCAACTCCACCAGCAAGCTCCTGCAGGAATAGGAAAATGTCGCTCTCCTCAACTGAGCCAACACTTGGCCTTTCTTTTGATACTGTCAACGAGTGAACTAATTAATCCTAATGAAGGATGCAAAATCGTGATATTCCACTTACCACAGAGCAGGCAGAGTTGCTGAGTGATTCAGTCTGGAGTAGAAAAAATTGAGCTGGCTTGTGTGTCCTCTCTGCATTTCTCATGCTACTTTTCTGCTCTAGGCCTTCAGCTGCTGGGTACCAGGCTAGCAGTGTTAGTTGGGCAATATCCAGAGTGACTTTCCTGCCGTCCTGGATTTCCTAATCTTCCCCTTTCCTTCTCTCGCATCTGCTTTCTTTCCCAAGTTCTTGTTGCTTGGCCAATCAGTCCTCTTTTGCTCTGTAATGACAGTTGTTTCTATAATGATAGTTGTTTCTTCTCCCCATGACAGGTTCACTAATGTCCCTCATGCTAACTCTGTCAGCTCAGGGGGTTGTTTTGCTTTCATTTATTTATTTATTTATGGTAAACAGGTCACAAACTCCATAGGATACTTCTTCCTTTTCATGCAATCTGTTCTTTTGCTTCATTACCCTCCTATTTTAGTATCTGCTGGAGATTTTAAATTATCACTTGCTTTTATAGAAACTTGGAAAGCTGAGCACCTATTTCTGCTGCTCTCCCACTTCATTAGCTGTGCCTGCTGGTTTTTGGCATTTAGGCCTTCTACCTTTTGGTAAGGGAGGCTTCTGTTGGTGTAACAGGCTGTTCAGTGTAGCTGTTCTGTACAAGAAAATGGGAGGCTGAGCTTATGGACCTTGAGGAGAGGTGGAATTTGCATTTATTTTTTGGGTTTGTGTGTGGGGACAACTGACAGGACAGAGCCAGAGCAAGTGGTACCGTGCATCTCTGATGGAAAGAGTTCCAGCTGTCTGGAGGAGGAGTTTGTGCTGATGAAGCGCTGATATTTGTCCTTACCTGCCTCAGAGGCAACACGATCCACATACTAAGATCTTTTTGGCTGAGCTTAAAAATGCTCATAATTGATTTTAGTTATAATGTTTATTGTGTGCCAAATTTGGACTGAGGGTTTAAAATCTGAAGTAATTATGATTACTAACCAAGAAATCCAAGGAAATAATTTTCATAAGAAATCTTGAAAGCAGAACCAGGATCTCAGAATGGAATTTGCTTGCATTATACCACTGCGTGTTTCTTAGTAGTTATTCTGTAACACTGCAGTTAATACGGGGAGGATCTCAGTCTTTGGGTACTTCAAATTTCAGCTGCATGGTTAAATTTCTCAAGTGTGCTAAGTTGATTTATAAGTTTAAGCAGCAGCAAACATGTTTGTTCATACAAGCTGTCTGGAAGCAAGGAATTGCTGAACTTGATTATCGCTTTTTTTTCTGGATTTGATTAGGTCACCAAAGCCAAACTTTTATGCTCTGATTCTGGGTGCCTATCTATAGCAATATGGATGTCTTTTGCAAAACTGCTGACTTATTATATGGGAGCTAAAGTCAATGGGCACCGTAGATCCTTACTAGCTTGTGATATTTTGTCAGTAACTTACATGCCTTTGTTTCCCTACCTGTAAAATAGATAAGTTATTAAGCTACTGCAATGATTAGCCGATTCAGTTCAAGTAATCTGTAAAAGATGCAGAGAGTAAGAACAAGACGGAAACTCTAAGACATTGCTATATGGGGAATCAAACCTTACCAATAGCTTTTTTTTTTTTTTTTTTTTCTGAAATCCTGATCTACATTAGAGGGCTTGTTCATCTCCTGGGACTTGAACTCCTTGTGCTTCATCAGTTTTCTCTGGTAATTTGTCCTAGTTTTTGTTGCTGCTGGGCTCCCCATGATGCACTCTGTGGATCTAGGCATACCCCGCAGTTCTGCTTCCATTCAGGGGTTGTCAGCAGTTCCAGTGCAAGTCCCTCTGAAACAAAGCTGACAACTCAGGTCTTTTATTTGCATCACCCTGAAATGCACCAAAAAGTTCAAAGCCGTGGGGCATTTCTCCACCATCCCGTTGGGGTTTTTTAATTCTAAGGCAGCCTCCAGCACACATCTTCTCCAGTCCTTAATTTTCCTGCACAGCTCTCCATTGTCAGTGATCAGCAAAAATTTAATAAAATGGTTTTCTGTTCAAGGCTCCTTAGCGTTTCTAATGGATACATGTTGTAATTCCTTCCCTGTTAGGTGATAAAATGCAAGCTTTTCCAGCATGTGATCCCTCTCGGACAATAAACAAAGGGAGCAAGTAGGGTTTTGCAGTATTTTGCCTGTGTAGGTAGTAAGAACTTGCTGTGCTACTTGAATATGGTAATTCTCTATGAATTGTTAATGAATGCCACATTATAACCTATATATCAGAAAATTAAGAGTGAGGAATAATAAAGAATGGAGATATTCCCTTTCCCCGAAGTCTTTCATTTAGTCATTGAAATAAAAATTTCAGTTAAGACTTTCAGTGTTCTTTTTTACTTATCTTCCCCTTTCAGGGAAGAGCACTGAGTATTGCCTTTTTCACATATTTAGGTTTATCTGCATTTTGAATAGAAGGGTGACTGTGCTAAAGCTATCCTTGGTTTGTTGCTGTGTCTCTGAAGAAAGTGCAGACATCTGAAAATTGCAGAGAAAAATAAACTTTGGATAAATGTGTGCAAAAGTGATCAGAGACTTTTATTTTAAATATATGAAATACAATGAATATTCCTTCACCACATAGATTTCCTTCCTCATTTTGCCTTTTTCTGTGGGTTGGCTTTTTTTTGGTAGATAGATGTCTGTTAACTCTTCAGTGTTCTACTCAGAAATGACAGAAATGCTGAAAAATGCTGGCGCCTCTTACAGACTTACTTTTGAAACAGGCAGTTTCCTAATTCTATTTTTGACTTACTTAGTGGCTGTTCCCTTGGAAATTTTAAAGTTGTTGTCTGGTCTTCTGAAATTTTGGCAGTAGGCACCAGAGGAAGCTGTTTTTCTTGTCTCCTATAGCACTCCATGTTCCATAAAACATATCTGCCTTTTTTCCAAATTTAATGATTCTAGTCTCTTCCAGCAACAAATATTTTCTCTAGTTGCAGGTCAAAGCTGGTAGCCATGCCACAGGCTGAGCTCCTCAGGTATCTGAGTGGGAACATGAAACTGTATAACAGTATCTTAAGAACAGGGAAAAAAAATCTGAGTTCTCCAAGTCAGCACACACAGCTTTCTTGCACTGGCGGAGCCTTTTTGGCAACAGTTGCTGGAGTTCACTCTTTATATCCACCCATTTGATCAGCATCATCTTGTTAACTGAACAGCAGTTGTTTTTGTCAAGATGGAAAGTGGTACCCCATGATTCATTCTGCAAATGTCCAGTAGCTGCTTGAACTTCCTGACATCTGTAGTGGAACTGAGAAAATAAAGAAGTTTGTATCAGTTATGTACAAAAAGGAAGAAAGCGTGGAATAAATTCTGTCCCAAAGCCATGGCCTGACTCCACTAATACCCACTGTCTGATGCAGACTTTCCTTTGTAATTACTTTTGGTTTTATAACTCCAGACAGTAATGTTCCAAGCCTTATAACTGAATTAGAGACTTGCTTTAAAAAGACATTGTTATTGACATAATAGCCTTGTTTATGGAATCTTTCTCCTTTGTAATTAAGATTGTTGCATGCACAAAAGCAGTTAAATATAGCATAAATATCTGTAAATGCAAAGATATTTTAAATCTTGTTCCTTGTGTGAGCCTTTTTTTCCACGCTCTCTTTCTGTGCATTTGCTTCTCAAATGAGCGATGCCACTACAAATTCTGCCCTTTGCCCATTCCATTAAGTTGTCTCATCCATATTTGTTCTTGTAAAATTGCACAGCGCAGGTTGCAACATAAGGCATTTGAATTCCTCAAATGCAGTATTTTAAAAGTGTATTGATTAGTGGGGTTTGGTCTTACTCTCTCGTACCTTGTTGCAGAGTCGTGGGAGCTAGTGGATTGAACAGCATGCAAGCAATATGCTCACTGTTATTTTGTCTGTCAACCAAATTTACCAGCTGGGTGAGAACCTGGCAGATTCTTTAAAAAAGTTTATATCACTACTTGAAATTGTTTTTTCATCCTGGCTGTGTGAAAGTAATTATGGTTAAGGCCCTGGATGGGCCACAGGCTTTCTTTATGACCATGGCCAACTCATTTTAGCTGTCTGTTTCTGGGCTCTTTGTTCATTAAACAGAAAGGCAATTTTTCAATTCAGAAGGTTTTGTGCTGATTAATTCTTTGGTCTAAGTAAAGAGATCAAATAATTATAGCAATAAGTGCTACCAGAAAACCTCTAAGTAAACAAATGTACTGTCTGGTCTTGTTGGGTTTGGGGAAATTGTATGCCACTATTCCAGCCTGTCTACCAAAGCTGAAGCATGTAAATGCTGTGACTGTCTCCTCATCCAAGCATTTTCATTTTTAGGTTTTGCTCAAGTTTATATTTATCAAAGCTAAAAATATCTTTGCGAATGAAATATAGTAGCTCATCTCCTCTCCCCACTCCCCTCATTTCAGTTCTTTATTTATCTTGGCTGAAGGATAGGAAAACCTATTGAGCTGACAACGCTGCTTTCCCACTGAGCTCATACGAACTCACCAGCAATGGCAAAGAGACAGTGTGCTGCAGTCCAAAAAGTGTGTTTGTTTTCTTCAGACAAAGAAGCTTTTCAGCAAGGTATATGCAACTGATGTCCTTCCCATTTATGAGTTCAGGGTCCAGGAACCTGCAGTCGTTTGCTTCCGAGTCAGTATTTTTCAGCTGTATCTGTTCAGTTTTGAAGGTGGTCCGTGGTCAAAGCAGAGGGAGTGACTTGCAGTCTCTCAGCTGGGTACCTAAGTGACCTCATTGCCTATGCATGCATCACTGAATGTAGTGTCACTTCCTCAGGGAGGAGAAACACAGTGCATGTAGATCACAATATCTACAAGAACTTTGTTAATATGAATGACAGAAAGTACTGCCTTCTTATCTGAGCTGTGAATAGTCTCAAAAACTTTAAATGTTAGATGTATAAAAATATGGAATGGATAAGTTCTTCTACCTGTGATCACACAGCCTGTCCTCGGGTACTGAAGAAACTGGCAAAGTAGGCTGGATAGAAGGATTGGTACTGCGGGTGTTGGTGAACTTGGGATAGCACCTGGCATGATTGGTTGAACGTTTAGGGACTTATAACGTATGCTTGAGACCTGCCAAACATAGACCATTATCACATGCTAAATCAGTCATGATGTGGTCTTTTGCTTGTTCTAGTGTTTTAACATCTGAAGGCAAGACTTCCTTACTGTTAAGAATATCACGAGAAAGTTGGATCCCAAATCCATAACCTTCAGAAGGGATTCAGCTTGGACTCAGTCTGTGTCTTAAGGTTTGGTTACTCTGCGATAACAGTAGTGGTGCCAACACTGAACTAAAACATAAATTTACTCTTGGCATAACATTAGCTTCCTTTAAGCCCCTTTGGCACCTAGAGTAAGGAGTTCCAGAGGGTGCAGAAAGATGCAGCAACTCTTTTTAGGCTCACATGGTAAATCTTCCCTATCTCTCTATTATGAGACTACTACTGTAGCATCAACATTGCTTATATACTAGGTTCACACTGCTGGGAAAGGATCCCTCTCTGCAGTTCAGGGGAGAATTCCTGATCTGTAGTCACAGTCTGAATGTCTTAGGTCAGAGACATCAGAGAGTGAACAGCCCCCTCTCTGGACAGAGTGGAACAAAAAGCCCTGTTCTAAACACCTTAGGTTTCTGTGTTTGAAATTTAGAGTTGGATTTGATTTCTCTTTGCATCCCCTCTGTCTCCTCCAACTTGATACGATCTTTGCCTGCTTTAACTCCGTTAAGACCTCTGGCCCTTTCCTTCCTGCTTTCAGACAATAAATTCTCTTCAGAAAGCTTAAGAAAGAGGAACCTTCTTGAGCATTGCTCACTCTTGTCCCTTATTTGCTCTCTTCTAAATAAAGAACAGATTGACACTTCTTCTTGGACAGCTCAAAAGAAGTCACTCAGGACTAATTCTAGTTACTCCTTGTGTAAAAGCGTCTGTCTTAATATATCTTCCTTCCCTGCATGCACACACTTTTCCACTTTTTTGAAGCAGTGATGGAGGCAAGGGAAATGTAAGGTGTCCTGGCTGTGATTGCTGGCACTCTGGGGGAGAGGTTATTAGCATGGAATATAAAAGCTTCTGAAAGCTGCTTCTGTGGTTTTCTCTGAAAAATGCCTTCTTTCTCTGGCCACCTCCTTGCCCTTCCTACATTGTATGTACCACATGTTTTTACTTGATTGGATCATGCAACTAGTCTGGGTTTTATGCTCTCTGCCCAGTGTCCAGTTCTGCTATTGGGGATGATGAGATACTGAAAGAAACTCTTCGTCTGCTTTACGGATTGAAGCATCTCAGTGTTTTGGAGGTGGGATACAAATGGCTTTCTTGCATAAATCTCCTTGCTTTGATGAAAATACAGTATTTCTCATTCCCCTGAGTAAGCAAGTGTGCATATGTGTGTGCGTGTGTGCTGAATGCCAAAGCTCTGGTGAAGCCAGCTTTCTTCCGTATGTGAATCATTTCTCAAGCAGCTCTCTGTGTCTAGCTGCAATGTGGTTTTCCTCTCAGGGAAGCACTCAAGCCATGAATGTTCAGTCTGGCTTGCACATGCTGTCAGAAGCTAGTGGGAGACAGTTTTCTTTTTAATGCAGAAAAGAGGACAAGCTTTTACTGTAAGTATTTTAATATCTTTTATTTTTTAAGGTGGGAACTATTATCTCTAGAAGGGTTCTAAGATCAGTAATGTATTCTTAGAGTGAATGGACCTGCTTTGCTCAACAACACTTTTTTTCATAGTATCTCACTGTAAAACTAAATTGCATGAAACAAAAAATGTACAGTGCAAACAATTCTGCATTAGCTGAAAATGGGCTGAGGGTAGTCTAAAAGCCATTACAACAACAAAAAAAATCCCACCATGTGAGCCTGTGAGAGCTGGCTACTGTATTTTTCTTCTGCTCAGCTACATAGATTTTAGTGACAGAAGGGTTGAAGCTGTTTCTGTGCCTGTTTCTGCTTTCTTCTCTGACAATTTAAGGTTGTGCTCCAACAGTTAAACGAAGCAGCAGCATGAGCAGACTTTTGTCTGCTACTGCATGTTCACATAGTCCAGTCAAGAAAGGGCAGAAAGGAACAAACTGCTAAGCAAATAGGTTTGGCAGCTAGCATCTCTGCAGGGGATCAGTGAAAGCATTGGGGAGCATGCCAGACGGGTACCCTCTTACAAGAGTACAGCAAAGAGCTGTTCAGATTCTCAGGCGGACCCTTCAGTTGTCACAGTTTAACAGTTGTCCTTAAAATTGTCCTGTGGACTGAAGCTTGATCACAATAACAATAGTAATAATAATAGCATTTATATACCATGTCATATGGCAAAGTTGTAGAGATGTTAATTAAGCCCTGTATGTGTAGCAGTAAAGGATTACTGGTAGAACTGGTTTGAAAACAGGGATTCTCTACCCCTTTCTCTTGTACACAGTCTAAGTTATTCTAATGTCCCCTACTAATCCTTTCTGTCTCACCTCCAAAAGGGACTGTTCTGCATCTTCCTCTTCTACCCTTTCTAAATTGTAAACTGTTCTCTGCCCCGTAGCCTCAGCAGCAGAGAGGATACTTGATTTGCTGAAATAGTGTTCTTTGTCTGCACAATTTAACAGATAACTAATGCAAGAATACCTCATCCTTACATGCACAGATGTATGTCTACCCCTTCCCTTTCCAGTTCAGTTCTAAAACAATATAATTTCATTATGTAGCCCACCAAGGTTGGTCTTTCAGTCCATCAGTGGTCCCCTAAGTCACAGTTGTAAACCGTTGATACTGTTGCCTAAATCTGTTCTGTTCCTGTTCAGTATGAGTATTTTTAAAATGCAGAAGTCCTCTAGTTTCTCCTGCAGTTTTGGAGTTACATCCTTGTCTTTGCAAAGAACCCTTTCTGTTAGAAGTTCACACTGTCACTTATATAAACGTTCAGAAGTTCCTAGTTTATTAAGTGGTCTATTCTGCACTTTAATGGAGGATAAATATCTCCTTAAGGGATAGCTTCCAGATCTCAATTATTTCTCTGCATTGTGATGGATGGAAAATGGGAGTCAGGGAAACATCCCAGCATGTGGCAATCTGTGGGGCTGCTCACTTGCACGCTGGGTGACAGATCTTTATTTATCTCATTTTTACTTTTTTTTCTGTGGGGTTCCTTTCCAAGGCACGTGAATGAGTGTATCTTCATAAATATGCTCTTTAGTGAACAATTATGATCCCATTTTTATAAATGGAAAAACTAAGGCATAGAAAGATTACATGGCTCAGGTAGTACAATAAGTCTGTGCTGGAGCTGAGGATAGAACAGGATGGAATCCCAAGCCAGCGCATTGACTGCGATATCATCCCTCCGTGCTTCAAGAGGACAGGGAACCTGCCAGTCTGTGTGCATGTACCAGTTAGAATTACCATGTAGCCACATGCTGTGCCTCTCTGTCTGCCATTCCAAAAAACATGATTGTTCCTTCTCTTTCTTGTAGATGTATTTACCCTCTATGCTACAGAAAAAGAAGTAATGACAGGTAATGATCAGGCAAACCACTTGTAATTATTCTTAATTTCTTTAGCAATTATATAGCTCTTGCTCTATCTAAAATGAAACCTTCTTTTCTTCCTTCTTGTGGGTTGGCAAAACATGAAGTGTTAACCGTATGTGTCACTTGCTTTGTGCTGTATTCACTGGGACAGTAGTTCAAAGAACGTGGATTAATGAGCAGTAGCTACCTTGAAATGGTTCTAAAACTTTTGTTCTCAACCTGCAATATACTGAACATAAATTAAACCCATCTATTCAGGGCAGAGTCATATTGGGGAGAACCCAGAGTGACCTAATTCTTTGTGATTACAACATGGTTGTAACTTCAAAAAGGAAGTTTGGAATCAATGCATCATTTTTAACTTTTCTGAATCTTTCCTTTGACTTATGTCTCCAAAGGGTGGATGTTAGCACTATGTAAACTGATATACTTTCCCTGCTTGCCATACATTGAAGTAATGAGGGAACTACAACTTATTAAATATGCATTCTCCAAATTCTGTAGTGTGGAATCAATTCCTAGATGTAGTTTTGATGTGACTTGATAAAATTTGGAATTTATTTGCATAACCTCTGAGTATGCATTCTGCCACTACATGTGTTCATGTACACTCTCCCAGTATGAGAATACGCTGCTGCTGCCTGACTTCCTACAAATGCACGTTGCCACCCTACCCTTCTGATTATGTCTTTTTCCTTGCGTGCATCCATCAGTAATGTGATGAACATGATTCAGAATTGCCACATTTTAAGTCTACATCTCTGTCCTGGAGTTAGTGAAAGATCATATCAGTCTTTTGTCCTTTCAACCTTGCCAAGACAATGCATCTACTTGAACCAGAGAAGCATGGTGGACTCTTTACTGATAGCCAGCATACAGTTGTGCTTCATAGCTTCTTCAGGTATCACACCATCCAGCTGGTAGTTGCCACTGTCCTTCTGGAGGGCTAATGAGCAGAAAAATTACAGATAGGTTGGGATTTTTGCTTCCTTATCCCCATGTTGTATATAAGGGTCATAGGGAGGTAGCATAGTTTCTCTCCTGAGATGTGTAATGGTGACTGGTTAGATAATCAGTGTGAGGAAGGAGGGGGAGGAGATTGAGTATCCATGTACAAACAGCGTAATTTAAATTACAGGAGGAGCATGTTCCCAGACATTTCAAAGTACAGCTTTGGCTTGATTTTTAAGCATCGGTCACTGTGCTGGATGACAGTTCTGGGTATTTAATCTAGACAAGTAGCAAAGCTATCTGTTTTTTCCTGTCTTATAAATGGCCAGTAATACGGAACAAGGACAAGAGAAATGCAGATAATAAATCCTTTGTTCCTATGCACACATGAGGATTTTGTTGTAACTTCTGCATTTTTTTTAATGAGATCTAACCAAGAATAAAAGATTGACAAATCTAGAACTCCAGGGAGGACTTCTGTGGAGGAGGGTGGGCAGAAGGTTTTGCACTGCTCTCATCTGTCCATGCCTGGAAAAGTCATCAATAACCCTAATGGTTGCTGTGGGAAGAGGATTTTATTTTGCTCAATGTTGAGACATGGAGTTTTGCAGTTGCTGACCTGGAGTCTGGCAGTCTTGTTGGGATGGTTTCGGAAGCTGAGTTGATGGCCAGAAACCTGTCATTTGTGGCTGGCTGGAACTGTCCTCACCTAGGCCATTTCTGATGTAACTTATGCATCCTTGTAACCTTTCTGTATATTTATATACTAGTTAATAATTATCAATTTTAGAGAATTACAGAAAACACACTAAGAAAATAAGCAAGAAACTCCTTAAACAACACAAAAATGTGAGATTGTCTTACCACTGTAACCACAGGTAAATAACTTTGTCTTTGGGAGATCCAAGGGAGTTTCCATTGTCTGTGTGGTTCCATCTGATACCATGAAGGGAAGGGAAAGGAACTGGCTCTGCACTAATTGCTTATACTGTAGAGGGAGGGAGCTGTGTGCCCTGTAAAGAAAATTCTCATCTGATGCCATATTGAAAGTGCTCTTCTGAAGTTTTTTAAGAGTCCTACAGAAGCGCAATTAAAACAAACAAACAAAAGAAAGCAAAGCAAACTGAAATCCAAAAGAGTAATTTTTGTATGAGGATACAATCTTCAGGCAACCTTAGCACAATGAAGATTTTGAAGATGTGACTCTTAAGCTGTATCAGAGCCATTGATGGTTAAATCCTGGGACTGGTATTTTGTTTTGTATTTTCCCAGTGATTAGTTGGGTGACCTTGGGCATGTATGTGTCTTAATTTCTCTGTATTTGTCTTATATCTAAAATTTATCAACATTTTTAACTCCTTGCAAAAGCACCTGGATTCTATAGCTGCCCAGCTCTATTATTATAGTACATTTTTCTCCACTCTTGAAAGTTTAAAAAAAAAAAAAAAAACCAAAAAAAAAAAAAACACAAAACAAACAAACCAAAAAAACCCACCCCAAAAAAACCCCACCAAACCTAAAACCACCTTTGCTTGAGGCATGCATAAAACCGGCAAAATTTGCCCTGCTGTAGCATGCAGTCTGGACATGAAAATTTCCAAGTGGTGTCTTGTCTCCTGGTACTCTACCAGCAAAACATGAAAATTCAGCTGCAAATGAGATTGGAAAGCAAGTCTGCTGAGGTAGACCAGAGGAAACTGCTGCTCAGTGTTTGGGGTCAGGTTTATGACTTATTCTCTTTCTTTGGCCAGCAAAAACTAGAAGAGTCTTAGAGATGAGGTTTTGGGAAATGGGCATATCTTTTCTGTTCCTTTGAGTTGTGTTTGGGTGGAAGAAGGTGGTCTGGCTTGTGGGTTTTTTTGTTTGTTTGTTTTAATCCAATTCTAATGAAAGCTAAGCTTTGTACCAGCAACAATCCAGCAAGTGTCTCCACTTGGAGGAGTAATGGAGGAAGGTTGCACTGAGATAGCCTCAAAGACACTAAAAACAAGGTAACAGGAACTAGAGAAAAGAGAGGTTGGATGTGTTAAAAACAGAAAGACTACACACTGAGCTGAAAGGAGCAGATACCTAAGGAAAGCTGCTAAAGATGACCAAAAGAGAGTAAACAGTTTGGTTTTAATTGTTAGTTCTGTCTTCTTTCCAAATAGGTTTTTATCTGTGACATCCAAGTTACCAATTATTGTATTGGACTATCAACTTCCCTGGTTTGTGACCCTGGCTTGATTTCTGATACCAGCTAAGAAATCAAGATGAATCATATGGAAACATCTGTCAAGCCTAAAAATTGTTGTTTAAAGTGAATTGATGTGAAAGGCAGAAAAGAATTCTATTTTAGCCCAGCTGGCTATCCTGCCATATAGCTTCCTACACGCTGCTGGAAAATGCTTTACAGTTTACTGAATTTGTTAGATATTTCTATGTTCCAGTTGATAGTTTGTCTGAAAATAGCAGAGATTGATTAGGTTGGAAGGAAAATAGTATCAGCATGATGCAGATTTTACATGCTAAAAAAAACCAACCAACCAAAACAAAAAACAAACAAACAAAAAAAACCCCAACCCCCCCCAAAAAACCCCAACCCCCCCCAAAAAAAAAAACAAAAAAACCCAAAACAAACAAACAAACAAAAAAACAAAAACAAAAAAAACCAAAACCAAAAACCAAAAAACACCAAAGAAAATTGTGCTTTGATTTCACGAGAATGTGTAATAAAGGTTCTGGAATAGTCTGACCTTTTGATGTAATGAAAAGTAACTGAATTACAGGAAAATAGCACGGGGGACTGTGGGTTTTAACCCACCGAAGTCACAGACTTCTGTCCTTTGAGAGTCCTATCTGCAAAGTTGGTACTTCTGACCTCATTTTTCAGAAATGCTGGGCATTCACAGGTCTCAATGAACCTGCCATCTGGTACATTACTCTCCAGATCTAGTAATGAGTTTTCAAAATTCTTTTTTTCATTAATTTTCCCAAAGCAACTTGAATGACTCTGCTTTAATTTGACTGTCCTGTTGAGTGAGTAGTGTTACACACAGACATGAGCACCAAAATCTACCTTGTATAAAGTACATGGGGGTACAGATAATTTGTATCTCTAGCCCCCCAAGAGGGATTTTCCTATGTAACTTCATTTCTGCAGATGTGCTAATGATTTTTATTTACTTAATAGTGTAACTGCTAGGTTTCTTGATTGTGAAACAATATTGCTTGTCATCGCTCAAATAAACCTATCTATTCTTCTTAGTTATTCAGAGTAAAACAGCCTTTAATAGTCAGCAGAATGTGTTTCCTAGAAGTTTGTTCTTCACTTCTGGTGAAGTACTCCTTTGATGGATAGCCAAGCCTTAAGATCCAAGAGACCTAACGTTGTTTCTGCTGATGCTGACTGCCTGTGAGAGTTAGGATAAATTCTTAATCCAGTTTTTCTAGCCATAAAATGGGAATAATTCTAGGCTGGTTCTAAAGACTTTTATTAATAAATGCATATGGACTGACTAAGAAAGAAATGTCTAGGTTCTCAATCTTTAATAAAACAGTAAAATTTCAAGTAAAATGGACTATCTTTCCACTGTAAAACTTCTGCCAACTGCCAAAACAGTCCACATCAAAATTTTCCAAATACCCTTTAAAAATACCAGTGAGAAAGGATGAACTATATAGCATGGCCTGAATTTTTAAAGACTCTGACTCTGATGTCTGCAGGGAATTCTGAGGATTACTGAGAGAAAAAACTCTGTCAGGACCAGCTTTACATTTTTGTAAACCTGCTGATTATCTCATTTGCAGCACCTGTTTCAGAGGAGAGGGGTATTCAGACACCAGCGCTTTTGAGTATAAAAGATTTTAAAAACAAAAAAACCACCACCCCAAAACCCCTGCAGTTTGGAAGTGACTGGCAATAGAACTGATTTTGCTGCTCTGAAGCAACATATTGTTGGCATGAACCCCCATTTATTTCAACATGGAGCTGCTACTTATCTTCAGTTTCTACATATTTTCAGAGTACAGCTCCAAGCAGAGCATGCTGCAGGGATTTAATTGTGGCCTGCTAATGACCTGCTCTGGCTGATGCCAAAGAAAGAAAGACTTTGAATCTTGGGATGGTGGCATTCTGTTTTCTTCATAAGGAAAGTTCCCTGTGAAATGTGAAGAAAGAAATTAAAAATAAAATCATAGAGCTCCAAGTGTTGCGCAAAGCGAGTCATCTTCCGGGAGAGTGAGCAGAAACGTGTCTCATCTGAAACGTATTGAGACATAATGGGTGTAAAACTAGTGATTTTTTCACTGTATTTGCAAAAGCAGCTTGGTTGCATCTCTTGTGGAAAGCTGCTTCTCATTCAGATTTCTCTATGGGTAGCCTAGAGATCAAGTCATAATCTCTCTGGGGTCCTTTCGGAAGGAAATGCTGATACTTAGTTAAAGTATAGTAGACTTCTATCAATATATTCTAAAGCCCACTGGGAGCCATTACCTGGTGGCAGTTTCACAGATGCAGAAATGCAGATACACAAGGCTTGCAAGGTTGTGTGCAAAAGGGTGTTGAATGATACCCTGTTACAGTAGTTACAATATGAGTACGTATATACTACCTCTGTCCTGACTTGTGAAAGGGACAGTCTTCCAAGATTCATTCAGCTGTGATAAGAAGTTAGTGGTGATCCCATTCCCAAGCTCTCATTCAAGGACAGTTCATGACCATGACTGGCTACTTCCAAAGTCGTTTCTGCTGGCTTAGAAAGATGGTCTCTGCAAGCTACTGTGACAAGCCTTGCCCTGAAAATCACATCAAGGAAGCAGAGGCTGCCATTTAGTTGTTGCGCTGCTCTGATAAACTGCTGCCTCATTTAAGATTTGGGACAGAAGGGTACATTTCAGGTGTCTTTTAACCTGAGCTTCTTCAAAAACTGCAGTCGTTATTATCTTTTATATTAGGATATATTAGTGGCTTGTATTAGTAGCACTCTGTTCTTATGCTCTCTTTTTTTCAGCATATTTAGCCCTCTTATCTGTTTCTCCACAAATGCTTTTTTATCTTTCCAGATTTAAAAATTATGTTGGTTTTTAATCATTCACCTGTTAAAAAATGGTGTGTTTTGAGACAACTAGATAAAAGCTGTATATTTTTTTTTTTTAATACAATCTATTACAAACTGTTCCTATATGCGCTGGTTTTACACAAGGATTAGAGAAACCTCTCTTCTTTGCTAATGTTAGGTTTCCTCAATGCTAACTGGCTGCAGCCATTTTATATATCTAAGTTAATATTTTGGTTGACAGTTCACTGCTACGTACCTAACTCAGTCCATGAGCCATGCCATGATACTGAACTTCTGGGTTTCCCATTGTCCCAACTGCCCACAACTTCCGTGAAGCTTTTTTCTTGTTTATTTTCCTGTAATACCATAAATTGAATTTGGAGGAGAGGAAAAGGTGATGTTGACTTTGAGAATTGATTTCCTGCTCTCATCAAAGAACAGCAGGACTTTTTTTTTTTAAGTAGTTTTGTTTAGTACTTCTCCTGAAGCAGTACTTCTAATAACTCAAATGTGTGTCGCCTACCTAGGAATGAAAGCAGCTTAAGATGTGTGCAACCTGGCTTTATTCTTTGAAGTACATATAAGGCTTGTGGAAAGTATTGGGATCCCACTTCAGAGATTGAAATCTTTATCTACAGCACAGATTCAGGTTAGCCAAATACATGAGAAGCCTTACCTCTATCTTTTACAAATGCTGATTCCCATAAAAATACATGGAAAACTAATAAATACTAATAAATCCAAATATACTCTTCTCAATTTTAGTTTCATCTGCTTGGTGTAGTAAAATATTATTAAATCCACATGGCACATAATTCAGCTATCATTACATGAAAAAGCCAGTTTGTCTCAGGCTACTGGCTGGATTTCTTGAGTTGTGGTTTTTTGGTTTTTAAGTACCTCGTCCTTTTACTTCTAACATTGTGGCCTAATGAGCATATCACTCCACTGCAACTTTAAAATGCCATGGATGACTCAAAATTAAATTCTTTAGGATATCAAGAAAGCATCTGTACAGCTGAAGGCAGGAAAGTATGAGATACAGTTATGAAGAAATCCAGAGGGTATAATTAAGCAAAATGCATGTGCAACCACTGGATCTACAAAAACCAAAATCTGCATAATTTGGAGATCTAATCAGGAAGGTAGTTTGCATGTGTAGTTGCTTGCTCACCCATATAAATACAGTGAAGGGTATGCCCATTAAAAAATAGTTTATTAAATAATGTAAAGCACCAAAGCTTGCTAAGGTAGATCATGAACTGTGGGAATGCTAAACATTATTATCTATTGTAATATAGCTTACATATCTGTCAGGGCTTTAAAAAAGGAGCCAAGTGATTGGTATAATCATCAACAAAGACTATGCTGCTTTCTCCTCTAATGAGATCAGTTGATGGCTCCACACTGTGTGTGTTAAGAATTTTAATGGAGTAATGACTATACTTAGTAATAATAACTACGAACTTTTTTATTTCTTTATTTAGGAGCTGACAGGTTAGAGCTGTGGAGAAAGTAGACAGCCCTCCCTGCAAGAGGCACCAAGGATAAATAGAGGAAATGTCACTTGCTAGCTTTGTTCTCTGTAAGACAGCAGCAGAGTGCTTGACATTCCCTTCTGCCTCTGTGCAGCAAAACACTCCTTAAATAGACCATCGTGGCACCTGGAAGGTGCTGTCAGTGTCAAATATGACTTGGCCCCAAACAGATTTGTTTCCCATGAGTTCAGTGAGTGTTCTTATTTGTGAATGTGAAATAAAGTATAAAGCAAATGACAAGATATAAAATGTGACCTAAGCCCTCCTACTGACTCAGCCAGGAATAAATTGTTTCAGCATCTCTGTCAAAGGGTTGCTGTCCAAGTTCACACTGTCTCAGCTGGACTTCCATGTGATAAACAGCATGTGCTTACTGCAAGCGCGTTCCCCTAGCTGAGACGCTAGGCTGATCTCTGTAGATCTTTTGGTTACCTGTTTAACAGACAAGAAGCAAGTTAGCCTCTGCCTACACAAGACTGATACGCAGCTACATCCTGTGTCTAATTTAGAAAATGAAGCTGCAGAAGAAAAATGTTGCTCATACTGAAGTGGGGGAGGGGAGGAGATATCAGGCAATCTCCCATCCCTCCCACTCCCAACTCAGACTGGTAGGACTTTATATTAAAAAAAAAAAAAAAA
>JAYKAV010000366.1:98580-115979 GCA_035582835.1 Phoebastria nigripes | reverse complement strand
TGCCCTACACCAAACTGTTGCTGAGTTTGCTGCTGCATTCTCCTTCTTTTGCCTTCCCCCCCGCTGCAACTTGACATGCACCCCTGGAGCAGCTCTGCATCCTTAAACTCAACGAGCTCGCTCTGCTCTCTGTAAAATAAACCAAGGGAAACGGGAGCCCCAGCAAGTCCCAACAACCACCCTGCTCCACTGCTCTGGTGCCACGCACAAAGATGCTGTCAGGATGATTTACAAATGGTATAAATATAACTCCGCGGCCCCAGCATCTCCACCCCGGCTTGCCCGAGACCATCCTTCACCTCCTGCACAGGGGAGCTGCGACTGGGGGTTTGGGCAGCTGCAAAAGTCTATAAAAAATGGGGGGAAAAAGGAAAAAAAAACTAAAATCAGGAGGGAATTTGGGAAATCCCAAGTTGCTCTATGAAAAACCCAACTTTGCGAATGTGAGAAGTTCCCTGGGAAAGGAGAAAAAGGGAAAGGGGGGGTAAAAAACCTGGAAGAAAGGGGGATTTGCGGTGATAAAAATAAAAGCTGGGTTATTTTTTCCCCTCCCGCTCTCTCCGTGGTTTCTCGGAGCGTAATTTGCTCGGCCGCCCCGGCGCGTCATCCTCTCACCAAGGGCTCCAGCATCCCTCCGCGCAGGGGGGGATTATACAAATCCAGCCCCAGCTCGCGAGAAAGTGGGTTAATCCAATATTACCGAGTGGAAAAGGGAAGGAAAAAGAGATGGCAGCGCCAGCGGAAGGAGCACCGTGCAAAACGCCTCCTCCCCAAAATAAGGGGGAGACGAAGCCAATTGCAAGCTGCAATTTAGGGTTTGGGACAGTTTTTGGTTTATATTTTAATATTTCTCTGCTTGCATCCCCTTACACACCTAAATACACATATTTATAGCAAACAACAGCCAGGACTCAATGGAAATACTCCTGTGCACGCACCATGCTCTGGCAACTGAATATATATCAGTACAGAGAGCACCTTTTCCTATTTATAAACCTGCCTGAATGCGAAGAAAACCTTTAAGGCAGAGATGCTCCTTGTTCAGGGAGCAGAAACAAGACGGTAAAACCAAGAAAAAATATCTTATGGCAAAGGGCAGCCGCTTCATCTGATGCCACCAGCCCAATTAGCTCTTTCTTTGCCTCCTCCACGAGCAAACGTGCAAGCGAAGAGCTGAGATTTTCCCCATCCTGGAAAACTTCTAAGTTTTCTCTGATCAAACCACTGTGGGGGTTTTATTCATGTTTGGCAGCTTATCCTGAAATTCCCTGGAGAAAGCCAAAAMTACTGCTCTGGACCGTTATATCTGAGGCTGGATCCAGGCTTGGTGCAGATGGGAGCGATGCTGGTGGGGGGGAAGCTACAGCCTCCAAATCCCCCCTCCCCAAATAAAACCAGATGCTATAAATCTCGCTTTGCTCCAGATCAGCATCCCACATCCCTGAGTATTTTGGGGACAGGGATGGGAAGGGGAAAGGTTTTTGGGGGGAGGGTCAGTGCTGAGCTCTCCTGTGAAGAGCCCAGCGCTGCTCCCCRAGCCCCAAACACCCTCAATTTTGCATAATTTCCCCCGCTGCGTGAAACCCACCCTCTTTTTTGCATCATTTCACATCCAACGTGAAAATCCTCTTTGCACAGCGGTGCCGACCCAAGCCCCCAGCTCCCAAACCCCGACCAGTACCAACCCTCGGTGCAAAGCCCCCAGCACCGAACTGAGCCTGCCAACCCCAAATCCACCCAGAAAACCTAACAAAACGCCTGGAGAAAGCCTCATGGAGCCCTCAAGATGACTGCAAAGCCATTTTACATCTCTCCCCTCCCCAGGTTTTCAAAGGCCAGCCTGCCTGCCTGCATCACCGAATCAATATTCCCATCAGCGAGAGCGCCGTCTGCCTTTCTCTCCGTCATCCAGCCTTGACCTTCTGTTGTACAGGAGCAAAGCAGCCGGGTGGCTTCGTGTCCCCATCCCCAAGGGCAGGGAAAAGGCACTGGCACCGCTTACCCGGTACCAGACGATCTCCCGCATCTTCCCATCCGTCTTGAAGTTGCATTTCAGGGTGACGGCATCTCCCACCACCACAGGCGGCAGCGGCTCGATGCTGACCGTCAGGTAGGCTGGAAAAGTTAAAAAAAGGAGAAAAAGAGATGTGAGCTGCCGGGGAAGGATGGGGCAGGGGGTTAAAATACTGTTCTCAAATGGTTTTATGGTGTTAATAGCTCTGCTATGGGGAGCAAACACCGGCTCCATCCATATAGGGATAACCCATGGGCAAGYCCATCAGCATGGCATCTTGCTCCCTTGCAGCGATGAATTTTGGCTGCTCCCAACGCACCAAAAAAGGACCAGCTGGGGAAAATCCTTCCTGACCTTATTTACCAGCTTATGGCACCAAAATGCAAGGACTGACCATTTCGCTGCTTCTTCTCCCCAGCTTTCCAAAACTGCCCACGTTTGCCCAAATAAACCCTGGGTGCCCAGATTTTGAGGCTCGCCTTGATCTACACGCAAAGCCCTGATCCCACCGGCCACCTTTCCCACCTGCAAACTCAAGCCCATCCTTTCTACCGAGATATTGGCTTTGACTTTGTCTCCACCATCATCTGCCCCACATTGGTTCTCTCCCCATTGCAGACCAAGTTCCTCCACTCAGGTTTGCTTTAAAACCCTCTAAATTACTCATTTCTCACAGGAATGGGTCCAACAGATTAATCAGAGGATGTGCAAAGCCCAACCTGTGGTTTTACAGCCCAGCCTTGACCGACAGCCGGCTTCTTCCCCATCTCCCCCCCAGCTGGATGCAGGATTTGTCCTCGTAGCACTGGGAAAATCAAAGCGCGGGTGGCTCCGTCTGGCCGTTTTCTCCCTGTTTCTCCTCGATTTGCTGCAAAACTATTGCGGAAGCATGGAGCAGCCAGGGTCAGGAGGGCAGGTGACTGCATTTCTGTTTTATTTTCCTTTATTTCCTCCGGCTGCTGGAAAATGCCAGATTGACAGCCTGGCAGATCCGAGCCTTTCTTTAGCATCCTTGACCTGACCACACCTGTTTGACACCGTCTGCAACCAGGGCGCCCCAAAACAGCCCTTAACCCACTGCAAACCCCCTTTTTTTTTTTTTTTTTAATTATTGCTTGCATCAGGTGGAAAAGCAATGCTGAAAAACACCAGAGCACCTGGAAAATGGGAGCAGGTTTGGAAATGGGGCTGCAGAAACTGAGACTCCTTTGCAGAAGATCCCCCAAAAGAAGGGAAGGTGATTTTACATGTCCCACAGCCAGCGATTCGAGGCTYTCATCACTTGTAAAACAAGTTGCTGGTGTTTTTGCAATAAATCTCAACCACRACCTGCGGGAGAGCACGCTGCACGCACACGTGCCTGCTGCAACAGCAAGGCAGCGTGGTCCAGCATATTGAGCATGGGGCTGTAAAATTCAAGAAACCCTCTTTGCACTGCTTTTTTTTTGGGGGGGGGGGGCCTGCAAAAGCGGGTTTGCTGCTGCAATCAGCTGGATGCAAGGAAATTTGGAAAAAAGTGGGGTTTTTTTGGTGGTGGTGAGTGCTTTGCAGCATTGCACAGCGGGTGCATGGGAGACAGCAGTGCCGAGCAGGGATGGGGGCTAAATTAAGGGCTGTTTTCAGCCCTGAAATGGTGCACAGCAAGATGGGTTTTAATATTGCACCTTTGCAACCCCAGCCCGACACCTCTCTCCTTGCTGACGGCAACCCAAATCCCCTCCACCAGCCACGCTCATTCGGGGCCGGCTTCTTTCCAGCCTCTCTCCTCGCCTGGACAGGGTTTATTTTAGCATGCTAAAGCAGGGATTAATTCCTTGCGGGCTGCCAACGCAGCACGCGGTCGCCTCGAATTCAGGGCTTTGTAGATATAGAGAGGCAGCGATGGGAGAGGGAGGAGGAGGGGTGCGAGGAAGGCCAGGCGAGGTCTCACAGCGGGTGCCCCAATTCCCCCCGCTTTGCTTTTGACATTTCCAAAAGCGAGATGAGCAACAGGCACGAAAGCAAAGGGAGGGGGATGAGCAAATGTTTTGCAGCACGGTGGCATCTGCCCAAAGGAAATCGGGGATAGAGCCGTGCTGGGGATGGAGCCTCCACATGTGCGGAAAAGCTCTCCCTGTTCATCAACCAGCGTTGGGAGCCGCCGGGTGAGATTACATCTCCCTCCTGCCCCCGGCACGGATCAACAGGGCGATTAAATAAAGCCAGCGGCAGAACCGACGGGTGACAAAGACAGAGCTAAGATTGCATTTTCCCTTGCACCCGTGAATTATTGAGATACAGGAGTTCCCAGCTTATAACCGCAGCATCTCTGGATGGCTTTCCGTCCCTCTTCCCATGGCATTGCATTTCAGACCCTGTGCATGGCAATGGGAAGCCGGAGCATCCCCATCCCAGTCCAGCCAGGCGTTTTGGTGGTGCTTAGACCATCTCCTGATGGTTGGTGGCTTTTTAAAGTCAAAAATAGCGAAGCTTGGGGTGGCCCCAGCCACCCACCTCCACTCACCTCCACACACCTCCACTATGACTCACGTGCAGCAAATGCATTGGCACAAGCATTTACCTGAGCAAATCCCCCTGCAAACACATCCCCAAGCTGCCTCTCTGAGACAGCTCAAAAAAGCCAAATTACGGTTTTTATTTTTGCTCTGCTCCCTCCACGTGCTGCAAAACCACTTTGAGATAGCAACGGGGCTGCAGCCCACCAGCTCCCACCTCTATGCCCGGTCATTTGGGCTCGGCTGTGCTGGGAGGACATCTGGTCCTTAAAAATAGTGGAATGTAACCACAGGATGCTCCTGCACTTCTTCTCCAGAGCAGTTCCTGCATGGTAAAGCCGAAGCTCTGGAGCTCTGTGATTTATTGCACCGGTGCCGGGGCGGGGGACGGGGACCCCACAGAGGGCTGATGCCAGAGCCCCAGCGATGCCTGGAAGGGGAGGGAAGGTAAAAGCCCACCCACTCAAAGAGCATCAGCTGCCCAAATTCAGAGCAAAATCACCCCAGAAGATGGGGAAAAGAAGGAGGGAAAGAGCACGAGCGAGAGGGAGAGCAGAGAGAAACAGATGCATGGTCCCTGGAGGACCCAACCCCCAAAATGCTAAGGATGTGTGTAGGGGAGGGGGAAAAGCAGGGAAAATAAAGCCAGGTGCTGAAAAATAAAGCAGGAATCCAGATGGAGCCGTCCAAAACCTGCTGTTTTGCTGCGGTTGACATGTGAATCTCATCCCTCGTCCCCCTCTTCCCTTTGCTTTCTGACAGCGGAGGACGGCAACGTGTCACCGGTCCTCAAAATCCCCGGTTTGGTCCCTTTTTTGGATTTACCGGGGAGAAGAAACCAGTGGTGACAGGTATTGCTGAATTTTAAGGACTTTTTAGACAGGGCTGAGCACCAGATTTGCACCTCTACAGGAGGAGCCCAACCCAACACCTCCATCATCCTCCATGTTATCAGCATCCCAAAGGCAGCTCTGAACCCCGAGGCTCCTCTCCTTCCCCTTTGCTCTTTTTAAATAAAACATATTTCATAGCAAAAGCTGTGCCAGGCCACCCTCTGATTAGATTCTGACCTATGGAAATTCAGCCCTCTGATTAGATCGCATCCCTGGGGAGAAAAGAGTATTTTTGCTAGCGAGCGGTGGGAATTCTTGCGACATGCAGTTTAAGGGGGAAAAAAAAAAAGGGAGAGGGAAGGGAGAGATAAATTAAATGTCCTTTTAAATCAGGAGTGACACATTAATAAAAGGAGCACATTGTAACATGTTCAGCGCTTTCAATTACAAAATAGCTGCGAGGGAGGAGGCAGGTTTCCCCCCGGCTGGATGCTTCCACCGAGGCGCTGGCAGAAAGCCCCATTTCTGCCCCATTTGAGCATCCCATCGGGGAGTTTTGCAAGCGAGAACAGTGAATCACCCCATGGAAATCTCTTGGGATGCAGCACATGTGGCTGAACCCCCCAGAAAGGCTGAGGTCCCCCCTGTTCTATTGAGGAGGGGGAGCGAGAGAGCAGTTGGGTGGGCGGCTGGCAGCCACCCAAGGACAACCCACCGCAGCACCCCTGGGTGCCCTTGAAAACCTTAGGGTGATGGAGCCTTTCAGCATGTCCCAGCCACTGCAAAGCAACCCCTCCACATCTTTCCCACATGCCTGATGTTTTTTTAACCTACATTTAAATTAAATATTAATTTATTAATATCGACCAGTGCTCCCGTTCCCTGATTTCTCATCTCCCAGCCCTTCTCAAAAAGTTAACCTCAAACCGATGATGGGCTTTACCCCTTCGGGACATATCCCCAGGGTTCAACCTGTCCTCATCCTTGCACTTGGGGACGGTCATTTGGAGCTGCAACGGCATTTTCAGGGATCAGAGTGGAGCGATGCCTCGGGATGGAGCTGGAGGAGAGGACACGTGGGGACGCAGCTGCCCCATCTGCCCCCACCGTGTCCCCCTGAATCCTTCAGGTGTCGACACGTCACCCTCGGCAGAGGCGACGGGGAGAGATAATATTAACACATCATCATTTTAATCAGCCCGTGATTAGCGTGGCTCATACATAATTCACACTAATTCCTCCACCACCTTCCGGCACTCACTTTTCCAAGCCGGGGCCAGGATGGTATTTCGGGGTGCAAATACAAGGAGGGAGCGGGGGAAAAAGGGACCAGGACCCCCCTAACTGGCGCAGGGCTGATTTTCATCATTTTCCAGGATTTAAGGCATTTGCTGCTCGAGGAGGCACTTTGCCCCTTGCAGAAGAGCCAGCTGGGATGCTAAAGGATTGCAAATCACCCCCCAAAAAAAAGCGGGGAGCGATCCTGCTCCCTGTTCTCCACCGGAGGAAGATGATGGTTGGCACAAGGGGAGATCACTGGCATGCAAGGGTTCACGGCCATGCATGAAGCCCCGGGGACACAGATGTCACCCGCCGCMTGCCGGGGTTGAGAAGCATTAAGCAAACGCGCTTTGACTTGCAGCACTTTGCAACATCTTGTTCATTAAAGATTAAASACCAGCAGTTGCTCCCGTTCCTGTGAGCACAGCAAATACCTTCTCCCTCCCTCCCCAGCTCTGGCGATGCCTTATTTATGATATTTCAGGATGATTTACAATTATAATGTGTTGCTGCCTCTCCTTGCTAACCCGGGAGGGCTGCAACGGGCATGAACTGGCAAAGGATTCGCATCTGTCCCAATCCGGAGTGGCCAAATTTTGCTGAATCTTGAGGTTTTCCTCCTGGAAAGCTGCTGCACTGATTTTTTTTTTTTTTTTTGAAATGGAGGAGTAAGTGTTTTAACACAGGTTTAACAACAGCGAGTGAAATGGGATGTGACAGATGGAGTCAGCATCGCACTTCCAAAGGAGATGGTCCTTTTGCAAAGGAAAAAATGGGTTGGGGGGAGCCTGTTTGTGTTTCTAAAGGCATGAACTGCTTGAGTTTTGCTTGAACTTTCAGCTTTTCCTTCAAGAAAACCAAAAGCCGAGCGCCCGCAGGGCTGAGCATCCCCAAACCCACCGCTGCCCACCCAAAAATTGGGCTGGCTTTTGCAAAACGGGGCTGTTTCGTGAAATAAAACCATGAAACCCGTCATCACCTGCCGCGAGGAAGAGCCCTGCTGGCAGAGAGCAAATTGTATTAATAGTGTGTAAATAGGATATTAACAGGCCGACCAAACAATTAAGAGCCAGTAATTAAAATTCATCTTCCCTCACACCGTGGTGTATTAAAGTACAAACATTTAATTAGATGCCTCTTACCTCACCCATTTGCATAAGTGGGAGGAAACATTTTGCAGCTGTACCTCTAATTATTCTTTATGGGGGTTGCTGGACCAAACCAGCCCCTAAATCCTTAGGTATTGCAGAGCCAGGGAGAAGACGTATAGAATATATAGGGAGTATGTAGAGAATATGCTTTGGTACATTTTTCTCTAACTAAGTAGGATGCAATAGGTGCGTTGAACCCGACAGATCCTATGAATGCGTCTTGCTAGCTCTTTGTAATGTAAATCAATAATTTTAATCAATACATTGATTGAGCGTGGCCGGTTTGGCCTTTCGACCCCTTTTAAATCAAGATTAACTGAGAAAACCACTTCATTGGGGCTGCTGGGGACAGACAGACCCTAAGGGGTCTGCTGCAGTTAGGATTTAATGATCAAAATCTGTCAAAACTCTACAAAATGATGGGGTTTTTAAGCTTTACTGGTCAAAATTTATCAGCATGCCCCAATCCAAAGCTTTTTGCTTTGTTTTAGGGTGTATAATGCAGAAACCAAAACCAACTTCCAACGATTTCAGTGCTGGTGACAAAACCCAGTTGAGATGGGACTTTTGAACACTGCCCACAGCTTTCCTTTTTTCCTTAAATCCTGGATTTCTCCTGGAAAAAAAAATCCTAGCTAAAAAGAAAAAGAAATAAAGCCTAATTTTGTGCCGTGCCATGGTACCCAACATCACTTGYGTGCAGCCGTCTTAGCATCACGGAGAGCATCTTCAACACTGCGCAATCACATAAGGGCTTCCCAAAGAGTTATGTCAATATATCTTAAGAAAAATCAATTTTTAGACCAGTTTTGTCCTCATTACGAACACTACAGTCATTTTTACATTCTTAAGGGCAGAGATTGGATCTTATGTACCAGCGCCTATAGCTAAGCTCTGGYATGGTGCAGCAACACCGCAGGCTGYAGAGAAATGAAGAGCAAGGCTCAAAATGGATCATGCTGGGCTAAAAACGTGTTACAAATGCTTTGGCTCAGTGGGGTTTTCATGCACATCAGCACAACCTCGGCATGGTAAATGACCTTGGACACAGAAAGGGAGAATTTGGGCCACTTTGGGCATGCAAATGGAATGGGTGATTTGAGTCATGGGAACCTCGGGATGCTGTGGGGTCTCCTTCTCCCTCTCCAACACCCATCTCCTGCCCCTTCTCCATCTCCTCCTTCCAGCATTTCCACCTTTCCCTCTCCCATTTCCTTCTATCAACTACTCAAGCACCAGCTCTATCCATCACGAAGCACCGGCTAATAAAATAGATGTAAACACCAGCTTTTTACAAGCCTGTCGCCACCTTTGGTGCGTGTCTCCCGACAAACAAATCTGCAGCGGATAGAGCCATCCATATCAGCTACACGGCTTGGGCACGGACCGAAACAAAACCCACTTTAACGTCTTCATCACGCCTTTCCTAAGCGAAGGCTCATCGGCAAGGCTGTTCCAGCTCATCGGAGCACAAGATGAGAAAGCCCATTTCTAGCTCGGCTCCTTTTACTCGCAGCGCCAAGTTAGTGCTTGTACTACATCTCCGTCAAGGCGTTTGCCTGAAATCCTCGGGAAATCTGTCATTCCAGTAAAAAGATGGACGTTTTGAGGCAAAACGGCTGGAGCATTTGGCTGGAGCAAGCTCGTGCCCTGCTACAAACACTCGGGATGACCTTGGATGCATCATTTGGATGCTCAGTGGATCCCTCAACCTAAAAATCAGGCGATTTCCCAGAGAGAAACTCAGAGATGCAACGTTGGCGGTGCAAATCCTGAAGTCATGAAGCCAAGGTCCGCAACCTGCCCACCCTGAGAGACGTGAGCCGCTGCAAAGCCAAACCCACCAACTACAAAACAAGAGATGCTCCAGATGGTGGAGAAATGCCAATTTGGGGGTGAATGCAAGAAAAAGGAGGTTTGGAGGGAAGCAACAGTCACTGGACAACTGGGAGCGGTAGGATTTTGGGGGTACCTTACTGGGATGAATGGGAAATATCTTCCATTTGGGTAATATTTCAACACCCCCAAGGCTCAAGACTGACGTTACCCCTAGATGAGCATTTCTCTACACGCAGACACATGGAGAAAGACCAGAGACCCAACCAAAACCAACAGCCACTTGGGAAACACCCACCCAACCCCAAAACCCCATAAATCAACCCCAAAAAAGAGCTGTCAACATGAAGAAGATGGGTCTCACCACCCCATGCAGATTATCAGCAGGGTTGTGCTTGCTGCATTGATAAGTCTTCTGATATATTGTATTTTATTAGCTGCTACCAGACCCCCCTGCACAGGCTGGGAAGCCATGTACATAAATTATAGATTGAATATTTATCTCCCGCTGCCAGGCAGACGTGAAGTATGTTTAGTAGCATTTACTCTAGCACAGTAAAGTTTTATTTATAATTTCTCCCCCCCACACTGCCGGCATGCTCCGCGCATCACCGTAAAGCCAACGGCTTACGACGCATGCCTCCATCTCCTAACGATGCTGGGGGAGCGGTGGGAAAGAGTATATTTTACTACTGCATCTTCACACTACTGATATTGCCATTAAAATATAATGCTTTAGCGCAGCGCTGTAGCGCTCGCCTCCAGTTTATAGCTGCTAAAATTGGTGGCCGTGACCTGTGATGGGTCGTTGGGTTTGTTTTTTTGGAAGCGGAGGATGTTTGTCATCATTACATTGCTCATCAGTCTTGTTCCTTTATCCCCATTTACGGGTTATTTAAGGATTTGGCCATCCTGGGTGCTTTTTTGGATTTTCAGAGTCCTAAATGATGTCTTGTCCCAGGGGAGGAGGGACACTTAGTCCGGCAGAGCCAAATTCCCCCCAAAACCCAGTGGCATCACTGATTCAGAGCAATGGCTGTGCTGGCACCTCTTGGCCTCTCCCCAGCTGTGCGAGCAGCTGTTGGTGCCAAAATGAAGCCCAAAATGCACCTGGGTCAACCAGGTCAACCTCAGATGCCCTATTTTTTAAATGGCGATCGTGATCTTCATTTGCATGTATGCATATATGCAAATAGGGGGTGATTGCCTGCAGCACAGCCTGCCATTCCTGCTGTTTGAAAAACCCCGCACCAGCTATTTAAGGCAGATTCCTCTAAACCCAGGCTTGATTGCACCCCAATTTTATTCCCATCCCATGAGCTAAAGCCAACAGATTTTGGCAAAACGAGGTGCAATGGGTGGGAGATGCCACCCATCCCCGTGCACGCTGCATTGCACCGGCTCTAAGTACTCATCCCTCTCACCCCAAATTTTCCCTTCCCCAATTAAGCAAACCCAGTTCCCACAGGATTTCTTGCTCTCCTGCAGATTTCCTCCACGGCAGCTGGATTTTCCTTAAAGCTTTCCACCCAAAACTGCTGCCACCCCCCCAGCCTCAACTGCAGAGCAATAATTCCCTCCTGCACGCCTCTTCTGCTAATAACTCCCAGGAGAGATTTGCTTTCTCCTTTTTCTAATAGCGCCTCATTGCAGATCCTAATTAACCTCGAGACCTGCTAAAAAACCCCAATCCTTTCTTATTTTACCCCGTTATCACTTTACTAGCTCTCCCCCATGCTGCACTGTGGACCATTCCTCCAAGCACAGTAATCACATGTTTTTCCATGGAGAGTTGCAGCGGGGTCTTGTCTTTCCCCAGCAAATCCCGAGGTCACTGGACGAGGAATTTCCTGCAATCCCACTTTTGCAGAGCAGAAGCGATCACCGGCCACTGAATTCAATGCAATGCCTCCAGGACAGCGGAGCAGCCCCCCAAAAACCTTGCAATGGAGCATGATACCTCCCCAGTGCCTGGGCATGATGTGGGTTGATGCTCAGGGCTGGGATGCCCAGATACCCTGCAACCTTAGCAGCCTCCCCAGGGCTTGTGCAYGCTAAAAATTCACACACCCTCTGCTTTTTCATTATTTTTAATCAAGCAGCATCATGGCAAGGGTGTTTGGATCTGCTAATCTCCAGCAAACCCCCCCAGTGCAGATGCAGGGTTTAATCTGGAATTAAGTGTGGCAGGAGAAGGAGATACCGTATTGTAATCCTGTGCTGCAAAGGATTGGAAACGCGTTTTTTTCCCTCACCAGCAAATGCCCAGACCCTCTTTTCCAGCAACAGGCTCGGCTTTCCGTCCCGACACAGAAGAGATTCATAGAATCATAGAATTGTTTAGGTTGGAAAAGACCTTTAAGATCATCAAGTCCAACCGTTAACCTAACACTGCCAAGTCCACCACTAAACCATGTCCCTAAGCACCACATCTACAACGTCTACCTCCAGGGACGGTGACTCAACCACTTCCCTGGGCAGCCTGTTCCAGTGCTTGATAACCTTTCGGTGAAGAAATTTTTCCTAATGTCCAATCTAAACCTCCCCTGGTGCAACTTGAGGCCATTTCCTCTCGTCCTATCACTAGTTGCTTGGGAGAAGAGACCAACCCCCACCTCGCTACAACCTCCTTTCAGGTAGTTGTAGAGCGTGATAAGGTCTCCCCTCAGCCTCCTCTTCTCCAGGCTAAACAGTCCCAGTTCCCTCAGCCRCTCCTCACAAGACTTGTTCTCCAGACCCTTCACCAGCTTCGTTGCCCTTCTCTGGACACGCTCCAGCACCAAAATGTCCTTCTTGTAGCGAGGGGCCCAAAACTGAACACAGTATTCGGGGTGCAGCCTCACCAGTGCCGAGTACAGGGGGATGATCACTTCCCTACTCCTGCTGGCCACACTATTTCTGATACAGGCCAGGATGCCDTTGGCCTTCTKGGCCACCTGGGCACACTGCYGGCTCATATTCAGCCGGCTGTCRACCAGCACCCCCAGGTCCTTTTCCGACAGGCAGCTTTCCAGCCACTCTTCCCCCAGCCTGTAGCGTTGCATGGGGTTGTTGTGGCCAAAGTGCAGGACCTGGCACTGAGTCTTGTTGAACCTCATGCAGTTGGCCTCAGCCCATCGATCCAGCCTGTCCAGGTCCCTCTGCAGAGCCTTCCTACCCTCGAGCAGATCGACACTGCCGGCCAGCTTGGTGTCACCTGCAAACTTACTGAGGGAGCACTCGATCCCCTTGTCCAGATCATTGATAAAGATATTAAACAGAACTGGCCCCAATACTGAGCCCTGGGGAACACCACTTGTGACCGGCCACCAACTGGAKTTACCTCCATTCACCACAACTCTTTGGGCCTGGCCATCCAGCCAGTTTTTCACCCAGCGAAGAGTACRCCCATCCAAGCCATGAGCAGCCAGTTTCTCCAGGAGAATGCTGTGGGAAACGGTGTCAAAGGCTTTACTAAAGTCTAGGTACACAACATCCACAGCCTTTCCCTCATCCACTGARYGGGTCACCTTGTCATAGAAGGAGATCAGGTTGGTCAAGCAGGGCCTGCCTTTCATAAACCCATGCTGACTGGKCCTGATCACCTGGTTGTCCTSTACGTGCCGTGTGATGGCACTCGAGATGATCAGCTCCATAACTTCCCCAGCTCCGAGGTCAGACTGACAGGCCTGTAGTTCCCCAGATCCTCCTTCTGGCCCTTCTTGTAGATGGGCGTCACAGTTGCTAACCTCCAGTCAACTGGGACCTCCCCGCTTAGCCAGGACTGCTGATAAAGGATGGAAAGTGGCTTGGTGAGCACTCCCGCCAGCTCCCTCTGTACCCTTGGGTGGATCCCATCCGGCCCCATAGACTTGTGTGTRTCTAAGTGGTGCAGCAGGTCGCTAACCATTTCCCCTCGGATTATGGGGGCTTCATTCTGCTCCCCATCCTGTCTTCCAGCTCAGGGGGCTGGGTACCCCGAGAACAATTGGTCTTACTATTAAAGACTGAGGCAAAGAAAGCATTAAGTACCTCAGCCTTTTCCTCATCCTTTGTCACTATGTTTCCCCCCGCATCCAATAAAGGATGGAGATTCTCCTTAGCCCTCCTTTTGTTGCTAACGTATTTATAGAAACATTTTTTATTGTCTTTTACAGCAGTAACCAGATTAAGTTCTAGTCGGGCTTTGGCCCTTCTAATTTTCTCCCTCCATAACCTCACAACATCCTTGTAGTCCTCCTAAGTTGCCTGCCCCTTCTTCCAAAAGTCATAAACTTTCCTTTTTTTCCTGAGTTCCAGCCAAAGCTCTCTGTTCAGCCAGGCCGGTCTTCTTCCCTGCCGGCTCGTCTTTCGGCACATGGGGACRGCCTGCTCSKRYGCCTTKAAGATTTCCTTCTTGAAGAATGTCCAGCCTTCCTGGACTCCTTTGCCCTTCAGGACTGCCTCCCAAGGTGCTCTGTCAACCAGGCCCCTAAACAGGCCAAAGTCTGCCCTCCAGAAGTCCAAGGTGGCAGTTCTGCTGACCCCGCTCCTTACTTCTCCAAGAATCGAAAACTATCATTTTGTGATCGCTGTGCCCAAGACGGCCTCCAACCGTCACATCACCCCCAAGTCCTTCTCTGTTCACAAACAACAGGTCCAGCAGGGCGCCTTCCCTCGTTGGCTCCCTCACCAACTGTGTCAGGAAGGTCTCTTCCACACACTCCAGGAACCTCCTAGACTGTTTCCTCTCTTCTGTATTGTATTTCCAGCAGACATCTGGTGAGTTGAAGTTCCCCATGAGAACAAGGGCTAGCGACTGTGAGACTCTCCCAGCTGCTTATAGAATATTTCGTCTGCCTCTTCATCCTTGTTGGGTGGTCTATAACAGACTCCCACCACAATATCTGCCTTGTTCGCCTTCCCCCCGATTCTTACCCATAAACACTCAACCCTATTGTCACTGTCATTAAGCTCTAGACAATCAAAACACTCCCTAACATACAGGGCTACCCCACCGCCTCTCCTTCCTTGCCTGTCCCTTCTGAAGAGTTCATAGCCATCCATTGCAGCACTCCAGTTTTGCCAGTCATCCCACCATGTTTCCGTGATGGCAACTATATCATAGTTTTCCTGCTGCACAATGACTTCCAGCTCCTCCTGTTTGTTGCCCATGCTGCGTGCATTGGTGTAGATGCACTTCAGTTGGGCTATTGATCCCACCACCTTTTTTGGGGGGAGAAGCCCTAATTTCTACGTGACCATTCTCAGGCACTTCCATGGTTTCTAACACATCCATAACCCTTGTGTCTTTGCTGCCGCATGGATCTCCATCCCCTACCTCCACTGAGATGGCAGACCGAAGGACCTCGCTAGCACACCGTCCCTCAAACATTGGCATGCCACCCCCAGGCTTATCCCTAGTGAGCCTGGGTTTATCCCTTTCCCCCTTCAAATCTAGTTTAAAGCTCTTTCAATGAGCCCTGCTAACTCCTGTGCAAAGACCCTTTTCCCCCTTTGAGACAGGTGTACCCCGTCCATCGCCAGCAGGCCTGGTGTCATGTAGACCAACCCATGATCAAAAAACCCCAAATTCTGCCAGTGACACCAGGCTCGGAGCCAGGTATTGATCTGCTGGCTCCTCCTGTTTCTTCCCTCATCATTCCCTGCAACTGGAAGGATAGAGGAGAACACTACTTGTGCTCCTGATCCCTTAACCAGTCGTCCCAAGGCCCTGAAGTCTCTCTTGATTGCCCTCAGACTTCTTGTTGCAACTTCATCGCTGCCTACCTGAGAAATCAATAATGGACAATAATCTGAGGGCTGCACCAGGGTAGGAAGCTTTCTCTTCACATCTTTAACCCGGGCCCCAGGGATGCAGCAGACTTCCCTAAGAAGTGGGTCCGGTTGGCATATTGGGCCTTCTGTTCCCTTGAGAAGGGAGTCTCCTATGCCAATGACCCATCTTTTTTTCTTTATGGAAGTGGTTTTGACGCAGGGCGTAGGCCGACTTAACCTCGGCGACACCTCCAAGCTAGATGAACCATCGTCCTCATCATTGTTCGGTTCCACTTGCAGAGCCTCGTACCTATTACGCAAGGGCACCTGGGAAGGTGGGGTGGTCACAGAGGAGACGCGCCTGCTGCGCCGGGCTGGAACTTGTCACCATTCCCCCCATCCCTTAAGTCACTGTGTTCAGCCAGGTGGAGAGAGGATAGGGAATCCTCCATATCACGCGTCCTGTTCCCCATCAGTTGGATCCCTTCTCCCCATGTTGGCATCAGGAAGATGCAACAACTGGATGCTGCCCCCGAGCATGTGGGATTATGGAAAACCTCACCTGGGATCAAGGGCCTCATCTCCAGCCAGCGCTGAAAGYGCCGCCGAGCAAAAACCATCCTGGAGATGCAATTCAGGAGTAAAAAAGCAAATTATTTGTACCCAGCCTGGTTTGTTAGAGCCCCAAACCAAAGCTGATGGATTAGATACAGATGTTGAAACCTGGGAAAAAAGATGCTGAGCCCCTGGCAGAGCCCGATCCACTTCTTGGGTGAACTGGGGAGGGACCTGCCGGCAGCAGCYGATGGTTTTGCCGCTGCTTTGCCCTCCATCAGGGTGAGGATTACAACACCAGGAATTAATCATTTGAAACCATGGCTCGTGGCATTAATCTAGGCTGGAGCATAATCCCAGCCAAGGCTAATTTGCAGAGCTGGAAGCAGCAGGGAGCTGCTCAAAGGATGCTTTTTGGAGCGAGTCCCGCTCCGTGCCTCTGTTTCCTCACTTGCAAGGGGGAAAGCAAGACCCTTCACAAACCCATCTGAGATCCAGCAAAAATCCCATCCCAGAGTAACAGCGAGAGGTTATTAGAGATGCTACTCCTCGGAAAAATAAGCGCAGTTTTGAATTTTCCCATCTGAAGCCCCACAATCCTTCCTAAACTTTCTCTTCTTCCAGCTTTAGTGGGAGATACACGGGCTTGGGGTGGGCAGAAGCGGGGAAAAAAAAATTAATTTCACTGAAGAACAAGTATGAGGATTTAGGTTTAGATGCTGCTGTCAGGTTTCCCACCGAGGTAAGAGTCCCGGCGAGGTGCCAGAGGGGTTTTGCTGTGCCAAGGTGGCCCAGGAGAAGTAGGTGACCATGACCCAGATGATGAATTTGCTTATTTATTTCTCTATTTGCAGGAAATCCAATTATCCCATATTTTTGATTGGTGACAAATAAGGCAGCCATTGATTCTCCCCCTCCCTTCCCGGGTGTCTGCCGTGAGCGATCTCTGCCCGCACCATCGATTCCTGCACCGTGTAACTGGAAAGGGATTATTATTATTCTTTTTTTTTTTTTTTTCTATTTTCCTTCTAAAGAAGCTCTCCAAAGGCACAACCTCGGGCAGAGGAAGGGGGAAAACAAAGCCTGGTGCCAGGCAGAGGTGCCAAGTGCTACAAAATCCACTTTTTTTTTTGCAATTTAGGGAGCGATGCGCAGCTTTTTACCCCAAAAATGACCTCAGGGGAGCCTGGGGCAGCCAGATCGGCACCGTGGTTAGCTGAATTGGGTGCTAAAAAGCAGCCAAAGCCACCCTGCTCCTTTCCTCCACCACTGCAAACCCCTCTGTGCTCACTCAGTGAGTGCTCCAGAGGCAACCAGTGTCTTCTACAGGTTGTATATGGGGGAAGGGGATGGAGGGAGGGACAGAAGGATGGAGAGAGGGAAAGAGCGACAGAGGGAGGGATGGAGGGATGAAGGAAGGGATGGAGGAATAGAGGGAAGAATAGAGGGAGGGAGGGAGGGAAGAACAGAGGGATGGAGGGAGGGAGCAACAGAGGGA
>JAYKAV010000366.1:42859-86222 GCA_035582835.1 Phoebastria nigripes | reverse complement strand
TGTGGGGTGCAGGCAGGGGGGCAGGGTGCAGGCGCAGGTGGCCAGAGGGAGCCCTGGGGCAGCAGTTTCCATCTGACCCCCCCCTTCCTTCAGCAATTCCCCTCTCCCTGCAGCCCCCCAGCAGCAGGATCCAGCCCCGGAGCCGTTCAGTCCCCCCCAAAATCACACGCCAGGTGGGGATGCACATCCCTCCATGGCCCTGCTTCGCGGAAGACCTTGTTTTCCTCCAACTCCCCAGATTTAATTAGTTCCTGGATATGGAGGAAGATGCAAGTATTATTTATGAAGAGCCCAGGTAGGGAGCGGGATGGCCTGGGGCTTGCAGACAGCCACGGCAGAAGAAGAGATTAGGGGGCTGGAGAAAGCTTTTCCTCGAGGTTGGAGGCCTCTTTCTGTTGCTATTCCACTTTAGAAGCAGTGCTTCCCAAAAACACACCGCTTTTCTTTGCAAAATCCACTTTTTTGCAATTCCTTTTGATTTTTTTTCCGGTCCCGTGTGGTTGCTCTGTCTCCCCAACACCTTTTCTTACAGCCCTCAAGCCCRGCTTAACCCTACCGCTTCCCAAAATCACACAAACGCTGCTCATTTCCAGCTGCACAAAGCCAGCCCCATGCAAAAAAAAAAAAAAAMCAACCCCAGCATCCTCTTTTGGGGCTTATATTTGCAAAAAAAGCACCAGGGCAAAAAGTTTCTGCAGGATGGGGATGGGGAACAGCCTCCGTGCTGAGACTTCGGCACAACCAGTGACACCAGTCTGATGAAAACTGGTGGGTTACGGCTCGTTTCTTAAATAACCACCCTGAAAGCAATCAGGCTCTGCGTAGATCAGCGCAAAAAAAAAAAAAAAAATTAAATAAAATCAATTAGTTGCTGAAATTCCTTGGAGGGAGCTGGATTTTCTCTCCTTTCTCCCTCTGCCTTTCATCTGCCGGGGAAAAGCCGCGGTTCGTTCTTGCATGGAGATGTCTGGAAATCAAATCTCGCTTTAATTGATCGTGGATTTGATGGGCCCCCGAGAGACATCACCTTTTCTTTACTCTCCCGGGAATAAAATAGCCAGGGTAGGAAGAACCAGCGCTYGTGGGGCTGTATCCCAGCAAACTCAGCGGACCCTAAAAAAGCTTCAGCCTAACTAGCTGCCCCCGAGGTAAAACCGAGTTCAGCCAGGCCAAGCGTGCTGCTGTTGTTTTAAAGCTGCTCTGCCGGGTTAACAGCCCGCGCTTGACCCAAATGGTGCCGTCAGCTTCTGTAAGAGCCGCTGCTCCGAGATACCTCCACTGAAATGTGGTTTTTTCTTCTTCTTGCTTTGCCGTGCTGAGCCACAAACCCCCGGCTCCATCACTCACCATCTCCTTTTTCACTCCCATCCCAAGCAAGCTGGAATATTACTATTTTTCTTTGGAAGTGCACGGAGCAATTTTTTCCACCCTCGGCTGCAGTAACCCCTAGGTGAGGTGCACAAGGAGGGGAAGATTTTAGGCTGGGAAGTGGAGAAGGTTTGTCCTGAGGAAAGGGAGGTTTAATAGCTGCACTCTGAGATAACTCCTTGCAAAATAAAACTAAAAATCTAAAAAAAAAAAATCCCATGCCTTTTCAACGTGAATTTTGGCTCCTTGCAGCTCCGGCTCTGCCTCTTGGCTGTACAACCTTCCCCCGGAGCAAAAGCGAGGACCCGGTGGGAAAAACATAAACTAAATATCCCGAAACATTTCAAGCAGGACTTGTTTTCCCATGGCAAAGTGTCTTTGGCAGCCTCCAGATTTAGTATTTGAGCGCAGGGAAACCCAGAGAGAAGCATGCGGGCCATCAGCCGGATCCCAGGACATTGAAGGAGACAGTAAGTGATGTAAATTGGTGGATAAAAATATTGCCGTTTGTATTGGGTGTCTGGCTCAGTTGAGTTTCGCCTGGGTTTTAATTTCGTGTGAATACAGCGACTGGTAAAAGCTACTCGGTTGACAGCCCCGGGGGGCTTTGGTCCCCTGGAAAGGCACAAAATATGCTGGGCCGATGGGGAGTGATGCTCTTTTCCCGGCTAAACGCAGCCACCCAGACCATGAAGGGGGTTATTACGTTTTTTTTTAATAAATAAGTGCTTCCTCGCAGCCCCATCCCATTGCAAAAGGCTGGATCGCTTCCTCCAGGCATCACACCCCGAAAAAAAATCGCTATTTTGGGATGGGGCTGTCGTCCTCCTGTCCTTCCCATCCTCATGAGGGACAGATCCAGCCTGGAAAACTAGGGCCAAAGCCTCATCCCCGACATCCTTTGGGAGCAGCTTAAATCCAGGGCAGAGTATTGTGGGCGAGTCTCCTCCGTCTGTCCTCGGTGACCCCGATTCGGCACAAAAAAAGGCTCCAAAAGGCAACATTTCTCAGCTCCTCTTTCCTGACCTTTCCAGAAGAAGCCCGTGTGCTAATTAGCCAAGTAATAACGTGGCGAGGATGCAATTCCTCATTAGCTTTTGAGCGATTCCCAGCTACATGACCGATATGCATCTACAAGAAAATTAACTTGGGCGCGAGGGCTCCATAATGAAGATTAATGAGGAAACAGGCAAGGAGCAGCACGTGGCTCCCCCCTGCCCTTTGCGGGGAGCTGAGCGCCTCCCAAAATGGGGCAAATCCCAAATTGGGGAGATGCTCCTCGGCAGAGCGAGTTGGTGGAGAAAGTCCCCATCAAGCCCGGAATAACCTAAATTTTCCCCRTAGGTGGGAATCTCTATGTAATGCATCCGGGATCTCAGCCGGTCCCTAGCGCCTGGATCCTGCACCATCCCTAGCGCTGGAAAATACTTGCTCAGAGCTGAAATAAGAAGTTAAGTTGCGTGATAAAAAGTGACACAGAGAGCGCACATCTCTGGTTCTTGATCTCCAAAGCTCCATTGCTTATGAGCTGAAGTGACATCAATTCATCCCAAGAGCGTCAGCATCCCTTGGCATCCCAGCGCCTGGTCTCAGCCGCATCCCCCGGTCCCTATCGCAAAGCCATCGGGAGGGAGAGGAGATATTTCCCACGTTGCCTGGAGAGCAAAACCTTTCCTTCTCCCATCCGCTTTCCCGTTATCGAAGCCACGGCGCGAAGGGGTAATTAGCCACAGATCATTCCCATTAGCGTTATCCTTGGCTAATTACCCCATGGAAAAACGTACCCCGCTACAGTGTTCCCAAACCCCACTTCATCCCTCTTTGCATCCCTCGATGGCTTGAAACCTGGGGCAAAATTAAATCAAGTCACAGGTGCCCAACTTCAAATAATCCATTTTTCTCCTCGCAAACAGTTTTCAATCAAAAACAGAAATGCCAGCAGTCAAAAAGCAAAAAACCATCATCGTGGGACGACCCACCATGCCGCGTTTAACCCAAAACATTTTCCTTCGCCGCAGTAGCCCACGGTCTGGCTTTTCCCACCCGCAACATCCGTTTTTCAACAATAAAAACCCATTGTAAAATGAAACATTGATGCTTCCAAAATGGAGCTGCTCCGGCATTCCTGCCAGAAGTTTTTCTTAGCAAAGCAGCTGGAGCCAAAGCCGCYGTTTCCCTGGCTAAAAAATCTCATTGCATTTATTTTTAGGGTATCATTGAGTGCTGAATGCCCTCGACCGAGCCCGCTCCGGCCAGGTAACGTGAAGCATCCAAGCCCTGCAATGCAGGAGGGAATTAAAGTGATTTTTTCGATGCTTTTCTCCTCCCTTGACAAGCTGAGTGGTGGAAAACCAC
This sequence comes from Phoebastria nigripes, assembly GCA_035582835.1. Classification (NCBI taxonomy): domain Eukaryota; kingdom Metazoa; phylum Chordata; class Aves; order Procellariiformes; family Diomedeidae; genus Phoebastria; species Phoebastria nigripes. Next base: position 82,499 of record JAYKAV010000366.1, on the reverse strand, counting down.
GAGGAGCAAAAGAGCATCATCACGTTAGCAAGGGGCTTTTCATAGCGTGCACGCTGTAATTAATAAACCATAATTAATATGCTCCTGCATCGACACAGAAGGGCAGGAGTAAACCCCAGAGCCCCCRAACCCACAACCTAAATGCGCATAAATGTGCTTTTATCCCCAAATGTTTCACAATTCAGGTATTGTTCAACCCAACCTCTTGCTTCAGCTCCACCGAGCGTTGACTAATTCCCAGGGCTGGTGTTTGGGGCCATAATTATTCCATTATTATTTATAATAATAACCATAAATCCATGCCAGTGGCTAATACATTTTAAAAGTCCTTATTTCATTCATCTATGCACCAAACCAGATCCTACACCTAAACATACGGTCACAGGAGAGGGAGAAACATCCTTTCTATATGGACAAAATTCAGAATATAAGTCCCCATATACTCAGCCCTGTCCTTCCCCCAAGACCGTGAGTCAATATTAAGGCTGGATTTGCTGTTTTCCACCGAAATGAAGATCTGGGGGAGTGAAAAAAACCTCATTTTTAAAAACCACTGCAGTGTTTCATGCCTGTAAGTCACTCAGGGAGGGTTTTTGGGCTTGAATGTCATGTTTTTAGAAAAATTGGGAGTATTTTGAAAGGATTAGCGTGGCCTTTCTCTCCCTCCCTGCAAATGGAGGGTTTCAGTTTTTCAGCTGGAAAGAACATTTTGTTACAGAAATCCCTTCACTTCTGCTTTAAAAAAAACAAAATTGAAACATTTCAGCTGCCTTTGAGACCAAACRTCTCAGCTGCTTGCTTTTTTTCCCCAAATCCATGATTTGCCAGAAACCTTAATATTTTCTTTCCATCCTAGAACAACCCTTCTCTCCCAAATTTGGCCCTAAAATTATTTGCAGTATTTGGGGGTTGTGCTTTGCCCAGTGTACCTGATGCTCCTGCAGCATCTCCAAGTTGGAAGGGGAAAAAAAGTGCTTTAACACCAAACACCATCGGAAATATTTTACTTTTTTATAGGATRCTCACCCCAAAAACACCTCGATCAGCCCACAACCCTAAATCCCCTCCAAACACGCCCTCCAGGAAACATCTCCCATCACTAAATGAATCCTCCTAGGAGCTATATAAATATAAAAGGGCACATGCATAGATATATATACATATAAGACGTTCAAGAGGACGTCTTCGCAGCTGTATAAATAGGCTGATGACAGCCACAGGGTGGATATAAATAAGAATAAAAGTTGCAGGCACCCTTTCCGTGGCATTTTTCCCACCTCCATCCCCACACATCTTGCAGAGAGGATAGAAAATACCATTCTCCAGTCTCCCGCAAAACCCATTTTTGCTCTAAAACGATGCTGTTTGCACATAGATGGGTTAAACGGCCTCAAAACCTGCTCAGGACCAGCCTCGTGGCTTTTTTTTTTTTTTTGCTTAGGCTGCTGGGGATTACATCCATCCCCATCTTCACCAAACTAATTGCCACCGAACAATGCTAGACACAGGCAAAAATGCTCCATTTTTCCCCTTTTTCCCCAATAATTCCAGATCCAAAAAAACCCACTAATGCCCAATCAGGGCCCCTCAGCCTTGAAAATGGGTTAAAAAAATATTAAGCAACAATTTTAGGATCTTTTTCTGATGCTGGCAGCCATGCCGAACGCTCACTTCAGCTTTTTCCCACCATGGGATGGGTAGAAAAGAAGAAAATCGCTATAAAAAATGAGCAAGTGGAGAAATAAGAGCAGAGCATGGCCATCATCCGCCTCCCCCATCATCCCTCCACGTTTGGGACAAGGGGACAGGGGACCACGCTGCGGGGTGATGCCCAAAACCCTGCTGGCTTTTTGGGCATCTCAACCCCGTGGTGGCCAACGGATGGGGCACTGCACTGATGGCACTGCCCCCGTCCCGTGGGCTCCATCCCCCTTTTCAGCCCTTGCAAATTTGGGGCAAGTCCTCTTCCAGCACAAGCTGGGTTTTCCTTGCAATGGCCAGAACCAGAGCAGCACCCTCTGCTCCATCAGCGGGTGGCAAGAAAAGCACCCCAAAACCTCAGAGTTTTGCAAAAAGAGCTGGCGTGCAGCCCTGCTGCCTTCGTCCTGAGCATCCCTCCTGTGAACAAATAACGGGGGGTTTGCAAAGGAGCATCCCCCCAGCAAACAAATAACAGGGGTTGGCAATGGAGCATCCCTCTGTTGAACGAATAATGGGGGGTTTGCAAAGGAGCATCACCTTGATGAACAAATAACAGGGTTTGCAATTGAGCATCCCCCCAGCAAACAAATAAAGGGGGGTTTGCAACGGAGCATCACCTTGGTGAACAAATAATGAGGGGTTTGCAATGGAGCATCCCTCCTTGAACAAATAACGGGGGGTTTGCAATGGAGCATCCTTCCATTGAACTAATAACGGGGGGTTTGCAATGGAGCATCCCCCCAGCAAACAAATAACAGGGGTTGGCAATGGAGCATCCCTCCGTTGAACAAATAACGGGGGGTTTGCGAAGGAGCATCACCCCAGTGAACAAATAACGGGGGAGTTGCAATGGAGCATCAGCTTGGTGAACAAATAATGGAGGGTTTGCAATTGAGCATCCTCCCAGCAAACAAATAAAGGGGGGTTTGCAACAGAGCATCACCTCGGTGAACAAATAACGGAGGAGTTGCAATGGAGCACCCCTCTGCTGAACAAATAAGGGGGGGTTTGCAATGGAGCATCACCTCAGTGAACAAATAATGGGGGGGTTGCAACAAAGAGTCCCTCCTTGAACAAATAATGGGGGTTCACAATGGATCACCCCTCCATTGAACGAATAATGAGGGTTTGCAACCGAGCATCCCCCTGGAGAACAAATAACAGGGGGGTTGCAAACAATATCTGACGCAAGGAGTGAGGAGAGGGAGGGAATACCCCCCCGAGCCGAGCTTGTCGCCGTCTTTAGCGACTGGAACAAATCCGAAGTGTCGACCGAGACCGTGTTAAGCTTTCAGGGAGACAAATGCCAGGCCCAGGAATAAAGATCGGCTGCTCCCGTTTATTTCCATAAGGCAATAATAACCCGCGCCTTCGCTTTATGAAGTTGAATTTGTTACGGCGGATGAGCTGTAAAAAATTGTGGAGTTGGGGGGGAGGGAAAAATAAAGGTTATAAATAAATTTGTAATTTTAACATGCATTACCATGTAATTGAGAGGGTAAAGGATGGAGCCCGCATTGGGTCAGAGCTACCTACAGCCTCCCAGGGGTTTTTTTGGCCGAGCTACGAGCCCCTGGGGATGGATCCTGTTCGAGTCTGATGGTGGCTTTGGCAGGGCATGGAGGAGCCCAGAAAACAGCAGGAAAAGGGGTAAAAAATATTTCCAGGTCCCAACAAGGCACGGTGAACGATTAGCAAAAAAGCAGAGCCAAACAGCGGAGCCTCAAAGCTCCTGTACTGATGGGAAGGCAGATTTGGGATTTAAACATAGATATCTATAATTTGGAGGCTGAGGAATAATTGCAAATTTATCCTCGATATACATTAAGGGCTCCAGGAGAGCAGTCTGCCCTCGGACGGGCACCGGGGAATTCATTTCTGCTTGGGGAGAAGGGCTTGAAGCGCTGGCATGGGGATATTGGGGACAAAATGGGACCAGTGGATGGATGCAGCATCCTTTGGGATGGAGGCATCGCAGGGAGGAGGGAATGCAGGTCCCAAGCGTTTGCAAAGCCCCAGCCTGCTTCTGGCACTTGGCAGCAGTTAAACAAAAATAAATCTCCTCATCTTAATGGTCAGGGCCACTTTCATGGGGGAAATTTTCAGTGCAAAGCCAGCAAAAGCCCAGCTGCTGCTCCATACAATGGGGAAAAAACCTCAAAGCATCTTGCCAGCCCCAAGTCCAACCCATGCAACGTGTTTCCAACCTCCAGCAGCAGCAGCAGACGGACAGACACACGGACAGAGGGACAACTGCCTTTTAAAAGCAGAGGGCAGCTCCCCACCAGCTCAGGGCTGCTGCAGGTGGCCATAAGCCATGGGGATTTTAAGATATTTTGCTAAAATATATTTTGGGATCATCTCCCCCATTGCGGCTTTGCAGGCACGGCCGCACTTCAGGGCTTCTCACTTTGCAAACAGAGCGAGCGGCGACTTGGGGAGCGCACAGACCTCCCTCCCATCACACTGTCCACCTTCCTATTACTTATTTTTTCCAGTATTTTATAGAGCCTTTTTCCCCTCAAGTAGCCACGATGCCAGGGTCAGCAGAACACAACCCCGCTGCCACCTTGGGCGTAGAGGTCTCTGTTATTTATTTACCGATGCCCGTCGTTAATGCTCGCTTGCAAAAGACCGTCAGGTCTTTTTTGCGTCTGGTGCCTTGCGGGGCCATGCCCGAGCTTGCTTGTATTTTGGGGGGCTGATCCAGGGCTTATCCAACACAGGTTGGCGGTTTCTGGGATGTTAATAGGACAATATATATATATTTTTTGCATGGAAAAGTCACTTAATAAAAGGGCTGTGTCTTGGGGAATAAGATGGGTTCATACCCTGAGCGGTGCTTCCTCCCCTAACAGGGACCGAGGAGGGATGCTGATGGCAGTGGGAGCCTTTCCAGCCCTGCCTGCATCCCCTTTCGACCTCAGCTCCTCCGCAGATGCCCGAAACCTTGGGAAAAGCCAAGGCTGGGAAGGCAGAGCTCACTGGGACCCAGCCAAACGCAATGAGACAGGTCCCCTCCAGCCCTCCCCGTCTCCCTGGCACGGCAGGAGCAGGGGGGGTGGCTGGCTCCTACCTCCCTCCTCCTCATTTCCCTGCCCATAGCAAGGCAAATACATCCCCGATACATTTGCAGAGGGATTTCCACGGCGGAGGGGCTCGTCTAGGGGTAATTCCAGCTGGCACCGGGGTGAGCGGCTTTTCAATGCTTCTCATTGCCCAACTCCACAGGAGCAAACAGCAGCCGATGTCTGTTTAAACAGAGATGCTGTCGGGTACATCGCCTGGCTGTTTACACTCCTGCAAAAGCAATATCACCCAAGCCTCTCTCAGCTGTCATCTCGTTTCACGTCTCATCCGTGCCTCCTAAATTCTCTCTGCATCCCGTATTACGAGGTTTGCTTCCCTTCACAGCACACCTCCTAGCATCCATAGCCTGAAGGGATTGCCCCAGTCACCCAGCCTGACCTTTGCCAGGGAGAAAATTGCATTTTTTCCAGCAAATTCCCTGCAATTCCTATGTACCTCTGCTCCAAGTCACCCTCTGTATTAACACCACCAGGACAGACCTACACCAGCTGCATCATCCAGACCTTCCTCCTCCTCACTTGCTTCCAGCATCCCTATACCCGCTTTGCTTTCACGCAGTTTTACCTCCCCAGCCCATAAATCTGCAGGTTTGAAGCAACTATAAACTTTTTACATATTGTCAGGGGAGCTCTTACAATGTCTGTATCACCTTGGGCACATAAGATGTTTTGTGGAGCGGGGAACATCCATCCGTCTCAGAAGAGAGCGGATGTTTTCTGCTTTAGATGCTGACTTTAAGCACTGTCCATCACCCAGCGAGAAATACAGATAACAGGCAACACATGCTGATGCAAACAGGTGAAATTCAGGCACTGGGGAAGTTTTCAGCCAAGTTTTCCATTTATTTCCACACGTTTGAGGCTCCTTCCCAAAGGTGTGAATGGGATTTGCTTGTTTGCGTGCTTTTTTTTTCCCCCAGCAGCAATGTATTTGCTTTCTGCCTTGGAAGAARGGTGAATTATGCAAGCTTTCCCAGCAGCCAGGTTAGCAAGCACTACTGTAAGCAGGAGAGCAAAAAAAAACCCTCGGTTTTGACCCAAATTGAAGACGTGTAGGTCAATTCCTTGACATCCAGGTAAGCAAGACGAGCACCGCCTTCCCGGTGGTGAGGGATGGGTGAGGAAAAGGGAAAGGACGCTTTTTGGCTCAAAAGCCTCAAAATGGGGGTTTTGAGATGACCAACCAAGCCAGCCCCAAATTTCAGGTTTTGGGCACARGGAGGGACAAGGAGCAGTCACACAAGATGGGTTTCCTTAGGGAAAACCAGTTAAAACAAGCTGTCCAACAGCCCTGCGCTGGACCCGCTAAATACCTTACGGGATGGCTCATTGCTTACCAAGACCAAAGCAAAAATGAAAACAAAAGTAAGCTTTTTTGGGCAAGCCCAAGGGACTCAGTGGTTCATTGCTGTTGCACTGGAATATAGGAACTGCTGCCAAATTTGGTGAAAAAACCCCCCATCCTCCCACCCTGGGGGCTGCCCATCGCCTTTGCCTGCGGCAGATGCAAAAGCAGCCGGAGGATGAGCTCAGATGCAAAGCATCCGCGTGGCAGGCGTCAAAAATTCAGCGAGGTGAATCGCCCTCTGATCTCCAAGAGCATCCCATCACCGCAGGTGCTCTTCTTCTTCATTAAGGCCATGTTGAGCAACGTGTTTGGAGAACAGCACAGATCTTTCGAGCTTAAAAACACGACCCCGAGTGCTTTCTGCACCACCCGTCTATGCCTGCTCCGACTCCAGATGACTCCTTTGGGAGCACTGGAATGGTTTCGCTGCTTGAGGTTTAGCAAAAAGGGGGAMATAACGGAGAAAAAGCAAGATCCTGACTCCTCGAGCACCCCTGCCTACTTTACCTTCAATATTTTTTAACGTGCTCTTCTCTGGCAGGTTTTCCCCCCCTCCTATCGCTGCTTCACCTCCCAGCATCGTGAGCGAGATGTAGCAATGCGGCTTGTGTATCCTACTAAAAGATATTTAATAAATATGCAAATCACTCCCTGCATCTCCTCGGGCAGGTGAGGTGCGYGAATAGGCTGTAGTTAAGTATTAAATCCATCCATCGCCAAATACCTGGAGAAGAGCAGAATAAACCAGAGCTGAAGTTTGCATGGAAACAGGGTAAAGAAATGCATCTGATGGTGGTGGGGAAGCTTTTCCCATTGAAAAACAAACCCAATGCACCATACCGTAGCACCCACTGGTCTGAATTTAAGTGAGCTGGAAGAGAAAACAGCTAAAACCACAGCACAGAGTCTCATTATGGACCAGACGTGTGAAATTTTCCTTTTATCAAGTCAAGTTTTCCCCGTTGGGTTTTTGCAACATTTCTCAGCCCCCGACTTCCCTTCCCGAACCACCGGTGCCTAATTTCTCATCTTTACCCTATTCTGTATTTCCCAGACCTATGATACCCTTCCTACCAGGCTTTCCTCTTGGATAAATAAGTCCAATCTTTGCGATCGTTCTTCAGAGACGATTTTTTCCAAGGCAGGCAGACTTTATAAATGCTTCCCCCAAGGAATAAATCACTATTTTTCCCCCCAGGCTAGCTGAAATACAACACTGAGCAAACCTTGATATGGGAACAGGCAGGCAAGTGCATGTAGGTGTCTTATCACTCCATGCTCTTGAGCACACTGTGGTTTTCCCCTATTTTTCACCCAAAACCTCCCAAACAGAAGGAAAGTTGTCATCTGTATAGAGGGCAGGAATAGGAGCACAGCTTGGATTTGAAGCCAGGCCTTCAATTTACAGGATTATCCCATACAATGTTGAAACCAGTTACTGCACTTAGTATTTTTGCCCTCTAAATCACTAGATTTGCGCAAAGGTTGTAAGAAAATGCTTCCGCCAACCCAGCGTAGACGCTGGACTTTCCAGCCTGCAAAGTTTGCAAGCATGATCCAAATGCCTTTTTATTCCCCCTTTCTTTGAAAGCACCGAGCGTTCCCCTTGCCAGCTACCTGCCTGCACGCAAAACCCTGCCAGATGGCCCATCGCTGCCTCCAGCCAGCTCCTGCCCATCCCTGCCGGCGCTGGAGAGCAGACCCACGTGGCCGTGCTCCTGCCAGATTGCTCCTATGGGAGAAAACCCTAAAAAAAACCAACCCCAAATCCTCTAGAAAATCATAGAGGCAGTGATGTTTTGCATGGGGGTGGAAACACGTCCACGCATCRGAGCCAGCAGCAACTTGGGAGAAGGCACATTTTGCATCACGTGCAGCGAGGAGCCTAAAAATGACCTCGAAAAAGAGCCAGACCTTTCAAGAGAGAAACAACGAGGCTGTCAAGACAGGAGGGGTTTGGTCGATTGGATGCACAACTCAGCGTCAGCTCAAGCCGTGGTGCTGGCAGCCAAATATTGCAAGTAAAAATGTATAGAGCTGACCTTAAAAGATGCAGAAGAGCAGCCAAGTCCCGTGCATCTCCCCCACCAATCAGAGGAAAAAGCAGGATTTTTTTTTTTTTTGCAGAGCAAAAGAAAAAAAAAAAAGAAGTTATTATTCATAAAAATTGTTTTCAAAAAATATAATAAATACGAATTTCGGCACTGCGTGGAGCTTTCGCTCCTCTGCTGGCCCTGGTGAAACAGGAGCTGGAGCATCACGTTCCCCGGCGCTTTTGAGCAAACCCAGCAATAATAAATCAAAGCCAAGCGCTGCAACCTGCCGTGAAACAACAAGGAGGCAAAAGGGAAAGAGCACGACCCAGCTCGCATGGGGAAAAAGCCAAGAAGGGATGGGAGCCAGTTGCTTTGCACAAACGCAACCCCTTGCCTCGAGCTTGGAGAGAGAATTCTGCTTTTTAAGGGTTTTTTCAAGTCTTCCAGAGGAGACCTTGCCCTCCTCGAGCAGTTTTACAGCGAGCATCGTGCTCAGTGCCTGTATCAATTCTGGGCACATCCAAAACCCTGCCCGGCACATGACTATTTCCTTTGGAGACCCGACCTTGGTCTGTAACGGGCAGTTTTACAAGGAGGAAAAGCACCTTGAGGAATTTGCAGAAAACTCACTTTTAGCAAGGAGGTATCTTGCTTTCCTTTTGCTTTTTTTATGAGCTCTTTGGAGATTTGGCTAGACATCTGCTCGCAAAGGGGCAGCTTTTGGGGATGTTGCAACATGATGGCGAGCAAAGAGTCACAGGCAATGTCTGACCTGGATCCTTTCTGCTCCTTTACACCAGCAACGGGATCCCTTCAAAATAAACCTTCTTCCAAGAGGATTTCCAGCTAAAGAAGTAGCGGGGGGKGTGTGTGTGAAATGTTACTATGGCTGGAAGAGGTGAGGATGAAAGATGGAGCAAAAAGCAAGAGAGAAGCAGTTGAATTTTAATGATATCTACTTTATTTAAAAGGGGAAAAAAAAAACCCAAACCCAAAACCTTGGGCATTTGCATGAAAGTGCCTGGCTGTAACACTGCCAGGAGAAGGCGGCTGGAAAAAGGCCACAAAAGGAGCTGCCCCTTTGCATTTCGGCTCCGTGCATGAGTTACGGTGCAATTCCCGAGGACGCTGGGCTTATCGCTCCCGATAAGCCTCTTTTTATAGGTCTGGCAGCGAGATGCGAGAAAGCAGTAATTAAATTTTCACGCGGAAGAAGGCTTCTGCTTTGCACCCGCGTTGGGAGAAGTCAGCATAAAACATCAGGGTGGGCCAACGACGGGGGATTTCAATTGTATTTAGGGCAAGGCAAAAATACTAGAAAAATATAACACTTTTCAGCTCACAAAGCAAGTGCAAACCTGGGAGCRCCTTCTACCGCCAATATTAATCCAACTGCCACCTTTTTACCCGCTAAACACGCACAGAAACCCTGAGAAGTTTACGAGTGGTCCAAACTCACCCCGACATATGCCAAGCAGAGAGACTCGTAGCTAGGTAGCAAAGCCAATGCGTGCCTGGAAATTGGCTTGGAGATGCGAGTAGACCCAAAACAACCCTGAAAATGGGTCTGTTTAAGATTTCCAACCCCTCGAGAGAAGCTCAAGTCCGTCAAGGACACGGGCAAGCAACGGGACATGGTGGCCTAGATGCTCCAAGAAGCTCTCCCTGTAGCCAACCCACCAAAGCCACTGCTTGAATGAGCCTCCACCAATACGTGACACTGCCAAATTTTGTGGGTGACCTCCACTGAGCTGCTGTCATGGTTGATCCCGGTCCAGCCACCCCACATCCCAGGGGGAAACGTCTTTTCCCAAGGCATGAAGATGAAAAAGAAGTTGCCAAACACGGGGAGGCCAACATGAGAAGAGCAGCATCTCCTCCCAGGATGAAACCCAACCCCAACAAACGCCCATTAGCTCCAAAGAGATGAAAAGCAGGGAAGTAAAATGGGTAATAAGCTGTTTTCAGGTGGAAGATGCAATGTGATGCCCTACTTAGGCAGGTGCTTCATCAGCCGGAGGAAAGGACTTGACTCATGTCTATTTTATGAGGTCTTTTTCTCCATTCTGCTGAGTGCTTGGCTGTCTCAAGGCTCCAGACTTCCAGTCGTTAGAGGCAGTTATCTCTATGCAATTTAATTAAAGTCTAGTGTTTAATGACACAATGTGCTGCTAATTATTTTTCACTGGTTGTCAGGAGGCTTTTTAGGGTTTTTTTGGTGGTTGCAAAGCAAAATTTAATTACGGCAAAGAAAGCGCAGGGATACTATCTTGAGGGCTTTTGGCAACAAAGAGCCTTGGGTGGGCAAGTGGCGCATCCAGCTCTGCTCAATGAGGACTATGAACAGGAAATATTGTCTGGAGCAAATCACCACCACATAAGGACAAGAAATGGGGACCTGAGGGACACCTCTGGCTCGGTCCACTCTTACTTGGCCAACACGGTCATGGAGAGACATGAACAAGCCAGCATGTAGATGCATCCTAAATTTCCATGTCATCTCTGAGACATGGTCTATGGAGGTGCCATACCACRGCAGCAAGCAGGAGTTTTGGGGTGAAGTAGAGCCTACAGGATGCAAACAGGTTGGGTCACCCCAACTCATAGCATGAAAACTGGAGACAGACTGAGTTTGTTCATGCAGGACAGTAAAATACTGACTTTTCACCTTAAAAGAGCTTCCCACACAGCAAGTCAAGTCTCTCTTTCAAGCTGTCATTTTTCAGGGCAGAATCTGTTTGCATCTCAATCTGTTTCTTCTTTCAAGCCGAATTACTCCCCTGTTGGAACCTTTGTCATTCGTAGGCTACCAAACACGTTCACCGGCAATTTTAGCGCTCCGCAGTTTCGCCTCGTCAGCAGAAGAGGGATTTGGGAATCCTGTTTTCCCCTCCCTGCCTCCAGCCTTTGTCTGCTGGGAGATTTCCCCTCTCTAAGCCTCAGTTTCCCTGTAAAGTCGAGATAATGACGCACATTTATTTTGCAAATTGCTTTGATCTCTACTGTTGAAGGGTGTTCTGCAAGACTTAATTACATGTGTCACCACCAGCCTTTGCTGCACACATTAAAGTATCTTAAGCCGCCTAGCAATGCAGAGGAGATCTGTGCAGAGAGAATTAAATGTGAAATACGCTCATCTGAGAGCAGAGTTTTGCAGTTTTGAAGAGGGCTGGTGAAGTTTTGCAGCTGATAAGTAGCTTTGAGAAACTCCCCAGTATTTTTGTATTCGTTATTATGGTTTTTCCTTTCGATATTAAAATATATCTGCTCGGCACCGCACTTAAGAGTTGGCAGTGGGTCTAGAAGAGTTTCTTTTAGCAAAACACAGGCAGATCCCGTTTTGCTGCAAATAAGCCCAACTTTTGAAAGCTAAGCCCCCACTGGAAATTGTTATTTTCTTGAGATCTTTGAAATGCCTACGCGCTCAAATGGCACAAGCAGCGCACGGTGACACCCAATAATTACAGCTGGTCAAAACATGGAATTTCAATCCCAGAAGAAATTCTGACATCCTGAAATTTGCAGGTTTGTTCCAGCTGATGGAGAAGATATCATTGCAAAACTGCCCATGGACGCAGCAGGGGTTCTGTTTTGGAGCAGCATCTCCAGAAAAGTCTGGGTGATGTTACAAAACACTTTTTGCAGAGCTTTAATATTTTGTTAGCATGTGATGTGATAGCAGTCGAGATACTAGAAGTGTTGCAAAAGCATAAAATATTCATTAAATACCCCAGACCTGGGTGATCGGGGGGAAGAACCTGCAAGAAGCCAAGCTGGATGATGCATTTCCCCAGCAGCACGGCCTTGATGAGATGAATATTGCAAAGACATCCAAGATCATTTGCATCCTTCTGCCCACGACTTTCCTCCTCATCAGCCATCTGCTACCCTTGAAGGGCTCGTGCTCTTTGGGGAGAGGTTTAGTTTCAAAGGCTGGAAACAGCGAGAGGAGTTGGAATGAGAACAGCAAAAAGTCCAGGAGGAATTTGGAGGTCAAGGATGGAGCCAACCCAACATGCTCCAAACATCCTTTTCCTAAGGGCTCGCCGCAGCCTTTGCACGCACAATAGCAAAGACAAAAAGAAAAGGAGGAAAAAGGCCCAAAATGCCAAAAAAAAAAAAAAGGGGGGGGAAAGATGAGGAAGGGAAGAGAAGAGCAAAATGCTTCCCAGGGAAAAGCATCCCATCCCCAGTTCCCACCAGCATGGCAGTGGGCAGGTCCGCAAGTGGCGGCAGCAAAGGCTGGGCAAGAGCCGCCGGTGCAATTATTTTGGGGGAGAGGAGCGTGGCTTGAGAAACTCGTTGCCATCCTTTGTGGATCTTTAATAAACCTTTAAACACGCCAAAAAAAAAAAAAAAAAAAAAAAAGAACAAAGGGGAAGGGAAGTGAAAAGCTCTCATTAAGGCTTTTGGCAGATCTGATTAGTGGTTTTAGAGCCCTAAACAACCGTTTAATTGGTAAATCCTCCAGCAGCCAAGGAAAAGAAAGGGCCAGGCACAAAAGCGGACTGTTTTCCTTGTTGTTGGAGAACTGCTCCCTTCCTCCCCGGGGAGAGGGCAGGGCTGGGCGACGGCACTGCCAAATAAAATCAAATAACCAGCAGAAACTCCCCTCTTCATCCTTTAATCCTGCTCTCTCCGTAAGCAGTGCATCAACTTTGCATTTCTCCATCTCGCCCAGCCGAGATGCTTCATATTGCAATAATAGAAAGGGCATCGAGCCATGAGCAGGGACCTCACCTAAAAGCAGGTTTTTAGTGCTTGGGGGTAATTTGGGCTGATGCTGAAGGCTGTGGCCGCATCCCTGACCACATCTGCAAACAGCTGATCGCTGCTCATTTCAGGTCTCGTTTCCAGCTCTGAAAAGCTACACAATAAAGTAAAATGATAAAAAAAAAMCAAGAAGAAATAAATAACCAACCCACAGCTGCACGGGCTGGAAGCGCAGCCAGGGCAAAGCACATCTCCATTTGGAGATCGCCGGTGCCTTTCTTCTCTGCTTGAGCTTTGGTAACCTGGAGAAAGCAAACTTCTCCAAGGCAGCTGAGCAAATCCCTCGTGCTGTGACTCATCCGGCAGCCCGATTTAGCTGCTCTCCCCCACACACACCGTGTACCCCAGCACGCTGCGAGCTCACCCCACTTCCCTATGACTCAAGGTCCTTCCAAGTTTTAACACTCCCTTTGCAACTCAACTCTCTCCAGCCCCGTGCTGCCAGCAAAAGCCGCTCGAGGTGGCTGCGAGCAGCAGCATGAAAGCCGGGGTTGTGGTGGTGTTTCCTGAAAAAGTGGGGTTTGCAAGGGTGTTCCCTGTCCCCTCCGCCTCCCCCCAAAATCACTGCAAGGCTGCAACAGCATCCCGTGCAGAGGGAGCCCTTGCAGCAGGGTTTTCACGCCACCTCCCTCGCAGCGCAAGCATCGCCGGCTTTGACCTCTTATTTCCCCTATTCATCATCCTCTTTGCTATTTCAGCTTCGTTTTGCCGTCTCCACCCTTCACAGCCCTATTCCTAGCTCGGGTTGTGCCTCCCTGCAAGAGAGATGCTGTTGCCGCAATTAAAACCATCTTTAGTTTGGATGCTGCTTGCACCAGCATCCCTAAAACCCGGGTACCCACAGGTTTGCTGCTGGACCGCAGCCGAAAGGAGCAGCAGCAAAGCACCGCAGCCAAGCATCACCCGGTGTTTCTACCACTCCTCCGCTTGCCCTGGAAATATTTCCATGCAAACTGTGCTCCGGGGAATTTGGGAAACCCAGCTCCTCCCTGCCTCCTGCGACTTCAGTGCCTTCACTGGCGTCCGTAACGTTGCGCCGGGGATTAATTTGGCCCCGTGCCTTCAATTCCATCCTTGGCCTTGAACGTTCTTTGAGCTCCTTTTAAAAAGAGATTGATTAATAGGAAATTACTCAAAGTCCTTTTAGCCAGTGCCGGTTTTGACACCGAGAAGGAAAGGGTAGGATGACAGTGCCCAAGTCAAACATTTGCCAAATTAATTCCTCTGCTAGAAATTGTTTCAGATTTTGAGTATTTTTTTAAAAAATGCATCATGCAGTAATTGTCTAATTAGCTCGGYGTTGCTTGGGTGAGGACACACCGATCTGATTTATGAGGAGGGAAAATATTTTAGGTAGATGCCTTTTCACACGCATCCCRACACGAAGGGGAAGAAAAAACCCAACCAGGTGCAGGAGACCTCCAAAAGCTAAGAAATGCCTCTTAAATGACACGAGAGGGGGAATTTGGTCTTGGGTATCTGAAAGCAGGCAGGGATGGGATGTGGGCAGGACAGGCAGGTGGCCACAGCCTTGGGAAATCGCATTAGGGCCGCTGCCACTCTGCTGCTGCTCTGCAGAACTGCTGCTAATGCATTAATGCTCCATTTAGGATCAGGGCCCATCGATCCCTCATCTCTGAATAACTAATTCAAGCCCCCGGTGGGTTAATATAATTTCTCCACGCYTGGAAATCTTCCCGTTACCAGCAGCTCTCTGCAGCCCATCCCTGTGATGAAGGCGTCAAGGCTCAGCGCCCCGCCTCCCCTCTGGGTCTGCATCGCTGCCCTTTACTCCCGGCAGAGCATCRTTGCCGCCAAGGGCTCGACACCGAAAAAATTGAAACCTCAAAACCCAGAGAACTCAAACCGCAGCTCCTGAGGACGCCAAATCAGCCGGACGCCTCTCCCCTGCAACGCTTGCTCTCAATTTTGCTCAGGTTAATTAAAGGAGGGAGAAGATCCCATCTTCAGTGGTCTCCAATATACAGTAACACAAGATCTGTCGTCGCCCCAGCRCAAATTAGTTGCTTTGCTCTTGCAAAAACCAAAAACCCCCCAAATTTCCTGCACAACTTCTCCCCTCCTGCTTTTCCATGTCGGCACCATTAACCCTACTCCTTGCCCCGGCTTTGCTGGGGACGGATCAGAATGGATCATCCCACGCCAGGGAAAGCCAACCCTACGCCACAACACACACTAAGTTGGCAGAAATCTCCCCAAAATGCTTGCTTGCAGCATCCTGGCTGCTCGCTGCACACCAAGATGCTTCCCACTCCTGCAGCAATTCCTTTTCACTGGTGGGTGAAACCGTTCCCACTTTATCAAACATTTTGGCATGCAAGGCATTATATAACCCCATGATATTAAGATTTTCCAGCCCCCGTAGGCTGCCTATAAATAAGGAAAAGAGATGGGGAACCAATCCCACTAGAACCTGGTGATGGATAAATCCACCTCGTGCACCCACGTGCAGCTAAAACTCCCTGGGGGAAGAGAAAGGGGGTTCACGCTTGGCTTGAATTCAGCCCAGCACCTAAAAAAAACCCCCCAGGATTTCACCGCTGCAGACTGGGTAAGGAGCAGCTCCCCAAACCTCTGCGAGCTTGGGGTAGGCTGCTTTGCTGCTCCCCAACGTGATGTTGCATTGGTCACCCTGCTCAGGAGCTGAATCTGATGACGAGCACAGAAAAAAAACCCACCCTGAACCTCCCCATCCCTCCCAAATTCTGCATCCAGAGCCAAAAAAAACCTTTTTCTGAACCCAAAAAGCCTCGCTGCGAACCCAAAAAACCTTGCTCTGAACCCAAAAAGCCTCGCTCCGAACCTCAAAACCACCCCAACGTTGGCACACAAGTGGGTGGAGAGGCCACGAGAGAAAATGGGTGAATTTGGGGAGAAAAAAAAGATGGGTTTGGGGGGAAAAAAAGGTGGGTTTGGCCTCGGGGAGGGTAAGAGGAGACAGGAGGAGGGTGCTGGGGAAAGCTTCGAAGCTAAAATTTGCATAAATTGGGGCTGAGATGAACCAAGCCCGCAGGGACATGGTTGAATATTGCTCTGCAGCTTGTGCCTTCATCCCGGACAGCAAAATTGCATTTCTCTCGCCCCCCTCCTTGCATTTCTTTGGGCTTCATTCATTTAAGGTTGAAATCCGTAAATGGCCTTTTTCTCCCCGCCCGACCCTGCCTGTCTCTTCCTAAGCTGCTTTAATTTCCCAACAAGATTTATTCCGGCTACTTTCACTCCTGTTACTGATGATCCTGGCTCGGGAATCGGTCACCGGAGGATTTGCTCTCCTTTCATTGCTCCACAAGCGCAACGGGCAAAAGGGGCTGGTAGGGGCAAAGAAATCCTTCAGCCTTTAAAAATCCCGTCTTTCCACAAATTCCCAATGTTCCCCCATCACCGAGACCTTGGAGGTGGTTGCAAAGTCATCTACCATGCAGGAATTTTCCCAGTTTTCCCCCAACATCTGCTTTTGCATGTTATTTCTGGCAACGGAAGAGCAGCAAAAGCTGTTACTGGGTGCCAATTTGGGGTAAAAATTCACATTTTAAAGGCAAAGTGTTAAGGCAAGGAGGGGTTCAAACACAGCCAGCCCTGGCAAACCCTATTAATAGAGACTCAACCTCCTTATCTTTAATGGGATTAAAAAAAAAAAAAAATGGGGAAAAAACATATAGGTGATAGAGAGAACCTAATTGGGTGGTGTACATTTTGTGTTTAATCCAAATTTTGGGATAAATGTGTCCCCATGTCACTAAATGCCGCTGGTTTCTGCTTCCTAAAGCCCAGGAGGAGAGGACTGGAGGAGCGGTTTCTCTGCAGGATATTGGTAAATGCTTCTGCTTCGAATTGGGGGGGGGAAATATATATATATRTATATAAAAAACTTCCAGAAAGTCTGAATACTGAAAGCTTTTAAAAAATGATCAGTTCAATCAATGCATTTCACTGTGCCTTCAACCATTTAATGCTTCCCTTCTCCCCCCCCGCCTTTTTTTTTTTTATTTTTTTCCAAGGAAAAAGACCCCAGATTTTAAACACAGGTGCCTGGGGGGAAAAAAAAAAAAAAAAAAAAATCCTTAAATGCATTTTTTTTTCTTTTTTTCCCAAGTTTGAAACCCCCCTCCCTTGACCTTCAGCCTTCATCGCTCCCGTGCTCCACCTCTTCCTCCCCCCGCAGCCGCCGGGGTGATGCTGAGCCCATTAAGGGAGCCGTAGGCTGTAAATCATCCCGTTTCCAGCCCGCAGAAACGCCTGGTCAAAAAGGGGAAAGACTGATGGAAGTCTTATTTAAACATTTGAGAAGTCATTTGGGGGCGTTTAAGTCTTTCTTCATTTGCCGCCGGTCCCTCTTCGGCGAGCCGAGGGCCTGAAAGGAAGACAGATAGCCGAAATAAAGCTTCTAATTGGCACCTTTTTCCCTGTCTTTGGCCAATTTCGAGGCTTAATCATGATAAATAAGAAGGAGACGAGGGCTGAGCGGGTGCCGGCACGTGGGAGAAGGCGGTGGGCCGGGAGCATGCCCCCTCCATCCCCTCTCCATCCTAATTTCCCACATTTCCACTGGTGCCCGCTGCCTTTTCTGCCACATTTCAGCAGGGACGCTGTATTTCGCTCCTGATCACTATTTCCCGGGGAAGGCGATATCTCGCTGGGCATGAGCCGAAGCCTGCAAGCGCCTTTGCAGACTAAAAATCTTTTTTCTTTTTTTTCTTTTTTTTTTTTAACAAGTCCTGGGAGATTCAGCCAAGCAAGCGCCGGGCGGGATATTGTAACAGGCTTCATCCTCGGTCTTGATCTGACCCAAAATCCCAACGTGCCCATCCCTCGTTGGGATATTTTGATGCTTTGGGGTGGTTTTAATGGGAAAAATGCAATCTGCCACTATTTCCTGGGAGCTAAACCTCATGCAACCAATTTTCCCCATGGATTCAGGGTGGATTTCCTAAAAATAAGCCTCTTGGCAAGCTCACGGCAGCCGCCTCTGATGCATGGCAGCACCCTGCACCCGCTTGCAAACCGCAGCCACATTTATGAATATTCAGGTTATTTTGGCTATTTCCAGGCAAAAGCATGCAACGCTTTCCTAGCATCCTTGCGAAGGAGCTCAGCATCCCGCAGCTCCATCCCCAGAGCAGCGAAGAGGCAGCACGCTAAGTATTTTGGGGCTAAAAAGCAGGAAATCAGGGCTGAAAGCTGCAGGAGCTGTTTCACCTCAAAAATCCCATCTGTCAGGTTCGGTCTCAATTCCCAGGGATGAGCCGAGGCAGGGATGTGATTYTGGGGCCAAGCATTGCTCTTGGTCCCCAGCCTGGTCCCCAAAACCCCTTCCTCTGAGCACGACGTGCTCTTGGATGGCTTTGGTCCCCCCCTTGTTTTTGTACACCACGCCATTGCTTTATTTATGGAGATTTGCATTGATTTTGCCATAAAACATTATGAATTCTGCTTGGGGAGAAAAAAAAAAAAATAATAAAAATAAATAACATTGATCTGCTTCTTAATTCGGCGCCAAGCTGCAAGACTCCATAATGGCTCACCCCAGGATTTACGCTGAAGTTGCAAGAGTTCAGCCTTTTTATATTATATTTTTTGGCCTTTTTWAAATTATTTTTTATGAAAGTTGCTGCTGTGTTTGGGAGCTCCCATCTCTCCTGGCCGTGCAATGGGGGTTTTTTTGGTGTATCTCCGACCGGGGGCACCAAGGGGGTATTTCAGGGCCCTTTTATCCCAAATAGCATCATTCAGGRTCTTATTTCAGCCTCAGCCACCCCAGTAACCTGATTTTTACTGGGATCCAGTGGTCCCTCCATGCCCCAGTACCCTTAGGAGGAGCACAGCTTAATTCGACACCCATCCACATTGGCCAAATTGTGCAAGAACCAACGTTTTTGGGCAACGCAAGGAAATGCCCATTATTCCCTCCCTGTCCCTGCACACGCTGCTATGGAGCAGGGCGCAAAAATCCATGTAAAATACTACAAAATCGGTCAATTTTGGTCTCCTATGGGTGTCCGCAGCAGCTGGTGTAAATCCCCCCAGGTCCCATTGATTGCCAAGGAGCGACACCAATTTACACCTGCTGGGGGAACGACCCCTCTATATTTGCCACCTGCCTTTGGCAGATCACAGTCCATCAATAAATATCAATAAATCCCAAATCCAGCATAAATCAAAGCGGGCATTAGTCCCAAGAAGAGGAACAGAAACTTGCTTTAATTTAATTTTGGATAGCGATGCAATGGGCTAAAGTTGTTCTTGGTGGTGAAAACCCACCTGGGAGCCGCTCCCCGAGCGAAGGCAAAATATAAACCAAAAAAATGTGAATTTACCTCATGCAAAAAAAATATTAGGGCTGGGCACAGAGGAAAAAAGCTCAGGAGTTGGTTATCTTTTCTCTAGGGTGGATTTTTCCACCTTCCCCTTGCAGGGTGACCTGTGTTGCTATAAATTCCTGTGGGTACCTGTAATCTCCTGYGTGCAGCAGGCAGCACAAAGAAATCCAGGGGTTTTTTGAACGATGAGCAACACCTATCCTGAGCAGATAACCGCCAAGTTCAGAAACTCGTGCCCCGCGAACGTGAAAATTGGATTTCACTGATGTCCTCAAAGAAAAAAAAAMTCAAAGAAAAATCCAGATTTCCCCATCTCTCCAGAGGAAAACTCCTCCAAAAACGTCGGTTTAGGCTTTTCTGAAACGTCAGCTTATGTATTTCAAAACCAAATTGAAACCCAAATGCTTCAAAGTGGGGGAAATAAATAAATAAAGTGTCTAGGTTTTGAAAAAAAAGATGAAACAAAGCATTTCTGCTCTCTCCAGACCTTTCTTCCCCAAACAGGATCCTGGTGAAACCAGCAGTATTTTTGCAACGTATTGGGATTTTTTTATAGATCATAATTCACTCAAGATGTCTCCTGTTAGATGTACCAACCCTCTGCCACCTTCATGCAAGTCTCTCTCCAATGCTGGATTTGACACAAATTGCCTGGGGACGCAAACGCATCTTTAGGAACCAGCTCCTTGATTTTGCAAATTATGATTCCAATATATTAACGCACCCAAGTGATGCTTTTTATAAATGGGACCTTCTCGCAACACCTGGGTGGCTTTAATGATGGGGACAAGCTCTGTCCCTTGATTTTTGGTCTCACCCGTGTCACCCGACAGCGGCCCCCAGTGCTGTCCACCACCAATAAATACAATTTTGGGGTGATATATGGTATCTCTCCTGCTGGCAGGTGCCTATTTCCCAGCCTGTCAGGTGCAAATGAGATCTTCRTTGCCACCTTCTCCATAAGCATCTTCTGGCAAGATGTCACAGCCTTGGAAATGGGCACCGTGCTGCTGTGACGGCAGCATTTCTCCTGGTGGAGAGCACCACGCTCTCCCCAGCTGCCAGTATTCACAGCTGGAGTAGCTCAGCTGGGTCCCACAGCCACCCCAGTGCTGATGTTGGTGTCCTCCAAACACTTGGGGACAACCCCAAACTCCTCAAGCTTTGACCAACTGGGCTCCTCCATGACCTGGGGTTGGGGACAGGACACCACCACACCACAGGGTCCTTTATGGGAGGAGAACGGCTAAATTTTCCGTGGTCCAAAGGCAATATTATCAATAAATATCCCCAGGAGATGCCAAGGTGTGTGTCTTGGCCATGCTCCTCATCTTGAACAACTCCATGCACACAACGGAGACGTGCAACTGCTTTTTGCTGCGTCCCCCCAGCCACGCAGCACCAGCTTTCCTACGGGGCTGATTATCTCAGGGCAAGCAAGCAGAAGAGTCCTCCTGAAATGTTGATTGCAAAATCAATAGGCGTTTCATTTTAATTGAATTTCTGAGCTGGGCAGGAAAGCCGGAGCCGCTTCCGCCTCTCTTCTTGCACAGGGGCTGYGGTGTAGACAGACAAATGGACCATCCCGTCGCAGTCAGATGGGCCAACGACCCAGGTCAATCCAGTCTCTGGTGAGCCTAACAGCCCGTGGACTTAAGGGCAAGATGCTTTCATCAACAAAAATAGCTTGAAATCACCCAAATCTCACTTTTCCTCTCCTACCCATCCAAACCGCATCCTCTTGCTGTTGCCACCAGCTTTGGGCACATCCAGCGGGTCCAGGTGTTGATTGCAAGAAGGAAGAGAGCTGAGGCAACCCAGTTATAATTTCTTTTTCTAAGACACAAGGATGGGGATTACACGATGCAATGGATGCAGGTCACCCAGGAGGCTCCAGCTGGTGGTAAATCCCTTAAATAACCATCATCGCTGGCTCTTGGCTCCAAAWGTTTCCAAGGAAATAGTCCTGCCTTTAGCCCTTGGTTATGCCAAAGAGGTTTTTGGAGGGATGCGTTTTTGTTTTCCTTGTACAACCCCGGCAGACCATCCACCGGCATGCCCAAACCTCGTTGCTGAAGGTATTACTGACTAAACTCCCTAATTTTCCTGCCTGCATCTGCCTCCACAGACCAGCACACGAAATTTCAGATGCACAAAGTGGATCGATACTGGCTTGCTCGACTGCCCGCGTTAATTTGCAATTTGGATGCAGAAACCGCTCGCGCATAGGGAAAAAAAGGAGCAGAAAGCAGGCGGGGAGCAGCTCCCGGTGCTTCGAGGGTTTGGGGGTGGCTGGAGAGGTGTGCATGGCTCCCGTGGAAGATGAGCAAGACCCCAACCAAACCCATCCTTAATTCAGGCTCTGGATTTCGCAGGGGCTGCTAAAATGCCCCCATATTTCATAGGAAGGCAACACAGCTCTGCATCCCTCCATCCCTGCTCTAATACCCATCAGTTCAGCATGACACGGAAAACTAACAAGCAAAAACTCAGGATAAAGCAGCATTCCACCGTTGCAGGCAAAAATGATGTGTAAATCCGCCTTTTGCTGTATTTTCTGTGTTCCCCACAGCACCAAAACCCAGGTGCTGGTGCAAAGCAGCCACTCGACAGCAATTTTGGAGGAATATATATCACCCAAAGGGATACCAYCCGCTATCATCCTAGCTCTCTCCCCTTCCCAGGGTAAACGCACTTCATCAGCACCTGCAAAAAGGATGGTTTGGGTTTTGGTTTTTTTTGCACCTCCAACCCTGCAATCCCCATTAATTCTTCCTAAAGGAAACCAATTTACACGGCAGAGGTGTCCCATTTGGAAAAGCCAAATATCCACCCTCAGGCTCATAAAGCAATCGGAGGATGCAGAGATGTGAAAGGAGGCAAATAGACCCCAAAATAAGGTTTAAAAACTCCACTGAGCTACCGATGAACACAAGCTGGTCCCCATCCCCATGGCAGTTGCTCCTGTAAAGGGTTATTTGTGGTCCAGGTCCCCAGGAGCACGGGGCACAGCTTTTGGGGCAGCCCCATGCACTTTACCCCAATTTCTTTTTCTCCCCTTATTTTCGAAATTTGGCCAATTCACGAATCACTTCATCACTGCAGAAATCAGTTTTTTGCAGCAAACTGGCCAAAAATCCCAAATTCAACTGCTCCTGGGTATAGGAGACGCCGGGGCGGTTGCTGCTGGTGCCAGGTGCTGAGATGGGTGATCCCAAAACTCAAATTGCCACAAGCGTTTTCTTGCTAAATGGCCTTTTTGAAGATATTTTGGAGCTCGAGACCCCAAGGGATGCTCTAGAAAAATGAATCTTAAAGCAGGTCCCCCAGCTGTACCAAGTCCAAAGGGACCCGTGCATAGAGGTGCCTTGGAAAGGGTCACCCATCCCCATGGGGATGGCGATGGGCAGAGCCCATCCCTGCTGCAAAAGTGCTTCACCCACAAAAAAAATAATATAATCACATTATAATTATAAGTTAATTAAAGCAGAAGAGATCAAAGCCACTTTAGACAGATTAACGATACAACGAGTGCCAGAAATTTTCCCCGCTTTATGCATCAACCGCATCGCTGGTGCCTTTTTCCAGGCTCTGGTGCTTTTGTGCTTGCCGGGCGGCTCTTTTATTCCCCCCCTGATCCCCCGCCTTTTTCCTTGCCTCTCTTGATGGATGAAGAATTTGAAGTCCTAACAGCTGCGGGGATTTGTGTGGGGAAGAGAGGCGACATTCAAAGGATTATCAAGCGAAAAAATCAACTGGCTTGAAAAAAAAWAAAAAAATAAAAAATGAGAGGGTTGGAGAAATTGCAGGCACACGCGAAGAGATGTGGGTATATAAATAATTATATATATTTATTTTTATATATATTTAGTTATATATTTTGTATATATATATTTTTATATATATATATATATAAAAATATAAATAGATAGGGACCAAGAGAAAAACAAGGAGGGCAAGTTCAGGAATGAGCCAGCATCCTACAAACTGGGGGGAAATGGGGTAGTTTCAGGGATGCTGAGCGCAGCGGTGTGCCAAAAAAAAAAGGGGGCATTTTCCAGCTTGCAGCTCCTTACCCCTTGTTTTCTCTCTCTTGTCTGAAAGATGATGTTTTTCTCCTTTTTTTCCCCACGGGATGCTCTTCTCTGTGTCAGGGTGGTACGTGCACCCAGGGGACCATAGGGAGAATTTGGGGGGTGGGGAGGTGTCTCTCTAAAAATCTCATTTTCTCTCTGCCATTGCCTCCAAGGACCACGTTTCCGCAGGGAAAAGCAAACTCAAGCCCAGATAAAAAAGGAAAAAAATCTCTATAAACACCCCCAAACTGGCAGCCCAAATTAAAGTCTTTCGGGGAGGGAAAAAAATTCAGCCTGGAAAACCAAAGGAGAGCTGGAAAAATGCTCCAGCATCCCCCAAAATGCCTCAGAGGGGGAGAAAGACCAGCAAAACCCCCTCTAGACATATTCCTACCCTTGTCCCCGAAAGACATCCCTCCATCTCGGGATGAGCAAGCACTGGGGGAAGCTGACTTCGGTAATTGCTGTCTCTAAATGTCTACAGGCAAGGGCCTGACCAGGCAGCAAAAAAACGATGTCGGGTTAGCCGTCTTTCACCGAGGTCATTTAAAAGAAGAAAATGGCATTTACATGCGATTTTAACTAAAAACTCATTCAGACGTGTCAGTTAAATTGGCTTTCTGGGAATTTCTTCCTCTTCGGTGAGAGCAGATTGAGTCCTGGTGCTCCTATAATAACTCCTCAAATCCAGTTATATGTTTCAGCTGTTTTACACGTTCCCCATCCTCAGAATAGACTAAAATACATAAACCATAACTTTTGAACCACTGGTAACTTGCAGATTTAAATCTGTCTTAAGGATGCTGCTGAGACGGGGGCTGAGCAACAGCCTGGGGTTTTTTGACGTGACCACGCGCCTTGATTGGCGTCATCATAAATCACTGCAAGCCGTTCATTATCCCCCCAAATATTGTGAGCAGATTTGATGTCACCTCCACACACCCGTCAATCACACCTACATAATCAGGACAGTTGATTGACAGCTTGGGATAAGAGTGTAAACACATACACTGCAGATAGCACTTTCCACCCATAAAGTGTTTTATTATATGAAAGAGAATAATAACACAATGGTTTTAAGGCACGGGAAACAGGGAGTGGCTTATTTGGTGCAATCCCCCTCCCAAAGCTGCTCCACGTCCACCTCTGCCCAAAAACCAGCCGGGTTTTGGCAATGAGTTGGGTTGAGGGACCGATTTCTCATCAGGGATGGAAAACCCTCAGGGCGTTTCACCGGTTGTTATTTGGACATCTCAGAAGTGTTATAGGGGATTTAGATAGCGCACTATGGTCCATCACCATCAAGCCTTTCGACATGCAAAGGTGCATCATCTATAGGCAGCTGGTGGCAATAGACAGGCTCCAAGGGACGGGGACAAGCATCGTCCCAACATCTCCTTAACGCCAAGCCCTCTCTCCCAGCTCTTAACCGCTAGAAACCATCATCAGGAGGAAGACTACCCAAAAAAGCGTGCACATCCAGCTCTGCCTTGCACAGTTCTCCATTGCCAGGTCACAAAGCAGCTGGAAGGACCCATAAAAGCAGCAATTGCAAATATTTTTTTGTGATTGCAAACACTTTGCATGGGGACATCATGTGAACGCAATGCAACGGCATCCCTCCAGAGGAGCATCAGCTGCTGATGCACCAGCTCCAGCCCGGGGCCCAGAAATTGGGGACCGAGGGGCTTGATGAAGCCACGGGGATGAGTACAGCACGTCCTTGCTCTGTAATTACAGCACAGCCACTTCGGAAACCGAGAATAAAAAGCAAAATTCCCAGATCTTGATGGTCCTTTGTCACCAGCAATTAGCTGTGAAATCTTCCAGCAAAGCAGGTCTCCTTCACAACGATATTAAACAGCATTTTTTAAGGTCAGGACAGAGCAGGTTTGGGATTCGGCTTTCCCCACGTGTCCAAACTTGGACATTAAGTCATTTTTATTCAATATATACCAACACGGATAAATCTGTCTTGTGGAACTCGCATCACCCAAACGCACATCTGAGATGGGACCGTCGTGGTCCTCGATGCTCAGCATCCTCCTCTCCACCTGGGTGATGCTCACGTGATGAGGCTTCACTTAAATCCCAGCACAAGCCAGTCTGGAAGCAAAACAAGCCTCCAAAGCCCCACGTTTTGTTGCATCCCATCCTCAAAGCTCAACCTCGGGGGTACCAGGGGGTTTTCCTCGGACCAAAACGCCCGGGAGCTTCAAGCTGACATTTCCCCGGTGTGAAAAAGCCGGAGAGCAGCGGATCCTCCCCGCAAAAAAAAAAAAAAAACAAAACACCACCAAACCAAGGAATTAGTGGCTGTCGTGCAGATCATATTTTATATTTGTGTTCAGATAAACACGGATTTTGGCTCCCTGCCCAGGCCGGCAAAAGCTTTTATCTCTGGAGAAACACCAGGGACCGGGTGAACTTTAAAAAAAAAAAAAAGCATCATTTCCCACCTCCTCCTGCCATCTCCCTCCAGCCAGGGAGCRTTGTTGGTTTTTTTCTCTGTAGTGAGTTCATTGCTTAAAAATACCATTTTTTCCAGCTTTTTTTTTTTTTTTCCTTCTCCCCCCCCCACCCCAATTCCTCATGCTAATTTATGGAAATCAAATGGCGCCTGTTCCCAGCCAGGGATAATAAAGGAGAGGTATTAAAGCGGGGGGGAAGCACGGCAAAGGGGGGGGCTATAAATACTAATTGTTCTATAAGGAGAAGGCGGTTTATTTTCTTGCTAAAGGGAAGGTTATGTTTAATTAAATCTGCTTGTTCTCTGCTTTTAAATGAGCTTCGAGCTTCCATCATGGGACGGGGGGAGGATGCTCCGATGTGCCCTCCTTCCCCAGGGACCACGGTTGCAAGGGAGAAAGGGGGGAGACGCCGGCCGGATCCTGCTGGTCGCAAGCGCGTTGGTGCATGGGTGAGCACCCATACGTGGAAGGGGCTGAACTGGGTGCAAATTTGATGAAGAAGCATTTTTTGCTGGGAAACTCAAGCATCAGGCATGCTTAAGCACCGCACTTCCCAAACATGCGGCTTTTGGACCACGCAAACGTGCCCGAGGACCTCTTGGAAAGGAGCACGGAACCAAATCTAGCCAGGAATTGGAGGAAAAGCTCTTTTGCCAGCAAATTTGGAGAGAGGCAGCCCATGAAAAGCCAGAGATGCTCTGGAGAGCCCCATTTACATGTCTCTCTTGCTGCATCCCTGCTCACCCAGCATCACCTCAGTGGACAATGGTCCCTCCCCTCTCATCCTCCTCGAGTCCAGATTTTGGGGAGGGGGGTGGGGGTTTATACCTTTTATTTTCTTCCAGGTAATTAAATACACGCCACTCAGTGCTGCCAGGCAAAGCAAGGCGTTCCCGCCCCCTCCGATAACATCTCAGATCGTTCAATTCTCATTGCTCCAATAATCCAGATCTAATTTGCCGGGAGCCCGGCGCCGAGTCTTTCAGCACWTCATTAGGGCGCGTGAGCAGCATTTCATTACCACAAACCCCCGCCACCATCCCTAGCAAATTTCCCTTCGGAAAAATCCAAAATAAAAGCCGAATTTGCAATCCATGCAATCCCCAGGGATTTGGCTGATTTCCCAAATCAATTTTCAGTTGCAGGGGGTGCAAAGTTTCCACTACCCGGCTCCAGATTTACCCTTCGTGCTCCCCCAGTTCAAGCTCAGTTCAAGTTCGTTTTAGCTTTTCCCGATGGGTTCAAAAATTAACACGCTTTCATCGAAGTAATTTTTACTTCTTGAAGYTTTATGTGTTCATTGGGATTCAGCAGTTATTTCTGGAAATCTTATCTATTCCCACGGGCCAAGGGACCCTGTTCATAACTTAYGTGCAGTTTTTTCCCCCCATCTAAGCTGTTTGAACCCAGCTTTATTGCACACAGAAAGGGCTGAAAAATATCATTACAAGCATTTTCCTGCAGGAAAAGCTCRCCTTTAGGGTTTTTTTGGGGTAAAAACCCAGGCGATTACATGGATGGGGGAAATCTTAAGGGATGAGCTGCCTAGATTTGGGAGCATCAGGGAGGATAGAAATTAAAGTCAATCCCAAATATGAATTGATCATTATGGGGGTTTGGGGAGAAAATTAGGRTGGGTTATTCTGCACTTAATCCAATTACAGGGTATCCCCCACGTGCCTTAGATGCAGCCGATTTGAAGGCTCACAAGGGTGTTGGATAAGACAAGCCCCTGCTCCAGGTTCTTAAAGCATCTCTTCTCCGCAGGCGAAGGGACAGACGAGGCAAGGAGAAAGGAAGATGGAGCGATAGGAGGGAGGGGGGGGGAGCGAGCACGAGCGCAGGCTGGAGTTATTTATAGGATGTGGTTTTGTGCGGGAGGAGATAGCGATGCCAAAAAGAGATGGTAAAAATAATCCCGGAGACAGGTGCCGCTGCCTTGAGGAGGAGGCTGCTGCCAGCGACAGCTTGGGGGAAGTGCAAGGTAAGAAGGAAAGGGGGAAAAAAATATAATAAAATAATCATAATTTGCATTTCTCTGCATCATTTCCCACCCGTGCAGAGAAACCCCGTCCTTGGCAAAACCATCGTGCCACAAAATTGGAGGCTGGGCTTCGTGGACTTTCCTTCTTGCTGTAAAATTGGGGTGCACCGATGCCTCTGGCTCGGGTTTTGGGTAGCCGAGAGCTCCCCGAAACCCAGACAAAGGACCCTGTGAAGGATTAGACGCAGGGCATGACTGCCGACTGATTCCCAAGGGAAGGGTAGGGAAAATAACCCCCCGGATCCAACTGCAATGCCCTGTGGATGGAAGCCTGGGTCCTGAAAACCATTTTCCACAGCCAAGCTTCTGCTCAAAACTGTATTATTAATAAAAAAAACTTTATTAACTCAGCCTGCAAAGCTCTTACCCTCTCCATGGGGCAAAAAAAGCAAACACACCCACATTATTTTAAGCAAAAGATCCATTTTGCCTGGTATTTTGCCATCAGCAGCCCGCCTGGAGATATTTGTGCTGTGTTGTGTGCTGCAGGTTTGACGTGGGGAAGGGACCACCCCAGACCCACGTCTGTCCTTCCCCATCCCCACCTTGCATGGATGCAGCTGGCACCGAGATGGCTCTTGCTTATACATATATATATATAAAAATATATATAAAATATAGAAATATATAAAAAAAAATTATTAAAAAAATAGGAAAAGCCACCAGAAACGGAGGAGGGGATTAATCATGCCGCTTGAGGAGGAGGGAGGTGGTGCGCACTCCAGCTCCGAAGAGCCGCAATYGGATAATCAAGGCGAGCGCTGGCAGCGAAGTGGCATCTCGACGTCTTGTTATTCCTTCTGCGACCTCCTCCCCTCCCTCCTCTTCCTTTTTTTTTCCTGCACGAATCCATCTCCTCGCCCTCTTTTCCAAGCAGCTTTCATCAACTTGTCATCCAGCGACAACAAGCCGGGCTGCAAGCACAATGAAAAAGAAAAAAAAACAAACAAAAAAACACCAAAAAAACCCACCCAAAAAACCCCAAACATCAGTGAGAAGGGGGGGGGAGGAGAAAACAATACCCGCGAGGCAAAGTCAACAAACTAACTACAGAGGACAAACGCCACGGGGGGGGAATCTAAACCCACCCAAAGCTTGATGATCCATCCCATCCATAACTTGAAACCTGGGAAGATATTCCTAAACTGGCAGCGTTTTTGACTGGAAGAGCCGACTGCGGCTGCTCGCACCCAAGCGAGCAAAGGCAAGAGGAGAAGCAAGCAAGAAGATGGGACGAGCCTTGCTGCAAGCGCGTGAGATGCGACGCGCTCATTCCTGGCTTGCATCGAAAAGAAAAAGCTCTAGCACATGCTGGGATGGAATTAATTTTGTTTGCAAAGTTAAAAAAAAGAAAACAACTTGCTTTTATTTTCCTTTCCCTGTTTTCTGTTGGCCTGGGAAATGCAGAAGGATGAGGCCAGGAGGGATCTCCACCATTGCTGGAAGCACGGTCCCGCGCCTCGGCTGACAAGGGGAGGACAAATGAGAGCGTTTAGGCAGTAATTAGGCAGTAATGACCTACTTGGAGGTCTCTACCATGCAGGAAATAACCTGAGCAGGGACTCGGGCGAAGCGAGTTGAGTGTACTCAGCAATTTATCAGGTTATTGCCAGCTCGCGGGGAACTGGCAACTGAGTCATTAACCCCATTATGGACTTCTGCTTCTCATAGAAAGCTTTTTATTTAAAAGAGGTATCTTTTTTTTTTTTTTTTTTTTTAAAAAAAAAAAAACCAAACCCTCAGTTCCTCCAAACTGGGAGCTGCTGGGCTCCTTTAGCCTCTCATAGCAAAACAAAGAGGCATCCCCATGGGTGCTAGAGGATGGACAGCTGCCTTTGCAGAGCCAGCGTGCAAAAAAAGGGGGTCTTTAGCCCCAAATTTCCAACTTTCGGAGGCCTTTCTTCATGCCTGGTGAATGCACCCACCCCCTAAGCAGAGACTTTTGCAATACTCAAGCATCTTCCCATCGCTATATATAGATGCTTTTACTTAGACTGAAGGAATTGGTTGTACTTTGGGGGGAAAAAACCACATCTTTGTCCAAGTTTCATATTTACGTACTGCCAAGCTCATGCAATTTTAATGAGGGTTTTGGCATGCTGGCTGAGCTGGAGCAAAACCGCATGCCATCTCCTCCTCAAATCCCTCTCTGCTGGGTACAAAGCTCACCTGGCTCCAAGAGACCCCCAAACCCAACTGGAGATGCTCAACAGGGCCCTGGATGCTGGTGAGGGTGTTGGATGGGATCCCATCCTCCTGCAAAGGAGCTGGAAATAACATGAGCCATCCTGCGTGAGGTTTCTAGTAATCCTGGGGCTTTTTTTTTTGGCAGGGAAGGCTGCAAAGACAAACCTCCACGCTGAGACAGAAGCAAGCGTTTCCAAGCCTGGCACCAACAGAGCTTGGTTTCTGCTTTGAATCCAAGTTCAAGATTTTGCTTCCTTCCAGTTGACTTGCTCCTCACAAAGATGCCAGTGGGACACAGGCAGTTTGCAAGCAGTAAGGGGAGCAGACCTTTCATGCATTGACTTTTTTGGCCATCCTGGCAACCAAAAGAGAAACCCAAAGCGGGCTTCACCTTCACCACCCGAGATGTCTTTTAGATAGTCATATCTTGGCCATGACCTTCACACTCTTAATAGCCAACTAGGAAAAAAGGAGATGTATAAGCAAGAAAGCAAAGAAAAAGGACATTAAACCAAGATAACAGCACCCTAAAGGCACTTATTTCTCTCTGCTGATCCTTAAGGGAAGGTGCACAGTCTGCTCTGGTACTGATATCTTCACCGCAGGTACCTAAACCCAGGCAAAGTGAATCCTCTTCCCCCAGCATCCCCTCTCCCAAAGCTTCAGGGATCAGGTCCTCACCAGGATTTAACAGAGTGTGGCCGTCAGAGATGCTCGCGGTGCTGAGCATCCTTAATTACCACTACGCCCCATTTACTCTCCAGGGTGGTATCATCTTTGTAGCGTCACCGCGATGCCTCATCGCAGCGTTAACGCGCTGTGACTTACACGACATCTGCTCCACCGCACTGCCGTGCCCCACACCCGTGTATTAACGCAACCGATCCAGTCCTCAACCTGTCACGATGCCTTAAAATCAACGACGGGACAACTCCAGGTTGCACAAGGCAGCCTGCAAACAGCGTGAATAATTCATGTGCAAGATGCGGAGAGCGATGCGACATCGCCTGCGCGTGCGGTGGGGATCCCGTGAGGTCTGGCAGCGGCATGGGAGCAGAGTGGGGTGAAATGCATTCGGCAAATAACTTTGTTGCCAAAGAAGGAGGGAAGGAAAAAGTTAAATAATGATAAACAAATCAATATATATATAATAAAGCAGCTTCTGGCTGGGGGAAGCATTTCAGCTGGCTCCTAGAGGTGCATCCTCATGTCTGGGTGCGATGCTCTGGGATGAGCAAAGTTTTCCCTTTCCACAAGGAAATCGCTCTTATTTTTGTAGGATTATGAACATTAGGTGTAGCATGGGKTTGTTTGCAAAAAAACCAAAAAAAAACCCCCAAAAAACCAAAACAAAACCAACAAACCACTAACAAGGGATTCTGCAGAGAGGAGAGATGCAGTATATGATTGGGCAGGACCCCAGGCAGCACAAGCCCCATCCTGAGTGATTATTCTCAAAAAATACAACATTTCACCCCAAATATTTCCTCTCCCCAAAGCCATTTAAATCCACATGATGCGGGGGGGGTAAAGCAAACAGCTGTGCAAATCCCACTTGAGATGGGAGGAAAACAGCCTCAAATGGGGCTTCGCCTTATGCCGCTCGTACTCAAGAGCCTCCCAATTTCATTTTAATTTATTTTCCCCATTTCTTCAGCATACACAACCGGGAAGGTTGCATATGAAGCGTCATTAATGACCTCAGCACAGGCGGGGATGGGGTCTGCATCACATCCTGCAAGCRTCCCAGGGGGTACTTGGGTTCTCCTGAAGCCTTCTGAACCCATTAGTGGGTTTATTCCCAAATTACAGAGGATTATTTCTCCCCTTCTTTCCTTCCCAGATGCCAAATAAGAGGCCAAGCAGGAGAAGGAGACGAGCAAGGTCACCCAGGAGCCCTTCCGAGGGTTGAACACTAAATCAACGCTCTTAAGCTCAGTTGCACTAAGTTTTTTTTGGGATGCTGGGACTTTTGGGCAAAACACAAGCTGGTAGATCACTGCGTTACCCAACCACATCTTTTTCAGTGCCTGCAACATCATAAAGCCAGCAGTTTCTGTTCTCTGAGCACCAGCAAACCTCTTTCTGCTGGAAAAAAGGAAAGAAGAAAGAATTTTGTGGACAAAATCCTGGTGGAGGAGGTACGTGTATGGCTACCTCCTTGCTGTGAGCAGAAACGTCCCCAAATTGGGACATAAATAACCGAGCTGGGTGCACAACCAGGAGCCAGCAGCTCCCTGCAGCCTCACCAGGATGTTCACCACCAACGCTGCCACCAAGGGAGACCAAAAGACCACAGACAAGCCACGTCACAACTTTTGGGATCACAAAAACCCCGTTGTCACCTGAAGCATCCCCAAGAAGAGGGCAGGGGGTTGCTCCTGAGCCAACAGGTAAACCCAGACTTGGCATTAAAGGACCACGATGGGTGATGGATTTGCATCGGTTAGAGGCACGCCAGCTCCCAGGCGTGTTTCTCCTCATTCCCAATTTCAATTTCCTCCCATCACTGGCTTTGCTTTCCAAAGCAAATCATTTGCAACTACAAAGCTGCTCCATTTTGACAATTTCAGAACAGAAAAACCTATTGCAATCACTCCGAAACATCTTCAAAGCGGCGCTGCTGTCAGTCAATCACCCTTCCCTACCTCCACAAAGGCACTCCGCAGAAAAAAGGTTCATCCAAAACCACTGACAAAATTTAAGTTGCTCTTCTGTCTCCCAAAACAAAAGATCTTTTATGAAAGCTGAAGCACGTATAAGTCTATATTTGAGGGGGTTTTTTTTATATCATGGGATCATTTGGCTCTGTAGCCAAACTTCTCCTTGTGACCGCAAAGAATAGAAAAAACCCTACAGCTTAAAAATCCCCAAAACCCTATGATTTTTCTTCCTGACCACGTGCCATAGCATCTCAACTCTCTGCTCGGAGGAAGGGGATGGAGGAAGGGGATGGGAAACATTGGTCCCTGGAGCCCCAGGCATGCAGGTGTAAAACAGGCTGCAAGTGGAGCCAGTCACAATCTATTCAATCTCCTTTTTTTTTTTTTTTTTGTATGAAAAATTGTGTTAAGCTAAAATTTGCGCAGAATTGGGAACCCTCCACGCTTGTAATTACTTACTTTAATGTGCTGTTTGACAGCTCTCGTGATTAGTATGGTTTTAAGGCTCCCGGCATCTCATCATCGCAMGAGCGGCTCAGGCTTTGGGAAGAGAAATGCCAATTTCTCCCCCTTGTGATTGCACAGAAAATCTTGGGAATTCAACCAAAATGTTGAATGTGCCCAAGCTGGAAGATAAATGGGGAGACCCTCCACGTGCCGCGATTCCTCCTCGTTATCTCTGAGCCCAGCTAATTCCCACCAAGCCGCCACTAAACCAGTTACCGCATGAAACGGCGCGTCCAAAGGGACTGTTTAGTTCTTTCCCCTCTAACCAGATTAGGCAAAGCAGCTCTTCAGCACGCCGGTAATCCCGGCCGGCATTTGCCAGGGCCAGCACCTCCTGTGCCGAGCTGGTGACCAGCAGTTGAGGACCCACTCCGGTTTTGGAAAGGGATATTTAAGGTTAAGAAAAAAATATGCATCCCCAGGCTCTGAGCATCGAAGCCAAGAGGAGCTTTGTGATATATTCAAGGGGGCAGCCAAAAACCCTTTCTGAGCCCCCCCCAGACCTCAATTTCTCCATCCAGATGGACAGAAGACCAAGCCATGGTGTCCACTACTTGGGTTCGACCCCTCCAAAGCCCCTGGCCCCTTCCAAAGCCTTTAATTCCTTATTCCTTTTGCAGAGCACCAGGAAAACCCCATCAGGGGTCCAGCGAGGTGGTGCAGTATGGAAATATCCATCTTTTCCCAAATCCCGACGCATACGGCCCCAGCAGGACCAGCAACGGCTTYGTCTACTGCAATTCCCATTCCCCCACTGCAGGCACGTGCAGACCTCCAGATAAAGACATTTTCATATTTAAAAGTCTCCTTTGCCTTGTCTGCACTTTTCCTACTGATAATGAAAATGTATTTACATTGGTGGATTTTAATTTAATGAAACGATTCTTCCTTTTCCCCCCCTTAAAAGCCTGGTTCTTGCATTTATTTCCTGCCATCACCTGGTAACACTTGAAGCAAGCAATTCAACCCAGGAACCGAGGACGTTAATATAAAACATTTAAACTATAGGGAGGGGAAAAAAAGCAGACAATAATAGAGGATTGCAAGTTATATGGTACTAGCAAGGGAGTGCCGATAGAAATGCTCATGGTCTAGGGTGAGACGAGAAAGCCTGTCTATAAATTAACTCCACCTGTGTCTATATATACCTGTGCTGATCTAGCAGCGAGCAAAGTACACGGTGTTCTGGCAAAATGAAAGAGAAGAGAAGTGCAGAGGTATAAATGGGCAGTGAGGGGGATAAATGGGATGGAAACGGGTCCAGCAGCAATTCTGCCGTTCCTTCCCAGCATCTCCCAGCCCCATGGGTTAGTGCAAGGATGGGAAATAAGAGTGAGAACATAGCTATATAATGCAGATTTGCACAAGCGGCTTTGGCAGGCGGAGTAGATGGGGAGATGCTTTGGGCACAAGAGGCAGAAGATCTCCCGGAGCAGTAAAATCGCACCCATCCCTGYTAACCTGCACCTATTTTCCCTGCACCGCCTAAATCTGGGGTCTGCAGCACCCCTGGGGGGACAAATATCCAGCCTCRGAGCTGGGAAGCTTGAGCATCGGAAAGACATCCCCATCTCATCCCCTCTCAGGACTTGGAAGAAGGAAAATTGCACCGAAAAGCCAAGCTGTGGCACGCCGGATGGGAGGTCAATGAAAGACACACAGATGATACCAAAAAAGGATAGTTATCCTTTCAGAAAAACAGGTTTTTATCTCAAAATATTGCCCCTAAGCCAGGCTATRTAGTTCAGACATGTTTGGTGGCAGGTCCCCAGTATACCCAGTTCCACACCAGCATCCTGCCATTCAATATACCAACTTTGCAGCTATTTTAAGAAAAAAATCAGCCCAATTTCACTCAAGTCCTGAACGAGCACATCATGCCATAATGCCTCCATTAGCCAGCTTACAAATCCCTCAAAACTATCCCATTAATTACTCTTTCCTCTCCATTTATAGAAGCCCCGTGACTTTTCTGCTGCAAACCCACACCATTACATTGCTTTCCATTTACCTTCACACCCATTAGCAAAACGGATTAAGCTTTYAGCCACGGTTCTAAATGGTACGACCGGTTCCTGTCCGACTATTCCCTGGGATGTTTTGCATTTAGGAGGAACCTAAATTTGCAGCAAATGCACCATTTTCCTCCTTTGCAGCCCAATTCAGGCTTTTATTTTAAAAATTGGAGGTGGCATGGAATCTTTGTTTCCTTGCCCTGGGATGAGCTTCGGGAAAAATTCAGCTTTGCTCCACTCAACCTCACCCAGCATCGGTGTTTCAGCTGGGTCCTGAGCCACCCATGTGGAAATGGGGCAAAAAAAGGCTGGTTTTAATTTTTTCCCCAAATCTGGGGTTTTTTGCATGCGTTGCAAGCGCGAGCTGGTGCAACACGGCACAACCGGCGCGTGGGAGGCTGCACGCAGGATGCAGCCAAAGGGATGCGCAGCCCTGGGATGTGCAGCCCTGGGATGTGATGCATCCTCGGAGAGCGGATGCTGAGCAGCATTTCCCACCTCCCAGATAAATGCCCTAATTACAGGGCCTGCTAATTAAACTGCTTCTTGGGCCAGAGGAAGGGCGAAGTAGAGCGGAGCCCAAAAACCAGGACACTGGTGTCATGGAGGGGACCCCAAAAAGCAGGTCTGGACGTCAAACATGCCCCCAGGGATGTGTCCCCCATCCTGGGTACCACAGCCGATGCATTTATCCCAGCAGCTCGGAAAAGCTCCAGACCAGGCTGGGATATACGGAGCAGCTCAAGCAGATGATGCGAATCCTCCCCCTTAGCGGCACATGCAGCCAAAACATATCACAGTGAGGAAAGCCCATGAGATAAGGTCAAAAACTCCCTTTCTGAAGCCCACCTTCTCCAAAAGACCCTACAAAGCACAAACCCACCTGTGCCAAAAGACTTCGCAAAAAAACTCCTTCTTCAAAAAACCATCATTTCCCAAAAGATCCTCGATTTAAATCACGTTAGGAACATACCGTGCTTCCCTCGGTGCAGGAGGTGAAGAGCTGCAAGATGAGTCCCAGCTTTCCTTCTCCAAAACCAGCATCTCCAGGATCTCAGCTCCTCCCGGCGCAAGCCCGCAACCAGGCAAAGCAAACTGGTGAGGATGAGGCTTGGTAGAACTATTTTTTCCTAGTTTTCAGGGGAAAAAATACTGAAAGGACCAGCAGCAAAAGCCTGAGCAGCCTCTCCAGCCCAGGAACCATCACAGGTGCCACCCACTCCTGACGAACTGCAAGCAATGCCCCACCTGAGGCACGTAAGCTCCCACCTCTCCACTTATATCTGGCTGCAAAAATTAAGGGGAAACCGCAAAAATTAAGGGGAAACTGCAAAACCCATCTGCTGCTTAGCAGGAGCAAGCCCCTGCTTTTGCAGATGCCCCTTGGGGAAGCATTTCCAGCTCCTGCTGAGGTCAAACCCAGCACCTAAATCCAACCTAAGCTGAGCTTAGCTCCTTGCCCCCCTATTCGTGCTCTTCTCCTGCTGCAAAACTCCTCTCCCTTATTGCATTTTAAAAAGTTTAAGTTTAAATGGTTAGGGAGGCGGGAGCAGCGTGGCACGACTCGGTGCATGTGTTTGAGGTGCCCATCGCAGCTCTAAAAGGGCCAAATCTCAGCATTATAAAGGGGAGTAGGGAAAATAAAGAATTTTCTTGCAATAAATGGATTTTTCTCCTTGTGTTTCAACCCTATTGCAAAGCAAAATATACCATATTGCAACGTTTTGCTGAAATAAAGACAAGTTTTTAGCAGAGCCTGGGCCATCCTCAGCACACCCAGTAGTTTATTAATAGAGATTTTTTTTTTTGTTTCCCCAGGCTGGCTCCGACTCCTGTCACCGCCCCAGTGACACCAATGCAAATAGAAGAGGGATGCTCGCRTAGTGCGATGGATGGAAACAAATAGGTCAGGCTGTAAAACAAGGACAGGCTGTCACCTGGGCACGGGGACTTGCTCCCACGGTCTTTGCTTCATCTCTCAGCAGCTGCAAATGGGCCAGATCCAGCCAAAATTTAGGCACTTAATCCTTGTTAATCACAGCAGCGGTGTTAGCATCACCATGGAGGTGCTTAAGTGCTTTGCTGGCTGGGTTTGAGTGGGATTTTTCTGCATTTATGTGTCTTTTGGGAACCCATGGGTTGGTTTTTTTTGGNAAAAGTCCTTGAAGTAAATAAATCCAGGGCAGGGGGATGAATCCAGCAGCAGGAGAGGCTCAGAGCAAGGCAAGGGAGCTAAAAACAAGCTGCTTTTGGGAACCCATGGGTTGGTTTTTTTTGGGTTTTTTTGTTTTTTTTTTTTTTTCTTGTCTGTGTAATGGGAACATTACAGATGGGGCAAATATAGGGACAATTTAAAGCAAGTTATTAAACAGAAAAGTCCTTGAAGTAAATAAATCCAGGGCAGGGGGATGAATCCAGCAGCAGGAGAGGCTCAGAGCAAGGCAAGGGAGCTAAAAACARGCTGCTTGGGGGCTGAGATACCCCCCAGCTACTAAATACACCCCAAAAAAGTGCTTATTTCATCCCATTGCAGCATCCCATCCCACTGGGATTTGCACTGCTCCGTCTCAGGGTATTATAGACTTAGAGAGAGAGAAAAATGCCTTTTTCCCATTCCTTGCAGCTTTTCTCTTTCTCTCCTTCCCTGTTAAGGTCCCAGTTACAAATTTACTAAGAAAAGGGAAAGAAGAAAAAAAAAAAAGGCGCAGGAGCTGTTCCCAAATAGGAATTATCACCAAGGTTATTTTTTTGCAGAAGACCGGCCAACTCGTGAGCAGAGTGGAAAAACCTCCATGTCCTATTTTTTAACTCACAAAGGGTTAATCCATCTAAGAAAGGGAGAGGGGGGAAAAAAAAAAAAAAAGTCTCCAATAAAGCCATTACATCCCATCACCGCCCGGCCAGGACAAGCCACCGTTGGATAAATGGGGGAAAATTGCAAGAAGGTGCATAATGACCCCGAGTTATTTCCGAGCGATTATGGAGGATAACAGTTATTACAGGCAAGAACGGGGAAGGTCAAATGGCCTGATCCTGGTGCAAGGCAGCTGTGCAGCTGTTTTCACAGGGAATGGGGGATTTTGAGCCTCTAAAAAGATCCCCTCGGTGAAGAGCAATTTTCTAAACCTGTGTTGGTGAGGGAATAACCAAGCCTGGGTCAAGCAAGGGGGAAAACTGGCTGAATGAYGGGTGTTTGGGGGCTTGCAGGGCTGGAAATGTGCTACCACGGGCTGATGCTCTGCTACAGCATTCCCTGGGTCACCCTGGGCATGTCCCTTAGCCCGTGGCAAGACTTGCCTCCAGCCGCTTCAATAAAAACCATTTATTTTAAATAAAATCCCTTTTCCTATAGAAGAACTCAGCAAAGACATCAGTTTTTAACCTTTCCTTGGAGAAATATCTGAAAAACCCACCGTATCCAAGCCCGTGGAGCAAGATGCCGGGAGGACGCGCAGATGGGACAGGGATGAGCAGGGAAATAAGGGAAACCAAGGGAGACATGAAATTTGGGAGCACCGACCCCCCTCCCTGCTCCTGCCRGTGACACGTTATTCAACTCTCCCATGAGGGACACTAATTTTTATGGTGGAGCACACTTGTCTCCCTATTATAGGAGTAATTTAATTAAGTTGGAGAAATGTAATTAATTTTAATTGTTCGCGATAATTCATTGTTTAATACGATATTAATAATTATTAAAAAAAATCCTAATGCCCAGTAACTGTCCCATAATGTGCTAATTAAACTCTCATATAGGAAGCACTTAATTTAAAGCGTTGGGAAATTGTTTTTGGTCTCTGGAGCCCACGTCAGTGACCCAAGAAGACAGAGGGAGACAAGAAGGGAGGTAGGGCTGTGCCCACCGCACCCCGAACCCCAAATCCACCTGAAGCCGTTGGGCTGGGTGGCAATGCGCCTGGATACTTCTTTTTCCTGCGATTTTTGGCTTCCTGAAATTACCTGCGTGGGGTTCAACCCTCTTCTCCAGCAGACCGATGCACCCCAAGAACGATGCTGTGTTGAACTTTGCAGGGTGGAAAACGCTCGTTTCCGTGTCCTCCGCTGTTCTCATAACCATCTTAAGTACTTAAATATACAATTTCCATCAAGGAATTACATGTTGCTGGCAGACTTTTAAACCAGGGAAAGGACCCCCCGTGGAACTGTTTGCTTTCTTGGAGTGGTATCATCTTCGGCAGAGGATTTGTCCTCTAATTGCACCATCTGTGCGTTGGGAAGATGTGATTGCATCCCTTGTTTTGCTAATTTTTTTCCCCTCTTTTTCTTTTTTTTTTTTTCCTACCTTGGAGAAAAGCTCTGCAATTGCAGATCCCGATATCCCCCCAGCCCAGGACTTGGATGCCCAACCCCCCCAGATCCCGATATCCCCCC
>JAYKAV010000366.1:7171-42605 GCA_035582835.1 Phoebastria nigripes | reverse complement strand
CCCAGATCCCGCTATCCCCCCAGCCCAGGACTTGGATGCTCAACCCCCCCAGATCCCAATATCCCCCCAGCCCAGGACTTGGATGCTCAGCCCCACCAGCCACAAGACTCCCATTTTGGGGTAGTTTAGTGGGAAATACATAACGGGTACCCAAGCAGCACCCAATGGGGCATGGGACCCTGTTGCACCAACTGTCCCACCCTCCTCGTGCACATCCCTGGGTCATGATCCCCCCTTTGTCACAGCAGGACAGACCCACAAACCCATAGGAATGCACCCCAAAAAGCAAGACCGCCATGCTCCCAAGCTGCGGGGCCAAAACAGGGACAGAAGCAGCAAATTTGGGGCAAGGAGGTGATGCCCGATGCTGGCTGGACACGTTTGCTTGCAAAGCGCCCGGCACATGATGGTGATCTGACAGTGGAGGAGCTGGGGGGCTTTGCTGCACTCGGAAGAGTCGGTGCTCCCAAAAGCATYGATTAAATCCTCGCTGGAAGTGACAAAACGCATCTCCGTCCTCCCTCACCCACAGCCCACGGTGGCAAAACTGCATTTCCCCAGACGGTGCTGTTAAGACCTCAAAAACCATTTTTTTTACCCGTTAAGGGCTTGATTCCTGAACATCCCTTGCAAAAAGAGCCTGGGGGGGGGGGGAGACACACACATCTCTTGCTCTACCAACGATGCTTCAGTCGCAGTGCAAGCGCAAAGCCTTTGCTAAAAATACCTCCGTCTGCTTTGATGAGACGGGAGACAGCGGCTCCCCGTGCCTTTGGCAGCCGTCATTAGCAGCTTGCATCTGCCTGGCTGGCAGCAAACAGCTCCTTTTCCATGCGGAGGTGTTAAAAAAAAAAAAATGTATATAAAAAAATAAAATAAATAAACCCGCGTCATTTGTTTTACTTGCCAGCCCTGGAGCAATGGGAGATCTCCTGCAAAGCACCTGTTTGCTGCTTTCCCACCTCCCTTGCAGGTGGGTTTTGCACAGCTTGGGGAGAAAAAAAGAGCCTGCGGGAAAGGAGAGAGCTGCCTCCGTGCAAAATAGCAGGGGATGGAGCTAAGCAAGGGGGGTAGTGGAAAAGCAGGACCTTAGCGTCTCTGCAAGCTGGAAGATGCTGGTAGACACCACCCAAGCCTCCATCTCTGCATACACAGGGAGAAAAAACTTCGGTTTGGTGGACTGAACATGTCTTCGGCGTCTCCCCAGGCAATCCACCATCCCATGTTGCAAAATATTTACTTATCGCAAGGACAATTTTGGCAGAGCAGATCTTCATGGGCGATCACCTCAAGAAGCCAGCAGCGGGCAGAGGACCAGCCACCTGCAGAAGCCGGTTGCCCCCCTAAACCATCACAGCATCCCCCCATCCTTCTGGCACATGACTGGCAAGCGGCAATTAGCGCCAGAAGAAGTCGTCTCGCCGTAATTAGTGTCATTTACTTAAAACGCTCGACCTTGAGGAGGTTTTGCATCGATCTCAGCTCAGGCGTTGGAGGATTTGATAGCAGCAACATCTCCCATGTGCACATAAAACCCCCTGTCTTGCTACCAACCCTACAAAACCATATTGAGCTACAAGAGTTGGGTCTCCAAATTAATTAGGGGGGCTTGTTTTKCTTGGGGAACAGGAGGAAAGTGGGAGCAGATGGCTGCTGGCCAGGCACCAGCTTTGCAAAGGGGACTTGGAGCCTTAATTACTCCTTTCCCTTAACCTCGTTGCACCTTGACGTATTTTAACATCCCTGTTGCTGGCGGTGGGGATTGATCGATTGTCCCTCCTTTGGCATCCAGACGGCCTGATTAATGTAACACTAACCAGTCGCTCCCAACCCTGGGGAATTAATCACTTAAATGTGGGAATTACTCAATAAACCGTTCAAACCCGCAATAAACCAAGCCATTAAAAATTAATCGCTTGACATCCCTGCCATGTAAACATAGCTAATAAGACTGGGGTAGGGAGCAGGGAGGGGGAAACGGTCCCACATCGCCTGTGTTTCCCCATTCTTACCCTAAAAACATCATCAAAAAGCCCAGCAAAGGACCGATCTCTTCCAGCCGCGTTCACAGACTCAACCAAGCCAAGGACCGGCAGCTCAACACCGATGAACCGGCTTCATCTCCCACAGGAGAAAGGCAAGGGGTTTTATTTTAAATCCCTTTCCTCCCATAATACATCTGACACTAATCAGGGTTCCAGCCCCATGGGAATCAATGATTAATGATGTTAAATATAGCAGGAGATTGCGAGGGTAAAATTAGGCGCCATGCATAAAACATCACAGCTCCTTGTTAGATAGTCAAATTAGACTAATGGTTTGATGTTCGAGCGGGCTCTGGCCCTGTAATTATGAATGGACCAGCTAACCTCCTCCCCAGCTGCATGCGGCTTGGATGCTGGTGCTGAGAAATAGCCCCGGCTTGAGCCTTAATGAGAACACAGTGATCATAATTAGAGCACAAGGGCGTGCAAGGATGGGACTGAAGGTGGACCTGGACATCCTGAAGGTCAAGGGTGTGGTGGGGACAATATCGTCCCGCCAACCGGCTGTTTTGCATCCCTGAGGGTCCACCGCAGCACGCGGTCCTTAGCATGACGGGATGGTTGGGGTCAGCATCGTTATGGGTTTGCCGTAGGGTCAGCATTGTTATGGGTTGGCTTTACCCAGCAGCACGGCCATCGATCCAACATCCCTGAGGCTTGGGTGAGGGTTTGCTGCAGCACGTGGCCCCATACCATGATAGGATGGTTGCAGTCAGCATCGTTATGGGCTTGCCATGGGTTCAGCATCGTTTATGGGTTGGCTTTATCCAGCAGCATGGCCATCACTCCAACATCCCTTACCAGTGTGGCAAGAGCTTTTTGCTCAGCATGGTTTACAAAAATACCCCCAAACCCCACCCCAGCTCCCAGCCTTGCAGATTTACACCATCATCTTCCACCCTCCTGGTCACTAATTAGCTCCAACCAAAGCTATTAAAGAGCCCAAAGCCGGGGAGGGAAGGAGGGGGAATGCAAAGCCATCAACATATATAATCAGTTCCTCCAAAACCAGTGCAAAGAACACAAATCTGGCTGTAATTAATCTCATTATCTAGGAAAGAGAGAGACGCAGAGCGGTTGCGTGGCTTGAAAGCCTTGTCAAAAATGAGAGTACGGGAGGGATAAGCCTTTGTGAGAGTTTAAGCTCGGACAGCCACCAGCCTTAAAGCTGGTTTCAAGGGAGATCAGAGCAACAGGGAAATAAAGACGGGAGGAAACCAGCCCAGAGGAAGCAAATTCAATAACRTCTTGTTCCACAGCCCTTTTGCTTAAGAAGTGAGACAAAAATAGCCCAAAAAGGCCAAAACAGCCAGTCATCACTGCCACTGCGTTGTTGCATCCCCTSCAAAGCCCAAGCAAGCAGCCAGGCGTGGGATGGGAGCATCCGCACTCATCCGCCAACCCAAAGGGCCTCATCCTGCCCCGCAGAGCTGTGCCAGGACCGCATCCAAAGCATCCTCCAGGAGAGCCCTTCTCAGCAAGCCAAAGGGGACGAGGTTGGATTCCGCAACCCAGAGCAGGGCTTGGAGTCAGCAGCTACCGACCAATACCCCCCAAAACCATTATAAACCAGTTAAACAGCCATGAGGTAGCAGATGCATCCACCCTCCCCAGGCTTCGGTGCACAGCAAGACCCCCCAACAAACACCCTTTTTTGGGGGAAAAAAAAGGGGGAAATTCCCCTGCCCAGCACCGGTGGCGGCTGGCAGGGGAGAAAAAGCCCCCCAAAAGTTGCAGATGGCTATTTTGTGCCATTTCAGATTGTCGATTGTTTGGAGAAGAGGAGATTATAGCCTGTCAGGCAACCTGAAACCGAGCCAGGCGGGATCTTTGCAGTCTTAAACCCCTGAAAACGAGTCAACAGATTAAAAAAAAAAAAGCAGTTACCAAAAAAAAAAAAACCACAAAAGCACTTTTTTCCCTCCCCAGCTGCAGAGAAGGAGACGCAGCCCCAAACCCAACGCTGCCTCCACCATCCCCATGCTGGGGAATTAATGCCAGCCTTGACAAGTTTTTTCCTGCTGCATTAGCGTCTTCATTTGCTCCTCTGGCTTTAATTGCAGAGGGCTGGAAGGAGGCAAAGCCACAATGTTCAGCCCTGGGTTCAAGTTCCCATTAACCTCTGGCTTGAACGTGAGTTAATAGGAAGCAGAAGGAACTATCAGGGGTGCAACCAAGGCATGCTTCGCCCCCAAACGTGGGCAGCGCATCACCATTAGCAAAGGGCAAAGGACCTGGCTGCTCTCAAACAAGTTTTTTTCCCCACCTCGAGCAGGATTTGACCTTGCCAGGGCTTCAAATCCCTGCTGAGGAGGTGCCTGCCCTGCTGCATCCCAAGTCAGCCTGGGCACACCCTCGCCCCCAGCTCCCTATCCTCTCCTGGGGATTGCTTT
This sequence comes from Phoebastria nigripes, assembly GCA_035582835.1. Taxonomy (NCBI): domain Eukaryota; kingdom Metazoa; phylum Chordata; class Aves; order Procellariiformes; family Diomedeidae; genus Phoebastria; species Phoebastria nigripes. Next base: position 38,167 of record JAYKAV010000366.1, on the reverse strand, counting down.
TTTGTCCCCCCTCCAGCCTTTTAAACCCTCTTTTCCCCAAAAAAATTCCCACCGCACAGTATGATCCGGCATTGCTGGCAGCATCTTGCTCCGGCAAAGGCATTTGGGGTTCGGCGCCGGCAGCGGATCAAAACGGCTTTGTCAAGGCGGCTGGGAAAGGACGTGTCCACTTGACAGATTGGGGTTTGTCAGAGGGGGGTTTTGGCTAACAACCTGAAAATTGTCATTTTTTGACAAGGACTTCAAAAAGCTCCAACACAAAAAGCRTTTAAGCCTTGTTTCTGTGAGAGGCTCCTGCGAGAGCACTTTTTCCCTCGCCGCTCGCAGCCTGCAATCCTATTAGGATGGTTTACATCCCTGAGCCAGGGCTGAGACCACAGCGAGCAACCCAGAACCCCYAAATCCATACCCAAGGGGGTTACCCCCATTGTCCAAGGCATTGCGRTCCCCATCCCACCCTCCCCGATCAGGAGCATCTGCATCCCCTCTCCCTACAAACCCTCAAAGCTCTGCAGCCCTTTGCATCAGCTGCAAAAGCAAAGCCACCGCCGCTGCCACCGCGCTCCCAGGGGACGGCTACATCCAACCCAACAAGGAACGGCAACCRATTGACTCTTAATAAAAGTCCAATAATCTCTGGGAGATTGCAGCTTTGATAAGCACTCCGCTGTGCAGCTGGGGTCAACTGCATTAGGAAAATGTAATTAGACTAATAAATTCTTGAGTTATTTTTCTCTTCCCTATCAGGGGTACCAGGAGCTCACGGAGCCTCATTAGCCGGGGAAGCCGTGGGTTCTTGGTTTGGGTGGATTTAAGCACTCGAATGCAGTGTTTTGAGGTTGCAAGCTCAGCAAACAGGGAGTTATCGCGAGGCTCTCCAGCCCAGTTCTCCAGCCTTATTGGTCCCAGTTCCGGCGGTCCACGAGTGCAATGACCCATGTGGGGTTAAAGCGCAGGAGCTGGTCCTGCATAGGATGCAACCAGCCCTGCCGCATATCACCAAACATCTTTCCACCTCTTTGGGTGAGACTGCCAGGAGCCTGGGTCGCATCCTCACCCCCAGCAGTAGTGGAGCTCGCCGAGAGCCATGCTGAAGGCAAGGGTTGGCTTCACCCTCCCCGTTGCCTCCTTTCCCCTTTCCCAAACCTCTGCCTGTAGCAAAGCTCCCCAAAGGCAGCAGCTACTTCTCAGCCCACCAAACTTCTCCTCTTGGCAACCTTTGCTGGCAGAGCCCTATCACCATGAATAGCAATGCGTGCGGAGGTCCAGCTCTTGCAAACAATGATGCCTGATTAAGACAGCTGCCTAATATCCTACCCTGGGAAGGGGAAACTCTTCCCAGCAGCTCCAGCTCCCGTTGGAACAAGATGTGAAGCATCTYAGGTCCAACTTTCCCTTCCCCGCATGCCCACCGGCACAGTGGATGGCAGCAGAAAGGTGTTTGCGTGGCAAATGCATCCTCCAAAAGAGCAGCCAGGAGCAGGACAACCCTTGGGCTCTGCTCAGCATCCCTGTATCGCTGCTAAAAAAAGCCCAGGACAAGACCGCATGAGTTGCATACGCTTCAGCTATCGCACCATCCTCAAGCCCTCTCCTTGCATGGATGGTACCGAAGCAACTGCTTCATAGAGACATCATGAATCAGCCTTTAATATAGCGTACGTTGCATTATTTTTAGCCAGGGGCACTATTGTATTGTGCTTGTGCGCAGGAATCAGACCATGAAATTGGCTGGATGCAGACTAGTCGTGTTTATCAGCATGAACGGGCAAACAAGCAGCTGAGCCGTGCCAGGGTGAAATGTTAAAAGCGTTTAAGTGCCATTTAATGGCACCTGATATTAGCAAGTTGGGCWTTCAAAAGGATGCGTGGTTATTAAACAGCGTCCTCGGCGGCTGGCCCCGATAGCCCCGGTCAAGTCAGGAGTGAGGGTTGCCCTAAAATTAACCTGCCAACCCAAATTCAGAGCCTGGCAGGGTGCCTATAGCAACTCTACGTTATATAGTGGCTGTAGGAAAGGCAGCGCTGCCCTCGTAGCGAAATACAGCCAGCCACAAGTGCTCAGTCCCTAGCTCAGCAAACCGGGACGTGGCAAGCAAGCATGGGAGCAGAAAAACCTCTTTTTTAGGATAATTTAAGCCCCTGGGGCTGGATCACCCCCTTTGGGGTTGCAGTCACCACCAAGGTAATTAATAGTTGCTCGATCCCAATGATGCTGCAAGAGGCATCCCACAGCCGCGCAAGGGCTGGGGGCAAGGCTAAAGCAAGACAAAATATCCCTGATGAGCATCYGAGATGGTCACGGAGGCTTCGGCATCTTTATTTATTGGCTAAAAAGGGAAGAAATGGGGTCCCTTCCCCCTCCCTCCACGGTTTCAGAGGAAGAGGAGTCAGAAACCAAAATCCTGCTTGGAGGGCGTGGAGCCAGGAGGAAAAACAAACCCATCCAAGACATCTGAAGAGGGCAATCACGGCTCTTCTCGCAGCCCAAATTGTTAGTTTAGCAAATTACTTTTGAACAGCCTGTGTTTTGACATTTCTCAAGTGTTTTGCTTCCCTTCCACCCAACTCAAGGTGACTGTTTCCAAGCTCAAATGCTTGGCCAAGAGCAAAATAAGAGCTTTGGAGCTTGGCTTGCCCTTGCTTTGAGAAGGTGGTCAAGGCACCAAAAATGATGGGAATAAAGACAACCCCATCACCCCCTATTTCCATCCCTCCCTTGGAGCCACTTACAGGGCTACAAACCCCACATTACCTGGGAGAGAAGAACCAGAGAAGCAAACCACTGGTACACAGGACAGGAACTCATTTCTACCTCTGCTCTACACCCATTACTGCACTTAATTAAATTAAAACCAGCTGAAGTCATAACAGCTGGGGAGAGGTTATTATTGGTGGCCAGGTGTCTCTAAAAAATTAATGGTGAGTGATAAAACCAGAGCTGTCAGGTGAGGTTGTGCTGAAGATGCTCCTTCAATGCCTTATTCATAGCAGGAGTCAACTGGGAGCAGAGGTCAGGGCTGTCCCACCGCTCCAGCATTAGCTGCATCATTAAGGTTCAGATACAAGCATTGCACTGCAGAGGCAATTAGCAGCTCGTATTTATTTTACGTGCAGCAGAAGATGCTTTTCTACAGAGCATCTAGCTGTAAAAAAGGCGGGGGGGAAATCAGGACGTCGTGTCCAGGGCCCCTATCGCCATTTGTGATGCTCTTGCAGTGGAGCTGTACGGCGGCTTTGCTAAGCCTGAACCCAAACTCAGTTTCAGGCTTCACAAGAGCTTATTTTCTCTGCTCTGTTCCTTTCTGCTGCTATATTTGATGTCTCTCACTCGCTGGCTCCCCAGGGGCAGAGCCCGGAGGAAAGCTTGCGAATGAACATGAATTTCTAGAGGTTTTTTATCATCGTTCCCAGGATCGAGACGGCTGCTCTCTGTGCCGGAGCTGTGTAGCTGGGCTTTGATACCGAAAGCCGCAGCCCAGCGGGTCACTAGCTCCCCTGCTTGCTCTATAAGCCGGAGACAAAAATGCCGCGGGGGATATTTTGCATCTGAAATTCATCTGCGTTTGTTCCCAGCGATGCCTGCTGCTGGTTTTGGTGGCTGTCGGCACTAGGAGAGCACATTCACCCCATGCGAGCTGCACTTGGCCTTGCCTTAACCCTAACAGCAGGCACAAAAGCCAGCGAGAGCTGCAAAAATGTCAAGCAAAGCTCCAGGTCGTCCCTCTGCAAAGGRGATTTCGGCGCACACGGCGCGGGGATGTGGAAATGCCGGTGATAGGGGTCAGCTTTTAGCAAAACCCCTTCCAGTCTGGCTCCCTGGCTCTGGTCCACCTAAAAACCAGCCTCTGCTTTTGCTCCTTGTACCCCTAAATTGCTCCTTGCAGTTTCCCACAGAGCACTAATGTATCTCCACGCAGGGAAACCCCCCATTGCCCATGAGGAGATAAACTAAAAAATAAAAAGCTTGCCTTAAACAGGCTCTGGAAATGTCCCAGGCAGGGCAATGGCAAGATGAAGAGCCATTTGGGTGTCACAACCACGTTAAAGCTCCAATAAACACCTTGCTGAGGATGCTGGCGGGGCTGATAGCTCGGCGGGGAAGGTGAGTGGATGTTTTCCAAACTTTCCCAGGGTTTATTATCCCTTTTTTTTTTTTTTTTTTCTCTCTTCCCCAAACCCCCTTTGGGTTAAAACCCCAAATCCCAGCCTGGGTTGAGCCCCARCTGCGTTTCCATCCCCAGCAAAAGCAACGCGCATGGCTCAGCCGAAGGAAAGGGTGTTTTGGGCAGGACCCGGCTCCTTTGGGAAAGTAAAGCTCGGCTCAAGGGGGAGGATAAAGCCAGTTTCAAGGCAATTAGAGCATGTTGAGCGGGGTCTGAACATCATCCCGGCTAAGCCGGGCRCCGGGCTGGCAGCCAAACCCAAACCGGGTTAGCACCGAGCCACAGCGTGGCTTTTGCAAGCCCCGGCGCTGCCAAAATACCTCCTAGGCAGGCTCAGGGGATGAATCCCAAATCCCACACCCCTCACCCATCCCCCTTGCGATGCCAACTACACCCCCCCAGCCACCCTGCACGGGTGATGCTGCAGCATCTTTGCCCTTCAGCAGTTACAAAGGTGAGAAAATAAAGGTGTAGAGCTAGAAATTGCTCCCCGTCGCTGCTAAATCTCAAGGAATAAATAGCATCCTGGGGAATTTAAGCATCCCCAGGTGAGCTGCCACCCGGCTCCTTCCTGTTAGCAAACCGAGATGCAAAGTGCCTGCGTTGGAGATACCCTGGGCAGGGGAAAACCCTGGCTTGCCGGGCTGAGGATCCAGCCAGCCACCGGCTGGTTAAGTATGCGCCAGCATCGGGATTATTACYTGCTGTTCAGTTGGGTTTAATCCATCCAAATTGCTGAGGAAAAATTCATTTGGAGGAATTAAGAGGGCACAAATATTGCCTGTTAGCTGCAGGAGGTGACTCCATCCCGCTGCTCTCTCTCAGTCCGTCCCCCCCCCCGCAGCTTTGTTTTGCTCAAGCTTTTTTGTACAAACACCCCGATAGCTTTTCCAAGTCGAAACGATGCAACCCAGGCAGGGCTCGACGTTTGCAGTAGCCGGCCGCACGTGCGAGGGAAAATAAGCCAGAGATGCAGCTGCAGTTTGAAATATCCCCCYTTTTTTTTTTTTTTTCCCTGCAGGGCAGCAAATATCCCCGCAACACAGCTGGGTTTAGCATCCAGTCATCCACCTGCAACAGGCTCTGCACCTTGGCACCCATCCTGCTGCATGCAATCCTTCCTCCTCCCTTAAAAAGGCTTTACGGGAGCATCCAATCRCCCTTCTGGGGCATCGCATTTTGTTACCAGCTCGTTTAGAGCAAGAAGAGGTTGGAAAAACAGCTCTGCATCCCATCATTTTTAAGCAGGCAGCCATTTCCCTGCCGGGAAAGCGTGCAAAGAGCCGCAGCCGTTAACCCTCCGCTTCAATTAAGAGGGGGGTGAGGGTTTGCACGTCCAACCCCAGCAGCTTCAATCACGTCAGATAAGCAAAAGGAATGAGCGAAGGACGCCGGCTCCTTGAGTTGTGTTGAAGGGAAAGCAGATTTAGGGGATGAAGTGATGCTCGTGGGCACGGTTTGCAAACTCCGGTCTCAAAAGGTGCCGTATCCCGAGGGAGCCCAGAGCTGCAGCAGCATCCCAGCACCCAAAACCTCCTCCACCAGCCTGGAGCAATTAATTCCCTGCATTTATCCACCAGGGCTGACCTGGGAAAGCCATTCCCAGAGGGATTTTTCCCAGGATTTAGGGGATGCCCCTTCCAGGTGCTCCAAAATGGGATTTTTCAGGCTGATAAGGAAGCCCGTAACCTTATTTAAAAGTCACTTTTGCTCATAATGGAGGCACTTACCCCTCGGATACATCATTCGCCTCGCATGGGTTTTATTGCTGGTAATAACTCCTGGAAAGTCCTCAACAGATGGAAATTTTATTTGACTAATCATTGCTGGTTGAGTTACGGCGGGGAAGGCACCGGTGGGGGTGAACAGTGCTGGGGGTCGGGGCTGTGACCCGCAAAGGAGCTGGGCGAAGGCATAAATTAGGGGTGCTGCAACTTTCCTGACCTATTTTTATGAGATTGAGGAGGAGGGAAAGGAGAGAAAATGCAATTTCTTCCTACCCAGCAGAGCTCTCATTCCAGGAAAAATAAGAAAAAAAGGGATTTTTAATTTTTTTTCCCAGTTAAACGAGTCTCTCTGAGCTCTTCTGCCTGGGAATGACAATTACCAACCGATTCATTTGTGCATTATGGCCATGGGATAGATATATATATTTATATATATTAAGGGGAGGTAGCGCTGCATAAGCCTTTCTCTCGCTGCTTTACACATGTAACCACTCCTCGGATATGCTTTTTTTTTAATAAAAAAACCAGCTGATTCCCACGTAAAGCGCTCCAAATCCCCATTTCCCCACGGGGAGCACGGTTGTGACGATGTCCTTACCACTGGGGCTGCTGTAAAAAGCAGGCTGGAGCCTCTGCCGCTGCAAAGCCTGGCCCGAGGGGGGCTTAAGGGCTGAATCCTGAAGGATTTGCACTAAATTTGGTGAATTCTGGAGGAATATATCCCAAATGGAGGTTTTTCAGAAATATATATAATTATAGATGTGTATATACTAGCTCTGGGCTCCTTGCCCCAGGCAGGATAGGGGAGAGGACTGGATGAAAACCAGACCCAGGATGAATTTATTGCTGTAATTAAGGTCTAATTAGTGCAAAGAGACCCTTGGAAATAAAGAGATGGGGTTGCAACCCCCAAAAGCAAAGGGATGGGGGGAAAGTGGAGCCTCTCCTGCCGCATAGCCTGGAGAGGGGGCATACAAAAAGAAAAAAAAAAAAAAAAAATATATATATATAACCAGAAAGGATTTTAATAGCAAGCGAGGATTTTAATCCCTAAATTCCTCCCACGCCCAGCAAGGGGGAAACATCACCCTTCGATGGGTGCTCTAGGAGGAGGCATCGGCTGAGCAGGGATGGAAACTGAGCCCAAGGGACTTCACCACTTGCTGCAGCAAAAAAAAAAAAACATTTACAGATCAGGTCTGGTTTGTCAAGTATTTATTTTTAAGCAAAGCTTGCTTTCATCCCACCCAGCAGCCACTTGTTGCGTTTGATTGAATAATTTCCACACCGAAAGCCCTCCGGCCGCCGCGCTTCCTCTGGACTTAATAACCAAACACCTTCGGAAAGACCTTAACTTCATCCCATGGAAATATTATTCTCCTTCCCTGCTGCATATATATATTTTTTAATATTTTTTTATATATATATATACACATATGTACACTTATAAAACATATAATGCATATACATGCATTATACGAGCGCTTCTAAACACAGGAGCGAGGAGCATTGCCAAGGATGCAGCACCCAGTGCAACCCCCCCCAGCCCTCTCCATCCCACCCCGGCTCCTGCACCCTGCTTTTCTTGCAGCGATTTAATTGCTTTCCTCTTTAATTGCTCCTTTCAAGGCAGGTTTCTCATCCCAAATCTCAGGCGAGCCCATCTTCAGAGCCGTCCTGCCTTTGCAGCTCAAAGCAATTTCTTCTTTGCTCCTTTCCCCCCTGCCCCAGGCTCCCACGCTGCTTGTTATGATGATGATTATTATTATAAATTTATTTCTATTTTTTTTTTTTCCACCTGCAGCTTGCAAGGAAGGGGGAAAATCCAGGAGGAATCAAACCAGCTTGATTAAAGGCAACTGAGGGAGATGATGGGCAGCGAGGAAGGGAACCGGCTTTGCTTGCGTCTCCTGGGGAAGCACAGCAAGGCTGCTTTCCCTTTGCAACCCCACGGCTGGACCACCTACCCCTCCTAGAAACCTCTCAGATTTGTTTTTCATGCCAAAATATTGGGCGGAAAAGCAAATTTCTTCTTCCATGGCTGCAGCCAGCTCAGTCATCTCATCATCCAGCCTATTCCCCACRCAGGCACCGACTGCTTGAAGGACGCGGCTGCTCCGGCCATGCTTCTTCTCCTTGCAGTGGGACATTCAGTTAGCAGAGCAGGTTCTTTAAGATGAAGAAAAAAGCCGCAGAGATCCCATCGATCGCAGCCCCACCTCTCCATCCTCTTTGGGCCATACCACCACAGCATACCTGTGGAGATGCCACCAGGGCACCTCTCTGGGACACACCACCACGGCAACCCTGGGAGATGCCACCAGGGCACCTTTGAGACATGTCACCATGGCACGCCCTGGGGACATGCCCTCCCCACAGCAGCTCTCCAGGGAAGCCGAGGGATCCCACCGAGCTCTCCGCACCTTTTCCCACAGCAAGAGCTCATCCCAAGGGCCTACAACTGCCCTCCGGGCTGGTGACCAGGCCACAATCCCACCACAGGACCTGGACCACAGCACATCCATGACTCTTTGCCCACCTACAACCCACGCCATGCTCCAAGGTGGAGAGCATGGCCATGCGTAATTCATCCCTGGACCTTCGGCCAAGAGCACGACTGGAACATCCTTAATCCCCTGGCCAGGGAGAGCCGTGTGGCGTTGGCCACTGGCCAGCCCAAACCAGGAGGAGCTTTTCAATCATTCAGGGAGGCTCTGGGACAGCAGCTGCTCGTGAAGCCATCGCTCTCCATCCTCTTTGCAACACGGATGAGGCTGAAGACTATCGGCCACAGGGGTCTGGGCAGCGTTTGGTGCCAACCAAAGGGGACGGAGGAGGAGGAAGGTGGGAAAGGATAACTCCAGCAGCGTACGGATGGGCAAAGAGCCTGATTTGGGTGGAGGCTCCTGCATCCTCAGGGATTAAAAGCATCATGGAAGACGCTCCCCATTGTCCATACCTGGTTTTGGCCATGCTGGCACAGCAAATGCCTCTTCTCATCTTCTGTGGACCAGAAGGTTGCAAAAGCAGCTGGAAGGATGCTTGCATGTGAGATGCTCCTTGCATGATGCAACCCCCTGGGACAAGGGTCATGAGCCTGTTTCTCCTATAAACACATCTGAAAGGAAAACAAACCACCCCCCAACCATTTCTAACCCTTCAAAGTAGCAAAAATCTCCATTTTAAGTCCAAAAAATCCCCCCTGCAAGCTCTCCAAAGCCAGCGAGGCTGCCCCAAGCCCCTTGCAGCCCCCCCAGGCGGCATCTTTCAGAGAATAAGCAAAAAATCTTTCCTAAACCAGAGCCCTGGGATTTCATGTATTCATTTTTGTTGGCGCAGACATTAAAGGGAGCCTTCTGCTTAATAGCATTTGCAAGGAGTTTGCAAACACCACCTGCAACAAGCTCGCCGGCTGCCCTGGCATGTTAGCATCCGGGCAAGATAATGAGGCTGGAGGAAGGGATTGATACAGGGAATATCAAGAAGAAAAAAGGGAAATAATAAATAAAGATAAAAATATAATGATAATAATAATAATAACAAGCTTAGGAAGATGAGTCTTGGCACAGGACACACATCCCCAGCTTGGATGAGGGGGACCGGGCTCAAGTCTTGCAAAAAGCATCTTCTAAAGGGTACCAGCATAGAAATACTTGCATTTAATGCATTAAATGTACTTTATGGTTAAAACAGAAAAGATTTGACGCCTGTGCATGGGAGAAGGTGGTGGCCCTGCCTGGGGCTGTCCCTAAATGGGGTGGGATTGGGGTTGGACCATGCTTGGGTTAGTAAYGCTGCTTATTAAGGCAGCAGCAACGAGCCCCGTTGGCTTTGATGGTTCCCCTCTCCTTCGGGGAGCACAATACCCACCGTTAGCAGGCAGTGCGAGAAACGGCCTCATTAGCTAAAGGACATTAATTTGGGACAAGTCAAAAAAAATCCAAGACGGTAGAGCAGACTCCCGGCACCGTCAGCCCACGCATGGGGGGAAACATCTGCAGCGGCATCTCCTCCATGCTTCGAAAGCAGCAGCACGGCTCGATGTAGCATCCTTGTTTTGGGGTATTTTAAATGAAATTGTAGCTGAGGTGGCCGGCGCGGGCTGCAGAGCCTGGAGGGACGGCATCTGGGGTCCCATAAATTGTTTGTATAACATCCCCTTGCTAAATAAAGTGCAAACTCCACAGTTGGCGTTACATACAGCACTGCAATAAACATATATATATATTTTTTTAAACTGTGTGGTTGCAATCACATAGCATGGGAACTCCCTACCATGCCATGGGGTGATATCTCTTGAGAACCACCTGCTTTCCCGCATGCCGACCCCAAAGGTGGCAAAATTGCAAAGGAAAATAGGAAAAACGGGTGGAAAAAGCCACAAGCTCCTTGAAACCCTTCCCATGGGCATCACTGATGCTCGTGAGGACGCTCGTGGTCCTTCGGCTGCGGCATGCTGCAGGCTGGTCCAGAGACTTCACCACCCTCTTCGTGCTGTTTCACGCAGCTGAGACGGGGAGAAAACTTAATCAGAAAAGACTTTAAGGGCAAAGAAAGAAAAACACAGCAAAGCACATTTGATGGCTAATTAGAAAAATACTCAGAAATCGGTGCAAGGYGGATAATCTTCGCTCCCCGGCAGCAGGAGCCGCACCGTCCCATTTCAAGGTTGAGCGGTCGGGAATATCAATCTGATAATTGTAATGCTACAAATGAAAATCAAATTGAAGCCAGTTAGAGGATCGCATTATAAATTGATTTAGTCCTCGGACAAGTTTCCACCTGCCGGGCCCCGGGTTTCTCCGTCAAGGATGGAGAGAGCTTTGGGTACCAGAGATGCAGGTGATGGGGTATATCCTTCTGCCCATTTTCCCTCCATCTCGCACTGTTTCTGGGGGGAAACAGGGGCATTTTGGGGCTTCCTATTGATTTTTGAGCATGTGCAGCTGCAAGGGGGTATATTAACCCCTTGGGATGCTGTCRCTGAAGCAAGGGAAAGAAAACGTTTGCACCCGAAGCCAAACCAGCTTACAAAATACTGCAAGGAAACACGCTGATTCCTATAGGATTTATTTCCATGCTCCCAAAATTTCCTTTCCTCTGGAAACCGCGTGTACTCAGCTCCCAAAACCAGGGGATTTTGGTATCAAATATCCTCGATTCACAGTCAAAAAATGGCTATTTCAGCAAAACCCCCATTTCAGCACAGCCGGCACCCGCTGAGCGCTCCCACCACTATTTCTGCATCTCCAAGTGCCCCAATATATACAGATTCCTTCTTTATACAGGTAATAATATACATCATATTTATATATATATTTTTTTATATATATATAGATATTCACACGCAGACACRCAGACGCCTTCAGCTGAAGAGCCGGCACCTCCAAAGCCCGCAGGGAGGTTGCCGCTCCTGCCGTTAAAAACTTCCCTCTCCCCACGCACAAAGCTGGTTTTTGGGGAAAAAAAAGCCAATTTTTCAGTTTTTTCCTCCTTAAAAAAAAATAAAGGGTGATGCACCCAGGGCAGGACCACCCCCGGCAGCTTTTGGGTGGTTTTTTGAGGTAGGTGCCGGGTGGGGGGGGGGGGTCCCGGGGTGCTATAGCATCAATGGGACCTGCCAGATGAGCAGGGTGCTGTCGGCATCGCCACCCCGCCGCGGCGATTCRGCGTTGAAGTTACGGTAACCCCGACCCCCCGAAACGATGGCCACCGAGGAGATCTCCTTGCGTGGGGTCTCACGGGCGCAGGGTCGGCTCCGCACCCAGATGTCGGGGTCATCGGCCATCTCGTAGATGGAGCCATCCTCCTCGGTGTGTGCCGGCGTGCCGCCGACCGGCGCTTCCCGTACCGATAGCAGCTGCCCGGGGAGGTGGGAGGTGGATCGGAGGCGATATTGCAATAAAATCCCTTTTTTTCTCATTTCCCGAGGCGGGGGGCCATCCAACTCGGGGGTTTTGTCTTCCTCACCCTCCTCTTCCTCCTCCTGATCGCCCTTTAACACATCGGGGGCCAGGGTGCTCAACGCCACCGCCAAAAACTCCACGGGGCCACCGTGCCCGTTGAGGGACACCATGCCTTTTCCTGCCAAAAAAAAAAAAAAAAAAAAAAAGAGGGGTTTTGCTACAAATGCGCCCAAAAATAAGGTTGCATCCACCTAAGGAGGGTTTTTTTGGGTGCTCACCGGTGATTTTGGGGATGCCCTCCAAGCGGGGCACGGGCAGCAGCACAATGATGCCCTGGTCGGTGCCCACCCAGAGCGAGCCCTGGCAGATGAGGAGGCTGGTGACACGGACGTGTTTTTGACCTGCRAGAGGGGAACAAAGAGGGTGAGGGATGATTTTGCAGCAGCATCTTTCCAGATAACCCATCACCAGTGGATTTTACATGGGGAACACACTCCAGAGCCCCCCAAAACCAAGCAGCATCTTTGCATGAAGGTCTCCATGGCAGGAAGAGCACTGCAAATACAAATAAATAAAAAGAGGAGGGGGAAAAAACCAAAAAAGTGAGACTTCTAATGGCAAATGAATATTTTATCGCCGGGATTTAGCGCTGCATGGCGTCGGACTCGGCGAAGCAATATATCTGCGGAGATGCAACTCCGGTTTCTCCGGGAGGACTTTATTAATGACCTGTCGAGTTAAAAAGGATGAGGGAGCGCGAGTTCAAAAACGCATTAATACCCAACGCTCACTCGCCCAGGAAGAAAAGGAAGTGATAAATATTTTAACATGCCCTAAAAAAAAAAGAAAAAGTGACTTACATGAGTATCATGCTTATAACTAATTACGCAATTATGTCGCTCCGTAGCTGGAACAAGTGGGGAGACAACCTTGCAAGCCCAGGGTGGATAAGAGCTGGATGGGTGGACAYGGCTGGGAGATGGTGCTGGACGGTACGATGGGGGAAACGGGGTGCACAGGGCAATGGCAGTGGGGTGCATGCATGGATGCGTGCAGAGGTGCAAGGATGGGATGCAAGGATGCATGCATGGGGATGAAGGTGGGTGCAAGGATGYGCACAGGTGCAAGGATGGGCTGCAAGGATGCAGGCACAGTGCAAAGATGGGGTGCGTGGCTGCAGGCAAGGATGTGTACAGGTGCAAAGATGGGGACAAGGATGCGGTGCACAGATGCAAAGAAGGGATGCACGGATGTGTGCACGGGGGCAGAGATGGGTGCAAGTATGGGGTGCGTGGATGCATGCGCATGTGCAAGCATGGGGTGCGCAGATGGGGTGCACACAGGGATATGCAGCTGCATGCACAGGTGCAAAGATGGGTGCAAGGGTGAGGTGCACAGATGCAGAGATGGGACACATGGATGCATGCACAGGTGTAAAGATGGGTGCAAGGATGGAGTGAGTGGATGCACGCACGTGTGCAAGGATGGGGTGCACGGCTAAGGTGACCRCACGGGAGCAGAGGTGCAAAGATGGGCTGCGTGGATGCACGCACAGGTGCAAAGATGCCACCAGCTCCATCTCCGCAGTCAATGAGGGGAAACCCGAGAGGTCCAAGCTCAAACCTTTACACCATTAACCAGATAAATTCCTTGCACGGTTTCTCTGCAAATCAGCACAGCCATAAAGCAAAGCAAAACATCTAGGGGGTGATGCCCCAACTTGCCCATTAATTGTAATTAAGAGCCAGGGGGAAAGGGGAGCTCACCCGGCAGGACGAAGGTGGTTCTGGTGGCGATGTTGATCTCCTGCAGATGCTCCAGCGTCTCGGTATGGAAAAGGCGGATGGAGGAGCCCGAGGAAAAAGCCATCCACACCCCGCTGCCTGCCTTGATCATGTGCGTGACGCTGGCCTCCGCGTCCGGGTGGGCCTCGAAGGTTTGCTGCCAAAAGGGGAATTGCAAAAAGGACATCAAAAGGGTTGCTCCCTAAAATTGCTGCTAGCTCAGGCTCTCTCCAGGAGCTGCTTTAGGGCTGCAAAGCTGCATGGGGAGGGGACCAGAGTGACCTTGAGATCCCATTCCTCCTCACCAGCTCTGGCTTGAGCAGAGGACACTGGAACCAGCCCATCTCCAAACCCCTCTTGGGTTTTTTTTGGATGATAATACAGCCTTTCCCACCCCTCCAGGTTTTTTTTTCTTCTTTAAAAGACTCATTTCCCAGACTAGATGCATCTGCAAAATCCATCCCAAGATGGGAGGAGACCTTCCTGCTTCCCTCCAACCCCAAAAATCAGCGATCAAAGGCTCAGTGCTCCCCTGCAAGRGCTATTTGGGGATCACGGACTGGTCCATCTGCTGCCCAAGCTCCCCGCTGGAGCATTTCCCTATCAGACAYGGGAGGCAAACTTCAGGAAAAACACCTTTTTGCATCAAAAATTGTCCCTGCTGCAGATTTCCCAACATAAAAACTCATATTAGCATCAAAGGATTAAGCCACTGCGGGAGAAACCTGCACGCAGCGACTTCGCCTTCATTTCTCCTATGGCTTTGAAACATTTTTTGCTTTAAAATTTGCTTTATATATAAAAAAAAAAAAAGAAAAAGAGGAGCGGGTATTGATCCCCTTCCCGGAAAGGACCGGCATAGACCACCTCCCCCAAAAAAGCTTGCACAAAAYGGGGGTGGATAGAGACTTTTAGGTGATCTCCCCCTTCTTCCCCACCCCACATGGGATTTATTCCCTGATGGTTTATTCCCAAGTCCCCAGTCCCATCCAGGCAGACCCAAGACCCTATTACACAGCTCTCCATCAAATACTATTTACACCATCCCCCAGCATCCCCCCCCCCCCTACTTTTTTCCTCCCCCATCACTTTTCTCCTGCAAAAATTCCCACCCGGCTCCTGTCATAAATAAAATCAGAGACTGAAAACGAATCCCGTCCCCAATGCATTATTCATCCCCGGCACCGCTGTTAGGCTGGATTTACGACAGCTAATACATGCAAACTAAGTTTGGGCACTAAATGTGAAAATTAAAGGTGGGAGAAAGGTGTGGTTTTGTTTTGTTTTTTTTTTTTTTAAAAAAAAAAGGAACTATTCAGCATTCCCTGTTTATGCAGCTGCGGCAGATGTCTCAGCAAACTCCTCCTGTGACCCGATGTCGGAGGGAAGGGACCCAAAAGTGATGAAAAGCAGCAAAAAGCAGCAATAAAAGGTTGTTTTGGGCATTGCACAGGCAGGGACATGCCCATCTGCATCCTTTGGGGCTCAAACCCCCCCAAAGCCACCGCTGCGTCCCCCCGCGGATGCAGCACAGGGGTCCCGGCGATGCTCCCTACCTGGGCGTGGAGGCTGGTGGCATCGAGGACGGTGACCTGGTTGGCACAGCTGGCCCAGAGGGTCTCATCCAGCGTCAGGAGGGCTCGCACGGGGCGGGTACCCACGGCCAGGTGGGTGGGCTGCTCCGCCGGGTCCCACAGCCCCCCTGGAGCAGAGATGCCGGGATGAGGGCAGCGAGAAGATGCTCAGCGAAATAAAAAAAAGCATCTTTTGATGCAGCTTAAACCACCCTAAAATGGCTGCTGGGGTCGGCTGTAAACCCCTCATGTCCCCAGCGTCACCTCGGATGCCTCCGAGCATCTTAATACCACAACCAAAAGGATGCGGGGAGCTCGCACCCCCAGCTTCAACCCCCCCAAAGCCCCTTTTGCCCCCATGCAAACAGGTTTTTAGCAGCAAACAACTGGCCACCTGCACCACTCAGGCACGTTCCTCACTGCAAAAGCCAAAAATTCCCCCCCCCTTTTTTTTTTTTTTTTAAATTTATTTGCTCTTGAAGCGACACTCCAGAGCCAATTCATCCGGGGCCGATCTGGAGTGCCTCTGTGAACAGCATCCAATCTGGATTTGGATGAATTTGCCACCAGCGGCGGCTGAGCAGCTTCAATAGATAATTGCTCTCCTTTTCTTATTTCCAGTGCCATTTTTTTTAAATAAAACCACAAGATCCGAGGGATAAAAGAGCCCTTCGGACACTCGGACCTCTGCTCCCATYGACAGGAGTTTGCAACCGAGCCGCCTTTCAGCAAATCCTAATTTTCACATAAAAACGAGCTATTTCGGGAAAGTTTTTTCCTTCCAAAAAGATGGGGATAAGATTAAAAACCCCACCCCGCAGCCCTGCCAGCGGCTTGCTACCTTCGATGGGCATTTATGCAACTGCGATTAAATTAAAGCCACTTCATTAATTGGCTATAAGCTGGGAAAGGGGATGTGCAGCACCTCAAAATGCAATTTAAGTGGCTTTACTGGCTCCGGACTGGCCTGGGTGCTGCTCGCTGCAGGTTATCTCAGAGCGA
The DNA here is from genome assembly GCA_035582835.1 of Phoebastria nigripes. Taxonomy (NCBI): domain Eukaryota; kingdom Metazoa; phylum Chordata; class Aves; order Procellariiformes; family Diomedeidae; genus Phoebastria; species Phoebastria nigripes. Next base: position 22,008 of record JAYKAV010000366.1, on the reverse strand, counting down.
ATGAGGGGTTTTGTCCAAAATTAGGCCGATCCAGCACATTATTTGAGGCTCTTTCCTACCCTCTAGTGATGAAGCAAAGGTATTTAACGGCCCAGGCGAGGAGTCCCTGGGGAGGAAGGCTCTGAGCAAGCTGCAGCCTTGGGCTGAGCTAGAGCCGGGGAAAATAAACCCAAAATCAGGGTAATAAAGGAGAGAGCTTTTGCATGGATGGGGTTTGGAGGGGATCAGCTCGGTTTATAGCACTAAAAAGGTGATTTTTTTGAAGCCAAAAGCTCTAAGGGGTCCTTGTGCATCCCGGCATCGGACACTTCCCACAGCCCCTGAGAGCAACCACCCTCCGAGCAAACCCTTTGCTGTGGTATCAACCCTTCRCCAAGACCGTTTTCCACACGTTTTCCCCCAAACTGAGCCCCTCTTGCATTCATCCTGGCAATGCAAAATAGCTTCCCCCCCCCGCCCTGGGCTGCAAGGGTGGAGATGAAATAAGGGGGGGCGGGGAATGAAAAATGGTGCTTTTATCACCATTTTAGCAGCCAGCACATCTCGCTGGCATGAAGAACCTCCTGCTCCCTGTTTTTTGGGGTGTCCCACCCAAAAGCCTGTMCGAAAGCATGCACGGGGGTGCCCTCACCGTTGCTCCTGGGGTAGGCGGCCACGGTCCCATCCTGCAACCCCGCAAACAGGTACTCGGGGCTGTGCTTCAAGCAGAGGACAGGTTGCATGCCCGGGCTTTTGCAGGTCAACAAGCACTGCGTCCCCGTGTCCACGCTGCCGTAGACCGCGATGCTGGGGAGGGAATGGGGGGTGGGGGGAGATGCAGGAGATCGTGCCGGTCCTCAAGGTTTGGTGCTGGTGATTGCACCGAAGGATGGATGCGGAAGATAGGGGCTCACCTGCCATCCCGCAACCCCAAGCACACGGTGGGACGTGGGGATGCGGGGGGCTGTTCGGTGGTCGGTTGGGACTCCTGGGTGCCCGCCAGTTCCCCCTCGCCCACCTCAGGGATGTATTCCATGCACAGAACCGGTGAAGCCACCGGGAAGGACTTCACCGTCCGTGGCACGGCGCGGTTGAGGGAGAAGATCTCCACCTGCCCCCCTGCGCCTTCCTGGCCCCCTCCAACCTGCAGGGACCAGAAAATGGGTGTTAGCACCAGCCACGAGCCCTGGAGAGGGGGGTTTGCAGCCAGCATGACCCAAACTCAGCAGTTTTTGCCCCGGTTTGGGGTTGTTTTGCTCACCCAGAGGTAGCCCTGCGGCAGCGAGGTGCTGACGGCGGAGAAGCCCAGCAGCGAGGACTGCACGGGGTTGTGCACCGCGGCGCCAAGCTGCAGGAAAGACCAGGGTATGGGGGGGCCGTAACACCCCCAAATTACCCCAACACATGCAGGGTATCGGTGCATGCCCCAAAATTTGGGATCCAGCCAAAGCCCAGCTTGTATTTTCAATTTTCCAGGATGGATTGCACCAATTTCTGCCTTTGCAACCAGCTTGGCCAGCCCATCCAGCCCATCCACGGTGGGATTTCTTGTCTTTATCCCCCCAGAAAGATGGATGTAAAGGGGAAGGAGGTATTGGGGGGGTTGGAGAAGAGGTTGGCCATCGCTCTTACCTGCAGATCGAGGGCCTTGGAGGAGAAGGCAGGCATGTGGCAGGAGAGTATGGGGCACCAGAAAGGAGCTTTGCTCTTCTTATCCTCGTCGGGACAGAGCCAGCCCGGCTGGTTCTCCTCCCCTGCAGCGAGCAGAGGAGATTGAGGACGGCCAAGACACCCCCCAGCATCTCTCCCCTCCCTGATGGGACCCCAAAATTAGTAATTTGGGGTGCAGGGCTCTCATCTCCAACCCCAAAGACCATCATCTGCTGACCTGGGGCACATCTCACCCCTGTCCTCCAAACTGTTGCACCCCACCGCAGCACGCAGCCAAGCAACCTCCTCGAGCAGCGGCAAAAAAAGACCTCAAACCCAAACAATATATATATAAAGGGGGGAAAAAAACCCACCCTAATGTGTTTCTTCACATTAGGCTTTAATGTGTTTTCATTTCTAACTCGTGGATACAGGATTATCCCCCAGGCATCCCAGATTAAAAAAAACAAAAAAAAAACAAAAAAAAACCAAACAAACAACAACAAACCACATAAACTGTTAAAAACAAAGGAATCAAAAATCCTTCCAGCCCGGGGGGATCCGAGCACTCAAATAGGATTTCAAATTATTTTTTTTTTCTTTCTTCCATTAAAAAACTTTTTTTTTTTTTTTCCTGCAGCAGCTGGTGGAGTTAAATAGGAATAGGGATAGGGAAGTGGCAAGAGGGGCAGCTCCTCCCTTGCTTATTCATCCCGTTTCACGGAAAACGGGTCAGCCCCAACACCGTTGGCACGAGAGCCAACAGAAATCCATCACCACACGACGCCATCCCAGAGATGCCACCCAAGAGCAGCAAAACACAAAGCATTTTGAGCCAGAACTACCGATCCCCATTATTTCCAGCGTGCAAACCCCCAAAACGTTCTCCATCACCTTGCTCCAAATTTTTTCCCCTGCCCCATTTCGCATCGGGATGCTCGGGGCAAAGCAACCCTCCCTTTCTGCTCCCAAATCYGGCTTTTCAAAGCAAGGCTGATGGCAAGCAACACACCGCAGGACTACTCACGCAGTCCTATCTTGGCCAAGTGCAGGCGGTTCACCCAGGAGATCTTGCTCAAGGGGTTTGGAGTRATGAAGACCACCATGACGCTGATGGGGCGGCCAGACCTGCGTAGGGAAAGCATCACCAGGTTGGTCTTCAGCCTCATCCTCCTCCTCCCCAGGGTGGAAAGAGCCCACCCATGATCTGCAAACTCACTTGTCCGGCTTCCCGGGCAGCAGGAGACGGAGGCGGCACTTGTTGGCGGAGTGGATCTCCTCCTCCTTTACCTTCATCATCCTCTGCAGGGCCAAGCACCAGTCCTGGGCCACCGTCATGTTCAGGTTCTGGAGGAAAAGTCATAAATCATAGAAGTGCCTCCAAAACGAGCCTGAATCATCCCCAAATTTCATCCACGGGGCTCAGGAGGATGAGGTGTCCAGCGGTCCCCAAGGAACCCCGTGGTTATTGCAAAGTGCCCAAGCTTGGTTCTACCCAAATCATGAGTTTGACCATGCTTTGGTACGTAGGTACCTGGTAGGTGCCATGCAAGGTGCTGATGAGAAGGGTGATCTGCTCCACCACCGCCAGGTCCTTCTGCAGGTCCTGCAGCTCTTGGAAGAGCCGCGGTGGCCCCAGGTAGACTTTATCTTGGGTGGAGAAATGGAGAAACGAGGTCCATGAAGGATGCTCTATCCCACCCCACCAAAACCAGCCCAACACCGGATCAAGGGATGGGTGCTCACTGTGAGAAGCCTGCCCAGCTGGCATGTGCTTCTTGGCGCCGGCGTTGTGGATGACAACGTTGTCCTTGTCGTAGGCACCGCTCTCCTGCCCCACCTCCACCACCTGTACCTGCGGGAGGGCCGTGCTCCACTTCACCACGTATTTGGGACCCAGGGGCACCAGGCTGCTAATTTCCAGCTGGCCTCTGCCGAGGAAGGATGCAAAAAATATATGTAAATAAATCAGCAGGCGCCGTGGCTTGCCCTGCAAGCCCTTGCAAAATGCATGTTGCAAGCTGAGCCCCCATTTGCAACCCCACGCCGTGCACCGGTGCATGCCTGCACCCCCAAAACGTGGGGCACGCAACCACAGCAGACCACGCTTGGCACCTACCCTGGGTTCACCGGCCTGGAAGAGGGGAAAAACGATTAATAAAGAGGTATTATGGGGAGCTCAAGGAGGGTTTTTCCCTTTGCAGCATCAACCTCCACCAAGCCCTGAGGTACCAGCAGGCTCCCAGACCCCGCGCCAGCTCCAGGACCCCACAGCACCAGGGGATGGAGGCATGCCAAAAGTGGGGGGCAAAGCAACCCCAAACCAGGTGGATTCCCCCTCCGAAACAACGTGGGGTGGTTTTAAAAGCCTTTGGGGTAGAGCTAGCAAAACCCACTCAGCCCAAAATTGAGGTGGGGAAGGTCACTACGTCGAGGCTTTGCAAAGCGATTTTGGGGTCTGGGGCTGCCGGCACGTACTTGAAGTTGATGTTGGCGCAGACCAGCATGTCGTTGAGGAGGAAAACTTTCCGTTCCTTCGACTTGATGAGCTGCCCCCGGTCGCCGTACACCGTCTCTGTCAGCGTCTCGCAGAGCAGGAGTTGCCGCTGCCCCGAGCTCAGCAGCTGCAGAGGGGACGGAGCAGGTCGGGGGGGGGGGGGCTCAGCCTGGGGGCTCTTGCAAACCTCCTGCCCCAAAATCTGGGTTGCTTTTTTCCCTTATTGCAAGGATTTTCCTCCAGCCGGGAGCATGCATGGCCCCAAGCTCTGCAGAGACGGCCGTGCAACATGCTCCGAGGCTGCACGATGCAAAAACCCTTTGCACCCTGTATGTCCAACCACCAAGAGAGAAGAGCCCTGAAAGACCAACGTGGCCCTTTTGCAGCCCCTTTCGGGTCTCTCTTCATCCCCTGGCCCTAAATCCTGATCCCAGGGCTGAGCTGGTGGGTGCCCCGCTGCGGTTTTTGCCACCACAGCCGTCCCCAGCCCAGGATGTGTTGCAAGAGCTTCATTTATGTTTTGGGTTTTCTTCTACCACCGATTGCAAAATCAGGCGGATGAGACAGCAGCTCATCCTTGCTTTTCCCTGGAGGGGAATTTCCCCGTGCCAGCCTCGAGATTTGCTTTTGCTCAACATCCTTTCAGAGAAAACAGGGATCCTGGCTTCCGGAAACCCCCGACACGGAGAGGAAGGTGGAAGCTGCAAAGCTCAACCACCAGCTCCAAAACCATCACGAGGATGAGGAGGTGAGGCTGAAGGACCCACCTTATTGAGGCTGCTGCGGTCACTGATGCTCTTGCTGAGCTGCTGGATTTCGGTGACTTGGTCGGCCAAGCGCTTCTGCTCATTGAGCTTCTCTGCCAATGTCTCCAGCTCGGTGAGGGCCAGCTGGAGGGACAGGCGGTCCGCGTGGCCCTTGGGGGTGTTTTTCAGCATGTCCTGGGGTGGGGGAAAGGATGGGAGACAAAAGCCACCCCAGAAAAATCAGTTCCGTTGGGGATGCTACAATTGGAAGCATTTTCAGCACCTCCGAAATCAAAGCTTGGAAGATGATCCTTGGGAAAGTCCCCAAAGCTGCAACCAAGCTGCCAACCCAAAAACGTGTCCCCTGCTAAACCCTCTCCTGCAGCACCCAGGCTGCAAAAAATAGGGTGCAAAGCAAGGTGGGTGCTGGTGCCCCTCGCCCGTACCTGCAGGAGCAGGATGAACTGGGGGAACCTCTGGATGGGCTTCACCATCAGCCCGTAGAGCGTGACCCGGTCGGCACTCGCCATCTGTCTCTTCTACAGGYGGGAAAAAAAGCAAAAAAAGAGGAGTTTTCACCCATAACAGTGACTGGCAGCACCGTACACCCGCGTTTGGGRCCTGCTGACCTTGAGGAAGTCGAGGAAGGCAGGTTTGGTGAGACAAGCCTTCTTGATGAGGGACATGGCAGTGGTGAAGTTGTTGACATAGTCACTGTAGACGTCCAGCACCATCGACTTGGAGAACTGGGGAGAGGGCAGGAGGAGAGCCGCAATGGCGTGGGGCTCCCCCCAAAAAGGGGGGTCAGCAAAGCATGGGGATGCTCGTGTATTTTTGGAGTGATGCTGAGGATGCTGGTGGTACCCCAGGTTGAGGCTGCATGGCTTAAATCCTCCAACCCCCCCACACTATCATTGAGAGGGGTCCAGGGGGAGGTTTGGCAGCGGTCCCCCAACTTTTCCTCCTACCGAGGCCACAAAGAGGTCCCCGATCTTCTCCGCCGAGTCCCACTCGGCCACGCGGGAGGCGAGGGCAATCTGGAACATGGAGTGGCACTGCAGGATCTCCTTCAGACGAAAAAACACCACCTGGCACTTCCTAGCGCTCAGCACCTTCGGTTCCATCTCCATCAGCGGGTTCCTGTAATCCTGTGGGAGATGCTGGTGCATCAGCATCCCTGCATCCCTGCGCCCCCCCGCCCCCAGGACCCCCCCCAAAAAAAAGGGGGTCCCCCACCTGCAGGATGCGTTTCAGGGAGTCCACGTAGCTCCGCTCACTCTGCACGATGGAGCCCAGGATGTGCCGCCGTACCACCTGCAACGATGCCGGGGTTCAGCCGTGGTCCCCCCTTCCCCCCAAAAAACAGGACTGGGGGCGGGGGGCAACGCGGGCACAGTGCGCTGCAGAAGTGCTGACGCGGCGGCATTGCTTTCTGCTGACTTGCCCTTTCCCCAGTTGCTCAATCACGGGACCAAGGGGAAGCTGTGCCCCCCTCCAAACCCCCCCTGAACCCCCAACCCACCCCGCACCGACCTGCTGCGGGCTCAGCCCCTCGGGCATGGGGCCCAGCTCCGGCGGCGGGTGCTTCATGTCAGAGACAGTGACCTCCAGGAAACCCGTGTCCTCCTCCTCCGAGTCCCCTGCAGGGAAAAAAACCCAACCAAATGCCAAAAAAAAACAATTTTAGACTTTTTTTTTGGTCTAAAGAAGAGCCCGCAGCCTCCTCAGCTGCTTGGCTGGGATGCTGCGGGGGCTGCATTTGGGTTCGGAGCTGCAGGAGAGATGGACCCCAGCGTCCTCCCAGCATCGCGTCTCTGTCCCTGAGCTCCGGCCACTGTCACCGGACACCAGCATGAGTCAGGCTGTGAGCGGGGACCGAGCCAGGTCCCCACAGGGAGGGGACAAAAAGGGTCCCCGTCCCCAAAAAGCCACCCTGGTTGGGGGAAAAGCCCCCTGCTCTCGCTCCATGGGTGGGTGCGAGCAGGGAAAATGGGGGGAAAGAGGAGCCAAAAGCAGCACGCAGAAGAAAATGGGGAAGGCGAGAGGCGAGCGTCCGCTGCCCGGCACGGCGATCCCTTACCCGAGGCTGAAGCAGCTGAGAGGGAGGAGGGTGAGCGAGCCAAGATGGCGTTGCGATGCGGGGACGGCTGCTTCTTCCACATGGCCTCAACGCCCCGCTACGGCCGCCCCGGCCCCATCCCCATCCCCGTCGCCTATAAATAGCCGGTAACGGGGAGGACCAGCCGGGCTGGAGGGGAGGGTGCTGGCAGCCGGGTGACCTTTTTCCTTCCCTAATTTTGGCAGGGAGGATCGCCGCCCTCGGCTGCCTGCTCCGCGGGGCTCCTTCTCCCCATCTCCGTGCCCTGGGGATGGGATGCTCTGCAGCACCCTGGGGACAGGATGCCCTCCAGCACTCCGGGGACCCCAAAAGCATTTAATCCCCCACCCTGGTGAGGCTAAGCCATGTCGGGGACATGCAGCGAGGCCAGGACACACACGCCAGATCCCCTGGGCAGCCCCGGCCGAGCCGCGAGGCCGCCCACCGGGATCCTACCTCCCCCGTGATGCTCCAGTGAGACCCTCGAGCTCCAGCGGGCAGGCGGCTGTTTTTCCGCCTCTGCCGCCCTCCTCCTCCGCTCCCCATCCCCTACGCGACAGCGGGAGGGTTAGGAAAACACCCCAAAATTGGTATTTCAGGGCAGATCCTGCTCTGTGTCCAAGGGGGGCACCCATGGGTGCTGGCGTGGTGGGGTCACTGTCCTACTCCCAAAAGGACACGGGCGCTTGGAGCAAGGAGCGAGCCGAACTGACCGAGCTTGCACRGGGATGCAAAGAGCGAAAACAAAATCAAATAAGAGCTTAAAAAGCAGAAAATAAATCAGCAAAAGGAAAAGCTGAAAGCCATAAGGATTCGGAATGAATTTTTTTGACAAATACCCTCAAAAAGGCTTTTTTTTGGCTCTCAAAAGCAAGGGGAGGGGTTTCCCCGCATACCCGGCGCTTCTTTCCGGTGCAGGAACGTCACCTTCCTCATCACCGCAATCTTGGTCTTCTCCAAACCGTCCTTGGTGCCGCTTTTGGCCGCTTTCATCAACTGGGTCATCTGGGCAGGGGAACGAGAGGGACCGGGAGGCTCGAGGCAGCACCAGGACCCCATTTTGGGTCTGGATACAGCAAGTGCCACCCCCTTGGGGACGTCCCCTCCGAGCATCATCCCCCGTTTTGGGTCCGGATGCAGTGGTACCATCCCCTTGGGGACATCCCCTCTGAGCATCGTCCCCGTTTTCCCACGCAGCCCGACGGGGAGGAAGAGGAGGCACATGGCCGAGGAAGAAGGATGCTCCAGCATCTCTCCTCCCTCCGCAGGGACACGGCCGCAGGCAAGCAGGCGCGGGCAGAGCGGGAGCATGCAGCGAAAGCAAAGAGGAGGGAGGGAAGGGAGGCACGAGCGCATCCATCCCCTCCTCGCAGCCGGGGTTTTATGTGCGAGAGAGCAAAGGGTGGGGGGTGTTGGCCTTTCACACCTCAAATCGCAGCATTTTTAGCCCAAGCTGACATCGGCGTCACCTTCCCAGCCCAAACTGGCCATAAACTGCCAACCTGGATGGTTTGGGGCTGGGAAAGGCTTTGCACTAAGTTTCTATACCTCCCAAGAATCTCCTTCCCCACCTGATTTCCACCCCGTATCGGGGGGGAAAAACCTTCTCAGATCCATCTATCCCACGGGCAACCTCGCTTCGTCCAAACGCCCCTTAAAAAAAAAAAAAAAAACAACACCCAAAAAGCAAACGGTTTGGGCAGCTGGAGGACGGGGAGCTGCAAGACAGATGGACATGAGAGGCAGCTTTGCAGTGCTTAACTCAATTTTTTTTTCTCTTCTGGGGGATAAAATGGGATGAATTCAGCCTGGATAAACTCCGGGAGGGTTTTTCTTCCCCTCCCTGGGAAATCTGGGGGGACAAGGGATGGAGGAGGGACAGTACCTTCCAATCGTACTTCTGCTTCAGCTCCTGCATGTCTCTCCCCCCAACTCTTAAAGCCAGGATCTCCCTCTTAGTCCTGGCGTATCTCTCCTTTAGTCTATTCAGGTCTGGAGAAAGCTGAGCCCAAAGCAAACCAGGCGGGAGGAGAAGGCAGAGGAGGCGAGAGAAGGCAGAGAAGAGATCCAGGTAAGCAGCCAAAAAAAAAAGAAAAAAAGAAAAAAAAAAAAGAGGAGGAGAAATCATCCCAAAGCAGCACGGTACAGGCAGCATCTTCCCAAAAATCTGGCTTTGCTCGAGCGGGAAAGGGAGTCAGCTCAGGGAAAGGCAGCAGCCATGCTCCAGCAATGCCGAAATGCAAAAGGAAACGGGAAAAAAAAAAAGGGAAGGAAATAAAAAGAAAGAAATGAAACCCCCAAAGTTTCGGGCTGGCTTTGCACTGGGTGACCCTGGGAACCGCAGCATCCTCTGCTTCACCCTCTGCGGGAGCAGCTGGGCTTGATGCTCCAGTGCCTTTATATAAGCAAACCCAGGGGGRAAAAAAAAAAAAAAGGAAAATAATAATAAAAAAATAAATTCAAGCGTTACCTTGGGCTGGAAGGATGCCCGCTGCTTGGCCGGCTCAGCCTCCGGCTTGGTTTCCTCGCCCGAATCTTCGCTGTAGCTCTCGAACTCGCTGGAGCTCCAGCCCAAATCCTCGCCCGCCCGCGGCCCCTCGCCGCGCTGCACCTCCTCGTAGATCAGGCTGCGCTCCGTCCCCGGGCCTGGCAAGCAAAAACCAGCTCCTTTTCCTTCCAGAAAGGCAATTTCCCCTCCCCAGGGACCCACAGGAGATGCCCCAAACCCTCAGGGTCTTGCAACCCCTCTGGGAACACATCTGCCTTCATCCCTTCCAAATCCCAGCGGTTTTCCCAGGGTTATCCCCCTCCGCATCATCTTCTGGGATGAGCTTCTCCTTCCCGGAGCGTGCCTCGGTTTGCCTGGCTGGAAAATGGGCTCGTGGTCCCTGGGGAATGGCGGGGCGGGGGGGGAAGGTCTGTCCCTACCGTCCTGCTCGGCGTCGAGGCTTTCACAGGGGACATCGTCATAGATCACATCGTCCTCCACCGCCGGGAACTCGAAGCACTCACCTTTGGGGGGGACAAGAAAACCCCCCCAGGGACTCAGGTCAGCACCCGAGGATCAAGCCAGGATGGAGAAATCCTTCCCAAGCCTTGGCAGGGTTGTGGGTTTGTTTTTTTTTTTTTTCTCCAGCATTTTAACCCACCTCGGCGGCCGCTTTTCCTCTTCCAGGTCTGGGCACTGATGTGGGGGTCTCCACCAGCCTCCCCATTGCTCACCCCCGCTGGCAGCCTGCGGGGAAGGGGGTCAGGGAGCACCCCGGGATGCAAGCCCCCCCCCAAATCAGGTGCAAATCCCCCCAGATCGGGTGCACCCAGACCCCTCACCCCCCCATCACCCCCCGTTCCTATTACAGGGCTTCACAAGCACAGAATAAAGTTTGTATTCGTGGCCCCCCCCCCCCACCGCACGTCTGCTTCTTCATGGATTTGGGGGGACCTGGGTTTTAGGGTCACGATGGCTTTTTAAGTGGGTCCAGGCAACCCATGTGGGGATGATGCAAAAGACCCCAAAATGGCTTTTTTAGCCTCGGTCTGCGTGCTGCTGCAGGGCAGGAGGATGCGCTGGCATCGGGGAGCATGGGGAGAGGGTCCCCATCCCTGGGGGGGGTCCTGCCCCTCTTGCTGCGCCCCGTGCATTCTCTGCCGGGGGGGACAAGCTCTCCTTGCAGCCAAATTTGCATCTTTTCCCCCAAATCTGCAGCTGGGGCAAACGCCAGCCCCCTTTGAACACCCGTCCCAGGGGGTTTCTCCCCCATCTCCTCAGCCAGGGGCTGGAGGAAGCCCCCACCACCCCATTAACCACAGACCCCTGATGGTACCCAAAGCCCCCGCAAGCTCCCCGGGGCACCCCAAAACCCCGGGGCTCTCCTACTTGCAGCCCCTTTCGCAAGCAATGGGGAGAAGTTGGGGAAACTGAGGCACAGCACCAGGTGGCAACATGCCAAAAAGGGGGGKGGACAAATCCCAAAGCTGTGCTTTCTCCTTTGAGGGACTCAAAACCCCCTAAAATCTCCCCAAAACCCCACGTACCCTTCCTGGGTCTCCGGCACCAGCCCATCTGTGGAGAAGAAAACCAAAGAGAAACGGCGTTGGCACCCAGGCTTGCAGCAATGCCACCCTGGGCACCCAAAGGGGACATGGTGGGGACATGGGGGACCCCCTGCCTGCCCTCCTCACCGACGCCGGAGCTGGCAGCACGCCGCCTGCGAGGGGGTGCCTGGAGGATTGCTTTGCCGCTCGGCTCGGCCGCTGAGTCGTCTTCTTCCTCCTCCTCCTCTTCCTCGCTGTCCTCAAAATCGAAGGCTTCGCCAAGGTCCTCCTCCCCCTGGGGCAGGGGGCTGGGGGTCTCCGGGGCGAGATGATCACCTGCGAGCAGAAACGGTGTCACCYGACGTCCCCCCGTGGTGCTGCTGTACCCCAGCAAGGAGGGAGGGATGCGGGGGACGCAGGGGGAGGGAGGGGAGCATCACCCCCCAAAAAACTGCCAGATGCAATAGCCCTTCGTGTTTTCACGACCCCGAGAGGCTCCGATGGGGATGCGTAGGATGCCCCCGGGTGATGCACCCCCCCACTTTCTGCACAAGGCTGGGTGTCATCGTCCCCCCCAAAAAAAACCAAAACCTCAGCTCCAGACAGTACCTACTGCGGGGTGAGGGGGCAGCTCGGACGAAGCCATGGTGCGGGGGGTCCGGATGCTCCACCTGGGCCCTTCCCCGAGGCTTTCCTGCGGGAAAGGAGGAGAAATGAGTTGAGAGGGGAGATCAGCCCCCCCAGATCCATCCCCGGGAGAGGAGGCAACGTGGGGAGCTCGCAGGTGTGATGGATCCAGCTCTGGCTGCTGCAAAACCTTGCAAGGAAGCAAAAATGCTGCTCCCAGGTCCCAGTTTGCATGGCAAATCCATCCCGTGCACGGCAAATCCATCCCGTGCACGGCAAATCCATCCCGTGCACGGCAAATTCAGCCCCGAGCATCAAGCTTGAAGGTCTCGGAGGGTGGGAAGCGCCAAGCATCCTCCTTGCAATCGATGGCTCATCCGCTCCGGTAACCAGAGACGCCCGGCACGACRCCCTGAAAGGTCACCAAGAGGAAGAGGAAGGACGGAGCAGGGACCCCCCATGCTCGAGGAACGATGCAGCGGAGAGAAACAACGCCTGAGAGGCCGCAAAGAGCAAAAYGGGGCCAAACTCTGCTAATTCGGTCCTGCTGAAAGCAGCAACCGGCGCACAACGGATGCCACCACCCTGCTCCAAAGAGCCGTGACACCCCCCCCCCAGCGACCATTTCTCCCTCGCCTGGACCCTTATTTCCCCTGGGAGGGGGATATAGGGGATGCACAGACCCAGGATGACCCCAAAAAAAAGGATCTATTTATTCCCTCTGTGCCAAAACCCCTTTGAGCCGCGGCGCAGCGTGGGTGCAATTGCCCCGTGTGGGTTTGCATCAAGCCATACAGCTCCAGGACCATATATATATATATATATATGGAGGTGTAGAGCACAGCAGGAGGGAGCTGAGGTCTGGGACCACCTCCCAAATTTGCCTTGACCCCTGGCAAACGAGCTACAAACCCCTTGCCATCACAGCACAAGCTGAATGCCGCAACCCCGCCAGGCTGCAAAGTGCTCAGCAACCCCAACCCCCATCCCACCGCAAAACCCCCCCAAAGCATCGAGCTAAAACCCATCCCACCCTTTCCCAGCCAGAAAAAAATAAAAATAAACCTCTCCTCCTCCTCCTCGACCTGCGCTACCGCCGCAAATATCCGCTTCCAGCCACTTTTGCGACGAGCCCGTTGCCTCCGTAAACACATTAATAGGGATTTATTTGGGAGGAGGACCCGGGGACGCTTATTTTGCCTCCTTGAACTCTTTTCCTGGCCCTCGAAACAGAAAGCGGTTGGCAGCCAAGGCTGCTCTCATATGTCACCTAATCTGCTTCCCATTAGCGTGGGAGCAGGCCATTCCCTTCTCTCCCCCTTTTTGCAAGCTCCGGGTTTTATCCCTACGGATACGATGCCAACCAAGCCATAAAGCCACGATAAACCAGCCCCACCAGGAGATGCGACGGAGCTGAGGACCACAGGGCAAAAAAAAAGCCGTATTTCTGCAGCGATGCCTCCAAAAGCAAAGCAAGGAGAAAAGAATAACGCCTGGGTCAAATAAACCCAGCAGAGAGATGCTGATGGTTTTATCCAGAAACCAGTTTGCTTACTGGTTTGGTTCGCCCTTCCAGCAACCCTGCAACAGGTTACGGCATTCGGAGAGGGGAGCGGGAGGACGATGCGCAGCCGGGCCCTGTGGCTCGGTCCTGATTTTATCCCGCTAGCGGGGCAGGAGAAGGTCACTTCCCATTTTGACAGTTGACATAAGCTCCCATCAGCCCGATTTGTCCCGGGGCTGGTTATTTTTCCGGCTGCGAGCACGCCTGCCGCCGAGGAGAATTACCAGCTCTCCAAAACAACCCGTCGCGACCTTTAATTGAGTCTTACTAAATTAAAAAAAAAAAAAAAAAGGGGGGGGGGGTTTGGGTTTTTTTTGCATAATTTTTCATAGCAAAACTGCTATCAGGGGTAGGAGCATCCCAGTAGCAAAATGCATCCCATGGGACAGGGGGAAAAGCTGGTGGGAATGAGCTGCCCTGCCAGGGAGATGCCCCCGGAACAGACACGGATAGCGAAAAGGGGATGCAGAATAATCCAAGAAGGACATGGGGCTGCAATATAATCCAAGAAGGATGTAGGGATGCGATATCACCCTTGGAAATATGGATTTAAAGCCCGCGGGAGCTGCTGGGTCCTCACCCTGCCGCCAGCAAACAGCTCGAGGCAGCATCACGAGCCGTGGTTCAGCCCCGTCTCCCTCCCAACCCAGGCGGGGAGGAAAAATAAATAGAGCTGGATCTAAATAAAGGCAGAAAAGCAGGGCCATCTGCTAAACCCAGCCCGACCCTTCGCCTAGCAAGCTGGCAACTATTTRGCTTTATTTTGTTTATTTTTAGCCGCCGCGACGGAGCGACAGGTCCCAGCTGGCAGGGACGGTTGCCAGCCCCAGGGGACCGGTCCCGGGTTAAAGCATCCTCCGCCCCATCCCACCGACCCCCTTTTTTTCTTAAATATAGGGGTTTGAAAAAGGAAAAAAAAAAATAAAAAAAAATCCATAACATCACAGCAGGGATGCAGCCAGGATTTACCCTGGGAATCCCTCCTGCTCCTCTCCGCATCCCCGCCACCTTAATCCCTCCTTATAAATAACCCCGGTGCTATTTATAAGGGATGGGGGGGTTTAGAAATAAGAATTAGCTTTTGTTTCCCAAGAGTTTCCTCCGACTCCTTATTAATTCCTCCAGCCGACGGTCCCRCACCCCAACTGCGGTTTCAAAGCTTATTTCACCACCTGGATGATTTTCCACCATTACCTTGGCCAAAAAAAATAGAATTAATTCAGATTATTTCCAGCACGCGGGATGCCGGGGAGAGCAGCGCGGTCCCCAGGGCAAAGCAGGGATGTTTTCTCCCCCAAATCCCAGTCCTTTAAAATAATAATTAAAAAAAAAAAAACCAGCAAATCTTTGCTGCAAAGTAAGGGTTTTTTCCAGCCCTAATTGGGTCGGTGCGGCGCGTTATTGGTGTTTTAAGGGCTGAGTGGTTTATTACCCAGTTTTCCAAGGAATTCATTGCAGAGATTTGAAGGCGTCGGTGCAGGAATGAGGGCTCCGGTGAAGAAAAATTATCCYGCATCTTCAAAATTCCCCCAAATTGGGTGTTTTGATGCGGCTGCGGTTGGTGGAGGCGGCAATAAGGGGTGGCTCGGCGAGCGGTGGGAATGAAACGATAGCAAAAAGATGGGGGTTTCCCCCTAAAAA
>JAYKAV010000365.1:98774-115749 GCA_035582835.1 Phoebastria nigripes | reverse complement strand
AAAAAAAAAAAAAAAAAAGTACAAAGGTATCTTCAAGGTATATTAAAGATGCAGCTGAGGCTAAATTGTGACAGAAAAGAATCTACAGGTGCCACTGTAAAGAGTTCCGTGGTCACTCATTCTGTTTTCTTTCTGCTCACATATGAAGAAACCAAAAGCAAAGCTCATGTTTTACAATAATCTCTACTAATAAAGTATCCATTTGGAGGCAGAAACAAGCAACTCAAGCTCCTTTAATTTGCATATCACTTGTCTTAGTTTTTGCCTGTCCCTAGAAATGAAGAACAGAAAGATATCTATATAGCATTCCTTATTTGTTAATCAAGTATTTGTAATTTTTTACACGTGTATTTTGTTCATAATATAAGTGTATTATGTGCAGACATTTTGTTCCAGATTCATCCTATGTAATAACTTTGGGCCCATAACTGAAGATCAGTGTGTGCTTACAGTGTCCATTTATCTCACTCCCTATTTCATTTGAGATACCTGATTATTTTCATTGCTTGAATGCCGGTTAACTTCTGTTTGGAAATTTGCCAGCTGGCTCCTGCCACTGACAATTGGGGGCAGAATTGGAAAGATTGTTTGTTTCAGTGTCCATTTCAGTATTTAAATGCATTGGAACAAGTTTTACTCTCATTATCTAGGCTATATCCCAAAATTATCCCAGCAGGCCTCCAAAACACTATGTGTTATTCCCTTGTTGTAGAGACTGGCAGTGTTGTTATGAAAACACCTCCTTGGCAGTCTGCAACATTGTCCTCACGTTATTTCAGATACTTTTTACCTAAAGTAAACAATAATAATAACAAGGAATCTGTATCCTTACACACAAAAAATAATATTTGAACTAAGTAGTATGTAACATAGATGCATCAAGCATTCTCMAAATTATTTAGTCCAACTAGAAAAGACATAAGCCAGTCCATTCCAATTGTCCTGGAACTGGACCCCATAATTGGTTTGGTTCCCAAAG
This sequence comes from Phoebastria nigripes, assembly GCA_035582835.1. Classification (NCBI taxonomy): domain Eukaryota; kingdom Metazoa; phylum Chordata; class Aves; order Procellariiformes; family Diomedeidae; genus Phoebastria; species Phoebastria nigripes. The sequence continues at coordinate 114,770 of JAYKAV010000365.1, read as the reverse complement.
CAGATTAACCATCTTTGGAGACACAGAATTAGACATGTCAACATATTAGAGAGGCATCTAAGCTCCAACTGCAGTAAATGGAGACCAAATAAGTATTATCACTGCAGCCTAGAGAGCTATTCAGCTCACCCTAATATACACAGCTCTGATCAGCTCCCCAGACTCCACTGAGACCACTGATGGGAGCTTAGATGCCTCATTCACACATGGTCCTTTAAACTTAAATACATACAGTTTGGAGTTTTGTACTAATGCTTTCATCTTAGACTGCTTCTGTACTAGTAAGTTAAACAGGACCAGGATGTAAACTCAGGCACTTTTCTGCAGTCATCCATGAAGTTTCACTGTCCATATGGTTGCCAGCTTCTTTCTCTCCTGTGACAGATAGATTTCCACTGTCCAAAACCTGAGCACTGCTCACAGAAAGCATGGGCAAAGGCCAGGTAACAACAGCAAGTATAAAAAAAGCCATCCTGTTTTGGGGGAGAAGAAAATTCAGAGGTATGAGCACAAGCTGTGTCACATCATTTGTCACCAACACTGGAAAACAGGTCATGAGCAATTTTACTTCATTTAATAGTATAGATGCAATTTTGGGGTACATCTTTGCTATCTTGAATTGGATATCTGACCATTCATGCAATTCAGCTGTGAGCTTACCCGCTTTTTGGGCTACGCTCTTTTATAAACAAAGCAAAGTCTGCCCTAAATCTAACAAATATTTGATCTCAGGCCTTTGGTTCTTGGTCTTTTTTTTTTTTTTTTAGGAATGTAAATACAGTGGTAGAAACCCTATATATTCACTGGTAAAAGACAGGCATTTTGAGTGGACTACYGGGATATTCAGCTAGCTTATTTACCCTTTGGAAAGGCTTTTACTTTACCATCAACAAAAGGGGGAGCTTAGGGTAAATTCCCATGCAACTTAGACACCCTAGTTAAATGTTAAAAATTCAGTGGAATAAATAGGAACCACAGTTCCTTCACTGAGAAGCTATCAATGTCCACACAGAGAAAATATGATATTCATGTCATCCCTTCTTTATCTTGTTAATTGTATATGGTATTAAATGGAAATCTTAAAGAATAAATTCATTTGCTGAATCTTCCCCACACTTCTGTGAACATGGTTTTAAACTTCTTGAAGTCTGTTGCTAGGAAGGCAACATGTTTCAGTGTTTTAATGACTCTATGMGTCAAGGGATAATGAGAAAGTGTTTAATTTACAACTTACATACACTGAACACAGAAAACATTTTCTAAGTCTCAGTACACTTTCTTTTCTGACAGAAAACAAAGTATAGTAGTCAATCTTTCGTATTTTGCAGGACTTGTATCTCCATAACTTAAATAATTTTTTGTGTGTGAGGTCCAGAGTCTAATTTATTTTAGGAAAACTAGTTTGGTTTTTGTTGGGTTATTTAAGTGAGCCATCTATCACATGCATAATTCATTTCAGTAGTGCAAGGTCTAATACTAAATAAGCACATAAAATACAATTGTTTAGTTAAAACTCATATGCTTCTGCTAAAACTTGACACGTATTACTTTTATCTGTCATAGACCTATCTTGTACTTAAGTAGAATAGTTTCACATACTGTAACCATTAGAATATATTTTTAAGCAAATACTTTGACATTGCCAGTAGAAAAGTCCAAAGGTTTGAAACGTTTATTTTACTTTATTGAAAGATAATGTTTTAAGAATTTAAACATTCAAACAATTGAAAAATTTTGTAATAAGCTATCATTTATCATTATGAAAGCATATTCTCTGAACTATAAATATTCAGATGTTTCTAGAAGCATAATTGTTTTCAATCAGGCAAACTGAACCACTTCTTGTGAATTATTAATGCAGTATTGTTTTGTTGATGACTTAAATAATTAGACTGAGCAGTTAATTTAAATTTATATCTAGCATAATGTCTGCAATGTATTTTGTATTACATTGTAATAACATGCTGATATTTCTCATTACAGGAATAGAGGATAGTGATACTGTTTAACTTCAGCTCTTTATTTTAGCGTATCCTGAACAGCCATTCAGATGAACCTCTTACTCTCCAATGATGACTTAGGGACCAGAAAAAAAAATGGATTCATATCATATATTAAGAACAAGACAGAGAGAGTAATTTTGCCTCTGTGTAAAACTTTGGTGTGCCCACATCTTCTGATCTTTGGATTTCCAGAAAAAAACAAAGGACTTATGAAAAATGCAAAGGCAGTTAAAATAATCACGAGGATGAAATATCTGTTTTATATGAACACACCAAAAACACTGTGACTCGTAGAAATACGATAAGGGTTTATGATATCACGGAGGTGATGGATAGGCTGAATGAAGAACAACTTTTTATACAAATACAAATTCTCAAGAAGCATCTCATTATGTGTGGGGTTTTGTTTCTTTTTTTTTTTCCTCCATGTTCTTTGTACTGCTTTCCATACCTTAATATCTAAACAGGATATTAAGGATAAGGATATTAACACTTGTTTACACCTAAACCAGTCACCCTAGTGTCCCCTTTTAGTCAAGGAAAACAAATAAATATACTATAATTCTAGGCAGAAATTTATCTCATTTTGAAGGTTTTCTAAAAAAGCTCAAATGAATTACATCCAAAAGATGCCTATTTGTCTATGAAGACAATTTAGTATAATAACCACAGATATAAACTTTTACTATGTAAAGATCATAAATCAAACAAGATGACTTGTCTTTTTGTCTTTCACACAAAATTTACACCCAATAATCCACAAATGACTCAATTGTCATACCTGTTGCAGCTTCATTTGACTTAAAGTCCTAAGACACTGATTTATTTCCCGCATCTCATCACTCAGAAATAATACAAAGCCTATGAAATAATCAGAGACAGTATGAGTAAAAGGGAGTAGCCCCTATCATGTAGAACTAAAAACCTGATAAAGTTTAGTATCTCTAGGAAAGCCTCGTAAGGTTATGGTGCTCAGTAGATGATCTGTATTTCAATCAACATCCCATAAAATTTTTTCCAGGGTCAATACTCCAGCAGACAGACAGCTCAATATTTCACATCATTAATACCAGATACTGGGAATGTTATTCTGCTTAAATGGTGAGCAAAACACACTAGTACTGTCACTGTGAGAGTGAGGCGTGGAAATTGGACAAAGATATCTGACGCAGATCTCTTCTGTCAAAAGATCATGCTCAGATTTTCTTGAAAAGTACACAATTTACAGTCTTATCTCTTGTTTCTTTACAAGAAAGCCCCAGGTACAGGCCCTCTGAGTGTTAACAGAAATATTTCAAGAGCTATTTTGACATCCTGGGATACTCCTGAATCTGGAGAACTCCCATCGTCCTGCCCTTGCCATATTGGAGTGCAAACCCCCTCTCTTCTTTTAGTTCACTACTGTCTTCTCTCTTATCATTTTCAGTAGGCAACTGCACTGACCTTCTCTACACCCAACTTTTCACCTCCCACGGACAGTTTTAGTCCAGCTAAAAGCATTATTTAGCTGGACATAGTAATTACAGCTCTTGCACTAAGTGAAAGAGAGACAAAGACCAATGCCTGTCTCCAAGATGAAGTAGAACAGACTGGCTCATAATCACACTATTTACAGCTATCCCCTTATATAATAAATTTGTCCTGGAGAGATATATTTGGAGCAGTGCAGAACAGAGTGAGCTAACGGCATAGGGTTCCAGTGTGTGAACTGGCTCTTCACTCTCTTTCATAGATGTAGTTAGCACCAGGACTGCTCTGTGACAGGACACAGGCACTCCTTATGTCATCACTTCTACCGATCTGGAGAAGCTCTGCAGCACACTCCACACACATTACTGTCTTCAGAGCACTCAGCTATTACTTCAGATAGCCCTCTCAAAGAATAGATGTCATTAAAGGGCAATTTATCATATCCTGTGTAAAATATCTTAAATCAAATGAATCTGTAAGGGTGCATAGAAGGAGAGTGTCTGCTCTTCTAAGGGTACCTGGTCAAAGGAGCCATAAACCAGAACATGCAGAGACAGACCTGACCAAGAAATGACAAGGAAGGTCATAAGAAAAAACCTGGTCAGTAGCATGAAGAGTATATGGGGTGTGAAAATGTTTATTTTTTCAGTTGGGAGGATAAAGAAAGGGAGGGAGAAACCAGATGGTCATAAAACCTGTCCAATTAACATTAATAAAGAAAGTAACCAGAAACAAACCTGGTCAGTCACACTAATTGATGAGCAATTAAGAAACTGCAGGCAAACGGGGACTTTGCAACTGAACAGGATGCAAAACTGAGGGTCTAGGATGTTGGAGGGGGTTGGTGGGAGTGTGCCAGCYGATGAGGCAATGTGCAGGGGAAGGGGGAGCACAGAGGAACAAAGGAAGAATAGACAGAAAAGGGTATGAAACAGGGCTGATGGCATGTTAATCAGAGCTGGTCAGTACGCTAATCTGGCTGAGCCCTGCCCCTGATCACCACAGTCTGTCCTGTCTCCTCATATCTTCTTATTAAATCTTTTCTTAACTCTGTGTCTGCATAATCTCACTCTCTATCCCATGTGTGTGTGAGTGCTGCACTGACTCAGTGCCAGCTGCTGGGGGGACTGGCATGAGGGGACTGGGTGCCAGCTCCTGGAGTCAGACCGGGGGTGTGGGTGACCCTAGACTGTGGTGTCAGCTGCTGGAGCCAGTGGGGTCTCAGCATCAGCTACTGGAGCCAGTGGGGGTCTTTAACCTCCAGCCACTGGGGTGGGAGCAGCGTGTGTTCCCAAAACCAGCTACTGGAGGAACTGTGGTGAGTGAGGTGAGTGAGGGGCTCAGCAACAGCAGCTGGAGCGAGACCTTAGGTCACAGCCCATGTGCCTGGTGCTGGCTGATGGGGACAAGGGTCTGTGTCTCCCCCAACCCAGGTGTGCGCAGGGTGTGGGTGTGTGTATTCACTGGCAAACTCCAAGCTGGACCAGCCAGGGAGTAGGGCGCCCGGGTTTGGGAAGGGTTATGAGGCAGGCAGAGGATCTGTCCTGGTATTTGGGGGGGACCTGTGAGTGTGGGGTGCCTGTGGGACGAGTGTGTGAGTGCTGTGTGTTTGCAGCGAGCACCCAGCTGGACCAGTCGGTGAGCTGGGGACCCCTAGGGTGGGTAGGAGGGGCCAGGATCCAGGCAGGGGTGCCGGGCGGGGAAAGGGGACTTGACGATGCTGGGAGGATCCACAAATGTGCGTGTGCTTGTGAACCTGGAGAGTGTGGTGTGTGTGCTGCACTAGTGACCTCCTGCCTCTGCCAGCCCAAGAGGAGGAGGGGACGGCTGTCTGGGCTTGTGTCTGGTGTGAGTCCTGTACATGGGTGCTGTTGAAGGCAGCGCCTTGTCTGTGGCCGTCTGTGTGACCATCTGTGTCCTCTGTGTGTGTCTGTGTGTGTGTCTCTCTGGGATATGTGCTCAGCTTTGCTGCTGGTTGAACCTGCAAACAGGAAAGCAGCGGCCACCTCCCTCAGCCTGGGCAGAGACCTGGGTCCCCAGGCACCGGGCTGGGCTCCAGCAGCCTTGCAGGACAGGTCCTGGGCCAGAGCAGCTGCAGGAGGTGGCCCCACTCTTAACATCTGTTAACAGAATCAGCTTCCAAAAGTGCTTCTTTCCCAACACAGGGTATGAAGAAAGCCTGAGATGATTCACTTAGTTTTGGATTATTAACTCTTGCATGTCTAATGTTCAAAATAATTAATCTACCACAGATGATCCCACAGAGAGGTCATTTTTTTTCCCAATATCGGTATGTTTCTCAGGATTATTCCATATCTCTCAGGTGATGGAAGAAATAGGTAGAGATATCTGGTAAGACTATGAGGTATAATAAAACCACATATTTAAGCCAGAGTTATCCTCAGCACATAGTTCAGTTGGCATTTGCTCAAATCTTCTTCTAGTGTATGTAAGCACTGTCTCTCAACTGCCTAGAAAAAGATGCTGCCACCTATTATGACTTTATTTGTCTACAGCTACAGATATAAAACTTTTTTTTTTTCTTTTCCCTGAAGCCTCATGGGAAAGACAATTTATAAAGGCAGCAAGATGGATTAGACACACTTCTTGAGAAGGTAGGGACATCCAATACTGTCTAGATGGAATTGGAAGCAAAGGGCAAATTGGGGCAAAATAGTGAAGTAATTTCTGGGTCCAGGGAACGTCAGCAAACCTAAAATGGAATTGGAGACTACCAGTATGCTCACAGTGCAGGTTCTGTGGTAGTTTACATCATTCACTTAGTTGGTATCATTGAGGATTGCTTAATGTTTGCTAGTCCCCAAAATTTTTCTCAGCACCATAAGAACGCAGATCTACAGAATTCTGACATGATTTAGTTTTAAACATTTATGTACATGGTGAAGTTACTAGTTTGTCACCACCTTGTCTCTGTAAAGCTATGGTTTTACCCAGAACTCTATCGATTAGATTAATAGCACTTAAGAGCCTGACTGTTTTTTGGAGGAAGACAATAACCTAGACATGGGTTGACTATGTAACTGAATGACTAAATATGATGACATCTATAACATGAATGTTCCAGGGTTGTCCTGTCCCAGAAGAGGTCTTCTCAGTATTTTAAGTCATCTGCTTTAAAATACAAGGTAGCATTTTGCAGGCCTGGCCTTGCTATTTACTCCAAGTAATCTGAAAACATACAGCATGTTCTTCAACATGACAGTGTTTTGTATTTCTGATTCCCCTCTCCCTCTCTCCATTTTCTAACCCTCTCTGCTCCCCAGCTTAGGCCTTTCCTTATCTGTGCTTAGTCTCCTGCTGTCTAATGCATTTATCTACTTCCAGTATTTTCCCCGAAGTGCCCATTAAGCCAAATGCATCTCAACTGTTTAAACAGCTACTGTAATCTAAAATGATCCCAATGGAAAATGAAACAAAACTAAGCATGCCATATGGATGAGATTTATATAACCAAATACAGCTGTTTACATGGAAATGCATAAATTTGGGGTGGCCCAGACTCCCTTCAGTGATTCATCTCATGTCTATCCACATGTCAGATGAACCATGTCCTAAAAGTACCTACGCAAACAGTGGAGGTCTGAAGTACATGAGAAAAAAAAATAGACAAGCAGGATGAAATAAAAGTGATGATGATCAAACATTAACCTTATCGATAATGATCAGTCACTGAAATAATTCTTAAATTTAAGCTTGGTTTATATCTTGGCCAACTGAAGTTGATGAAAAAAATTCTTCATGAGGTTAGTGGTTCCTTCATCGGAATCATATGAATAGAGAAGTGTAGTTAGACTTGTGTACAGTATCTGACTTTCTCACAGATAAATAAGTGAAAGCCAACATGAAATAGGTCCCATATTCTGTTTCTGTTTGTTCGGTTGAAACATTGCTGAAAACCTGCTCATCAACTGCAGTAGCTATAGTGTAAGTTGTGTATTTTAAAAGTCACAGAAGTGACTGAAATAAACATCTGGCTGAGTACAGTGTTTATTTACTTAGTACAGTGGTTGTTTGGTTTTTTTGTTTTTTTTGTTTTTTTTAATTTATTTAATGCCAGGGTTAGAATATTGTTTAATAAAAAGCCCTAAGCCATAAAGGGCAATAGTATCCTTTCCTTAGTCATAATTTCTTTTCTGTGTTATCCAAAACCAAACTGAACATATATCTTGCTCAACAAGAAAGTTAGCTAATTAGTTGTCAAATTACCTGCTGTCTCTAGGTTTTCTTTTGTAAATTTATATAGGAGTTAACTATTAAAACTTAGCTATTGAATATTCCTGCTATTGTCAGGTAAGGATAAGGGTAAGGGTAAGGGTAAGGGTAAGGGTAAGGGTAAGGGTAAGGGTAAGGGTAAGGATAAGGATAAGGATAAGGATAAGGATAAGGATAAGGATAAGGATAAGGATAAGGATAAGGATATGTCTAGCAGCTTCTAAGGAATTCTGTCAGCTGCCCTTGGTTAAAGGGTGGCAACAGCCTTTGTTCTAGCTGACCCCTGATTAGGAAGGGTCAAAGACCCTTTTAGCCCATGCTAGGGCGAGGCCTATATAAAAGGCAGCCCTCCTCTCCCCTTCACCACCCCTGAAGCTGGCAGTTTGTGTAGCAGGATGTGAAAGAAGGGTCAATAAACTTTCTCTATCCAGCATACTTGTCCTTAGCTATAGTAGTCATCTGCTAAAGGTCACAGTCCCCAGGTGCTGCTGGAGTAACTGTCCCTTAGTGATTGGACTCTTGGACCTGAATGGAGCTTCAGAAGGAGGATGCAGCTCTGCAAGGCTCAGGCTGCAGGCTGCTTGCTGAGGCTGGGGCAGATCTTATTCTAGCCTACAAAAGGTGTGTGATTCTTAAGGAGCTGTGCTGCAAAGCAAAAGAACTCCTGGAAGTCAGCAGACTGCAGCATCAGAGAGATCAGAGACTGTGCAGATCTTCTCTGAGAGCTTCAAGAGCCAAAACCTCGAACTGTAGTGGAGTGTTAGGAAAAACCTGTGCTTATGAAGTCTGAGAGTTGAAACTGCCATCATGATGAAGCTGGAAACTGGTGACTCTTCATACCAGAAGGAAGGTTCCTACCCCACCTGATGACTTGCAGTTTCAGAATAACTTCACTGCCCTCATAACTGATGAGGAACTGGGAATGCTGTCAAATGGAGTGTTTCTGCTGACTGAGCCTGAGCCATTCAGGACAGTAGAAGGAAACAGTGACAGTGGTAGGAGACTCCCTGCTGTGAGGAATGGAGGCCTCCATCTGTCAACCTGTTTCCTCACCTAGAGAGGTTTACTGCTTGCCAGGGGCTTGGATTTGGAATGTTATGGAGAGGCTATTAAGGCTTATCCAGCCCTCTTCACTGTTACTCTCTGCTATTCTTCCTTTTGGACACCAATGATACTACTGGGGTGATCTGGGAAGTATCAAGTGTGACTACCAGGCTCTGGGGTCCTCATGGGGGACTTGAACCACCCTTATATCTGCTACAAGGACAGCATAGCAGGGCACAAGCAATCAAGTTAATTTCCGGAGGGCATTGACAACAAATTTCTCTGGCTCCTTGATCACCTGTGTCAGGAAGATGGTCTGCTAGACCTCATACTGAAGGACTAGCTTAGTGATGTGAGTGACCTCACTCTAGCTCAGTGATGTGAAAGTTGCGGGCAGCATTGACTACAGTTACCATGAGACTGTGAACTTCATGATCCCAAGTGGAGGGAGCAGGGCAAAAAGCAGGACCACAGCCATGGATTTCAGGAGAGCAGATTTCAACCTCTTCAGAGATCTGCTTGGAAGGATCCCATGGGATATGATCCTGGAGAGAAGAAACATCCAGGTTAGCTGGCTGATATTTAAGGATAACCTTTTCCAAGCTCAAGGAAGGTCTATCCAGACAAGTAGGAAACCAAGTAAATGTGGCAGGAGGCCTGCATGGATGACCAGGGAGCTCCTGACTGAACTCAGACATAAAAACGAAATGTACAAGAAGCGGAAGCAGGAGCAGGTGACCCAAGAGGAATATAGAGTTGCTGTCTGATCATGCAAATATGAGGTTAGGAAAGACAAGGTTGACCTGGAGTTGAATCTGGCAAGGGATGTGAGGAGTAACAAGAGAGGATTATTCAAGTACATAAACAGAAAAAGGAAGACTAGGGAAAAAGTGGGTCTGCTGTTGAATAGGGCAGGGGACCTGGTGACAAATTACACAGAGAAGGCTGAGGTACTTAACGGCTTCTTCACCTCAGTCTTTACTGTTAAGATGGGCCTTCATAATGCCCCTGAGACCAGAGGGTAAGTCTGGAGTAAGGAAGACTTAACCCCCAGTAGAGGAGGACTAGGTTGGAGAACACTTAAACGGGACATAGATAAATCCATGGGGCCTGATGGGGTACACCCATGGGTACTGAGGGAACTGGCTGATGTCATTGTGAGGCCACTCTTTATTATCTTTAAAAGGTCATGGTGACTGGGAGAGGTTCCTGAAGACTGGAAGAGAACAAATGTCATTCCTATCTTCAAGAAGGGGGATCTGGGGAACTGCAGGCTGGTCAGCTGCACTTCAGACCCTGGGAAGGAAAAAATAATCCTGGAAACCTTTTCCAACTATCTGAAGGACAGAAAGRTGGTAGGGAGCAGTTAGCATGGATTTACAAAGGGAAAATCATACTTAACCAACCTGATAGCCTTTTATAAAGAGGTAACTTTGGTGGATGAGGAGAGAGCAGTGGATGTTGTTTACCCTGACTTTAGTAAAGCCTTTGACCCTGTCTCCCATACGATCCTCGTCGGCAAGCTGACAAAGTATGGGTTACATAAATGGACAAGTAGATTGAAAATTGGCTGAAGCTGGGCCGAGGAAGTTGCAAACAGTGGCACAAAGTCTGGTTGGAGACAAGTTGCCAGTTGTGTATCCCAGGGGTCAAGATGATATTGTTTAACATCCTCATTAATGACCTGAACAATGGGGCAGCGTGCACTGTCAGTGGATTTGCAGATGATACAATACCAGGAAGAGTTGCTGATATACCAGGTAATTGTACTGCCAACCAGAGGGACCTGGACAGGCTGGACAAATGGGCTGAGAGAAATCTCATGATTTTTAACAAGAGGAAATTCTAAGTCCCGCATCTGGGGAAAAAATAATCCCAGGCACTAGTCCCAGGAGCTGACTGGCTGGAAAGCCACTCTGCAGAGAAGAGCCTGAGGATCCTGGTGGGCAAGCTGACCATGAGCCAGTGACGTGCCCCTCATGGCAAAGCAAGCCAACAGTCTCCTGGGCTGTGTTAGGAAGAATATTTCCATCAGGTTGAAGAAGGTGATCCTTCATTTACTCAACATTGGTGAGGCTGTGTCTGGAGTGCTGTGTTGAGTTCTGGGCTCCCCAGTACAACAAAGAACTTAATAGAGTGAGTCCAGCAAAGGACTGTGAAGGTGATGAAGGGACTGTAGCATCTTTCATTTGAGGAAAGGCTGAGAGAGCTAGCACTGTTCAGCCTGGAGCAGAGAAGGCTTAGGGGGGGAAGGATTTTGTCAATATGTATGACAAAATGGGAGATAATGAAGGTGAGGGAGCCAGATTCTTCTCAGGACTGCCCATTGCCAGGAAATGGGGCAATGGGTACAAATTAAAGAATATGAGATTTAAAGAGAACTCTTTTACAGTAAGGGTGGTCATACACAGGAAGAGGCTGTCCAGAGGTTGTGGAGTCTCCATGTGGGGAGACAGTCAACCTGACTGGACACTGTCCTGGGTAACCTGTTGTAGCTGACCCTGCTTTAACAGGGAGGTTGGACAATATGATCTCAATAGGTCCCTTTCAACCTCAGATTTTGTGGTTTTGTGAAATAACATTTTCATTTTTGTCAAAACTTCTTTCAAAAGAGATGCTGTTTCCTAGGTTTCACTGGCAGATTATATTATTTACAAATTGGCTCATGGGAACATATTTCCAAAATTAGAATTACATTTGTTCTAAAATGATTTATTGACACTAAAAATCTGAAATGACTATAGTGTGGGGACTGTTAATTTAAACATATAATACATATGGGTAAAGATACTGAGAAGTCAAGAAAATCCAGGGTTAGTTTGAAGTATTTGTTTTTTCAGTAATGCAGTTGTAATTTCAGGTTTCTGAGCTCAGTTCTAAAAATCACATTGTATCTTAGGGTCTGTTGTTTTAGTGAGAACTGACGCTGAATGCTTCACAGGAAAAAATGAACATCTTGATCTCTCAGCTGTGTATATATATTTTCATTATATTTTAAACATCAGATCTTTAGATTCTGAAGAATTGGCTGGGGACAACTTTGAGTTCCTGTGAATAATCATTAGCTGAGAAACCTCACTATCTTCTGGTCCTGGCAAAATGTAATTGCATTGTAGCTGCAGATCTGTCTACATCCTGTATAGTTTCTTCAAATGTACCTTAAAATGGAATTTTATTCTGTAAAAGGGATCTAGGAGGAAGTTGTTCTCTTTCCAAAGCAATCTCATGGAAATATATGTTCTTCTTCCATCTCTTCTGTCTCACTCATTTCTCCTTCCCAGCATGATGATATCCATCCAGCCTGTATAGCCTTGATATCAATGGAGGGAAAACAAATCAAACAAATTCCCTGCCCCTCAAAAAATCTCACAGGTTTTGGAAATAGAAAATGGAGAGAAGGAAGAGGAAAGGACCACAAACTTAACAAACTTAAATAGCTGCATCTGAACCTGAAGTGATCCCAAGACTTATACCTCTATATAATTATTCATTTACTTCTTGGCTCAGTTATATAAAGAAATATGTGCCCGAATGCAGTTAGACACAAATAAAGAGTACACAGCTGAATTAACTGAAACAAAAAGAGTAGAAATATATAGAAATTCATGCCTGTCTTCTGTGCATAGAACTTTGTTTTCCAAGATACAGGAAAGGTAAGATTTTTTGTTCYTTTTTTTTTTTTTTTTTTTAACATACAATGCAAAATAAAACATAGTTCAACTGTATAAACTTTGGAGAAGGGCTTTGGAAATAATGAAAATGACATGAATTTTTTTTGGTGATGTTTGTTACAATATTTTCAAATTAATCTCCATTCAGTGTTGAGGAGAATACAGTCATTGGAATCAATATATAGACTTCCCTTCCTTTTTATTACACATTCAAAAATGATTTTAATTACTTTTCTGCTAGGGAATATAACTGAAATGTTTTCAGTCTAATACACCTTAAAGTTTCTATATTTAACATTCTGAAATCCTGTTTAGAAGATGAAAAATGCAAGAATTCTTTCTTCTGCTGTGTCAGTGTAAGGCAGTGGTTTGCTGTAACTTGCAGACATAAGCACCACCCTACCCCATCAAAGGTATCCTCTTAAACCTCCTCCATTGGGAGTTTTCTGTCACAGAAATCGGTGAGACAACTGGAGAAAGAAATAGAAATATGCAAAGGAGGTTAATAGCAATTGTATACCTCTGGGAATTCTTTATGTTAATGGCACCAGAAACTCAACTACCTAGCAAAGCATTAACTATGGCAAGCTTAGATGATGAAAATGCAGTTGGTGCAAGCTAATAAAAAAGCCAACATAATGTAATCTTATTTCCAGTTTCCAATGGCTGTGAGTATAACCTATTTAATAGATGGTTTCTGAAAATGCATACATATAATGCGCACACACGCACACACTGGATTTCTTTCAGGTCCTGTTTAACATCTTTATGAATGACTTGGAGGAGACAATACAGTTTACTCTCATCAAGTTCTCAGATGACACCAAACTGGGGGGGGTCAACTTGATATTCCGGAAGGCAGTGATACCATTCAGAGGTAGTCTGACTGTCTGGAGAAGTGTACCAGCTGGAACCTCATGAAATGCAGTAGGAGCAAATGCAGAGTCCTGCCTTTAGGAACGAAGACACAGACCTTCCCCCCGGCCTGGGTAGAGCCACCAGGATGGTCAGGACTGGAGCACTTGGTCTGTGAAAAGAGGCTGAGGGACTGGAGCCTTGTTCAGACTGGAGAAGAGATGTCTTGTGGGAGGATCTAACAGCAGCCCTGGGGTGCTTATGGGGTGGTTAACAAGGAGATGGAGTTAGTGTGTGCTTAACAGGAGAATGAGAAACATTAGGTATAAATTGAAAGAAGAGATGTTCAGACTGGGTATAAGGAGAGGAAAAGCCAGGCAGTGGAACAGGTTGTCCAGAGAAATTGCTTGTCTCCATTGTTGGAGTTTTTGAAGACCTGATTGAACAAAGCCCTGTGCAACCTGTTGAAAGCTTGACCTGCTTTGACACCTTCTGAGGTCCCTTCCAATCTTAATTATTCTATAAATATCAGTTTCTGCATCAGTAAGTACCACAGTAAAACCTACAAGAGTAAGATCTTACTTAAAGGAACTCAAGTGTTTTTTAATATATCTACCTTTTACGATGTAGCCATACCTGGTGAGATTCCATTGCCCTTTTCTTTAGGGTGTCAAATGGAACTCTGCTTGAGCGGCACTGAGGAATCCTGTCTCTCCTCCAGAAGAACACTCTGCAATGTCCCATAACACAACTGTGAGCCCCTACAGGAATCTCCAATACCCAAGTGTGCCTAAAATGGAACGTAGACAAATAAATTTTAAACTTAGACATCCATGTCTGATATGACCACTTTAGGTTCTCTATTTAGTTGAGAGAAATTGTCAACTACAGACAGCAATATATCATAGACGTCTACCTGAAGGAAAGATGAAGCAGCATGGTTTTTTCATAAGAAACATGTTCTGAAAGTACCAATTTACCTCTGTTTAATATAAGGAGATTAATATCACATTTAGATATCTACTTTTTAGAAAATCTTATTCTATTTCCTCCTGGTGAAGTCTCTGGACACTGATGGCTTGTTGTAACCATCCCTCTTTCTTCCAGAGGAAAAGTGGAGGTTCAGAATTAGGACACAGAGAAATATTGACGTGAGGAGCATAACACCACGTTGTACATACTAGAAAGTGTGTGCATAACCATTTTAACTATTGTTATTACAACTTTTTTTCAGTAATGTTTTATTTTCCCCTGTAACAATTAGATTTAGACTAACAATAATTCTTTGGCTAGACTGTTTAGATTTATATTACACTAGCAATAAATTATTAGTTTTGCATGTAATATGTATTTTGTTGTTCATTATAAGTTTTTGAGTGTACAAAAAAGTACTTGTCTGTTGAACTCTGTCTGTTTGTACTACTGCTGTGTAGTAGAAATGGAAATTTCTGAATGAGAAAAAATAGTGGAAAAGGATAGTTCAAGTGCATTTATAGTTGGAAACAAGGGGGAATAAAGTTCCTCAAATTAAACACAGGCACAAATAAAGTCTCATGATATACATGTTTTTCAGAAAAGGATGAAAAGAGCTTCAATATACTTGCATGGGTAAAAAGAGTAATAGTGCAAGTTTTAAATGAAGCTTTTTTTATCTGGGGCCTGTACCATTTAAGGTTTTATGCAGGTGAGCTCAGCTAGGCTTGCTCTGTCAAAGCAGATTCCATTTAAAAGGAATAATGAGAACCATTCGCCATTGTGTGTACAAGAACTGTATTTTTAATTTGTTTTATACCTTGAAGACCAGACCTTTCTGTCTATTCATTGAAACAAGTTGATATTTTTACCAGATGAGGTCAAATATCATAAATCCATTGCCATTCACCTATATAGACTTAATGATTTTATCTTTCCAAATTGCTGTGGTATTTCCTGTAAAGGGATCAATTTCTCTCATACTGGGTCAAAATTAATATAACTATGGTAATTTTTTCTCAGGTTGTGTAAATTGACATCTTTGCATTTTTGTTTCCAATTTTTTTCTTTAAAAGAATCAAAAGTTTTAATATTTTCTCTCATGTGCCATGCTTAGAAGCTTTGAATACAAAAGGGATGCAAAGGAGGAAGTGAAGGGAGGCAAAGAGAGTGTTTTCACGCTTTTGAATATTAAAGTAAGTGTTCAAAGTAAAGGTTTTGTTTTGCCTTTAATATTTGCAGCCATGAGAGTATACAGTTTGACATTGCCCTTGAATTAGCTCATTTCTTATTAAAACTCTTAGTATTCCTAAAGGCTGCATAGCACCCTTAAAGAATACTCTGAAGAAAAAAAAAAAAACCTGCTACAGGGAAGAGTATCCTGTCCAGTTTCTAATAGGAAAGATTATATAACTGAAATTCTGACCTGATCAAAGTCAATGGGAGATTTATCATTCATTTGACTAGGAGAGGATTTCACCTGAGCTATTCAAAATAATGCTAGACATAAAGAGCAGAGGGAAGATGAAACTTAGCTTTAAACTAGACAGCAAATTTATATTCCTCTGGTAATACTTGACAAAAATTTTCATGCTATCATAGAATCATAGAATCATTAAGGTTGGAAAAGACCTCTAAGATCATCAAGYCCAACCATCAACCCAACACCACCATGCCCCACTAAACCATGTCCCTAAGTGCCTCATCTACACGTCTTTTAAATACTTCCAGGGATGGTGACTCCACCA
>JAYKAV010000365.1:45033-97884 GCA_035582835.1 Phoebastria nigripes | reverse complement strand
ATGCTGTGGGAGACAGTGTCAAAGGCTTTACTGAAGTCCAGGTAGACCACATCCACAGCCTTTCCCTCATCCACTAGGCGGGTCACCTGGTCCTAGAAGGAGATCAGGTTGCTCAAGCAGGACCTGCCTTTCATGAACCCATGCTGGCTGGGCCTGATCCCCTGGTTGTCCCVCACATGGCTTGCGAGCGCCCCCAAGATGAACCGCTCCATAATCTTCCCTGGCACCGAGGTCAGGCTGACAGGCCTGTAGTTCCCCGGGTCCTCCTTCTGGCCCTTCTTGTAGATGGGCRTCACRTTGGCAAGCSTCCAGTCRTCYGGGACCTCCCCTGTTAACCAGGACCRCTGATAAATGATGGAGAGTGGCTTGGCAAGCTCCTCCRCCAGCTCCCTCAGCACTCTCGGCTGGATCCCATCCGGCCCCATGGACTTGTGAGCATCCAGGTGGCGTAGCAGGTCGTTCACCCCTTCCTCCTGGATTATGGGGGGTTTATCCCGCTCACTGTCCCCGTCTTCCAGCTCAGGGGGCTGAATACCCTGAGGGTGGCTGGTCTGACTATTGAAGACTGAGGCAAAGAAGGCATTAAGTACCTCAGTCTTTTCCTCATCCTCAGTGGCAATGTTCCCCCCGGCATCCAATAGAGGATGGAGGTTCTCCTTGGCTCTCTTTTTGTCGTTAATGTAGTTGTAAAAACATTTTTTATTGTCTCTAATGATAGCGGCCAGATTGCGTTCTAGCTGGGCTTTTGCCTCTCTGATTTCCTCTCTACATGACCTGGCGAGATCCCTGTACTCTTCTTGAGTCGCCTGCCCCTTCTTCCACAAGTGGTAAACGCTCCTTTTTTTCCTGAGTTGCAGCAAGAGATCCCGGTTCAGCCAGGCCGGTCGTCTTCCCCGCCCGTTGTTCCTACAGCACATGGGGACAGCCTGCTCCTGCGCCTTCAAGACTTCCTTCCTGAAGAACATCCAGCCTTCCTGGACCCCTTTGCCCTTCAGGACCGCCTCCCAAGGGACTCTYTCGACCAGTGMCCTGAACAGGCCRAAGTCCGCCCTCCGGAAGTCCATGGTAGCGGTTTTGCTGGTCCCCCTCCTTACTTCACCAAGAATTGAGAATTCTATCATTTCATGGTCGCTAAGCCCAAGACGGCCTCCGACCACCACATCTCCCACCAGTCCTTCTCTGTTCGTAAACAGCAGGTCGAGCGAGGCACCTCCCCTGGTAGGCTCCCTCACCAGCTGCGTCAGGAAGTTGTCTTCCACACACTCCAGGAACCTCCTGGACTGTTTCCTCTCTGCCATGTTGTATTATTTCCAGCAGACGTCCGGGAAGTTGAAGTCCCCCACGAGAACAAGGGCTAGCGATCGGGAGACTTCTGCCAGCCACTTGTAGAATGCTTCATCGGCCTCTTCATCCTGGTTGGGTGGCCTATAACAGACTCCCAGCAGGATATCTGCCTTGTTGGCCTTCCCGCTCATCCTTACCCATAAGCACTCGACTTTGTCATCTCCACAGTCATCAAGCTCTAGACAGTCGAAACACTCCCTGACATACAGAGCCACCCCACCGCCTCTCCTTCCTCGCCTGTCCCTTCTGAAGAGCTTGTGTATCTCACAAGCTCTATCTCACAAGCGCTATCTCACACCTCCACTTCAAGTTTAGACATAGATGTTCTTCAGCATATGCAACTTGAAGTCTTAAAGGATTAGGAGAAAAGTGAAGGTTCAGAGTTACTCCCACAATCACAAGAGAAGTAGGAAAAAGTATAAAGCAATACTCTTAAGYTTTTTGGATTAATTGATTTTGCTCATATGTTACCTCTCAGCCTACCTCAGCCTCTCCACTGGTCTCTTAGCATCTCTTTTTATGACTTATCAACATTTACATTTTACAGCTTAGAATCAAAAAAGGAAGACTCTTTTCTCCTTACTCTTCTGATCAAATGATTAAAATTATTTATTTGCTTCATATTTCACAATCTCACTAATTTTATGAGGATAAAGCAGGGKTTTTTTTCGCCTCAGAGATGGAATGGGACAAACTTCACATTCCAAAGCTGAATTAGTTCTAAAAAAATGTTTTATTAAAAATTGAAGGTACAAGAGGAATACAAATAGTAACAGCTCTCTCAGTGGACCTAAGTTTGAAGATTTCACAAAAATGAATTTAGAGGAAACTGCTTGAATATAAACCACAGGGAAAAACAAAAACAAAACCAACACCCCCTCAAAAAAAAATCCCTCCCACACAACTAACACTTATAATGAAATCCAAGCTCTCATCCCTGTCTTGCATGCAATTCTGTATCCCACAGTCTACTAAACCAGTCTAAAATTATTTTAAGATGTTTGGATTGGGGAAAAAAATAGAATAGAAAACATATTTTTGAAGTGAGTGTGCAGGAAGAATATAGAAGAGTAAACCGAGTGTCTGACTGCCCCAAAGCACAGGGGCTCCTGAGGAGCAGAAGGGAAGTCTAAGGTCCTGGCATTCAAGGAATCCTTTACTGTAGTCAGGGGTACAAGCATTGAACTCAGAACTGTTCTCTTTACGTGTTTCATGGACATCAGAAATAATTTCCAAGGAATTTCCGGAGGCTTAAGTGTCTCCTGCTTAGCCCTGCACCCAGCCCCAAAGTATGACTTCTCTTACCTACATTTGGGAATACCTTATGCCAAACTGAGGTGGCGACTTGCTGGGTACAATACATTTTAGTCTAAAATAGGTATTTATACTGAATATGATGAATCTCCCTCTATCAGTTTCTTTTTTTCTTCACTCAGTAATGAGAAAGCCTGAAGTGGCTTTATCAACTTTGGGAATCACTGAGAAATTAATCTCACTTGATTTAAATGTTTTCAAATATTTCAAAATTTCAAATGTTTCAAATATTATGTCTGTATTTGAATGCCCTGGGCTTCCTATACATACAGTAGAGGGAAGCAGACACTTCTTTTGACTGAACAGAGTGCTATTCTTTTTAAATGTCAACTTTAGGATGAGATGACTCATGCGCTTGGAATGCTTGTTTGTTGTATAAAGTATATGAGTATAAAAAAAMCCAACAGCTTAAAGTGAGCATTTCAGATGCTAATATTTATATTATAGACCTCAAGAGTATCAATGTGAAAACATGTGCATCTAGTACTCTATGAGACTCCCTTTGGCATCTGAGAAGTCTGTGTTGGCTTTGCAAATATGGCATAAGATCTATAGAAAAATCATATTCCTGGAGCAGCAACTAGATGTCAGGCAGGTTGTCCTAGGAGATCTAAAATGGTACTAGATATACATCTGGGGACAACTAAATAAAAAATGGAGAAAGATAGTTACTTTAAGATACATTCTTCATTACATGTCATCTAGGCAGAGCTCTCATAATGACCAATAGGGCTTGATTCTGCAGCCCACACACAGGTTTCTAGTGCCATTTGAGATGTCTGTGGAATGCCCTCCTGTTGCACACAGAACAGTTTTGGTGAGGCCAAAGGCAGCACAGGAAGTTGGAGCCTTGCGCGTAATGTTTTCTTTCTGCCACACCTCCATGCTTCTTACTTGTTTTCCTCCACTGCTCCTGGTTTCTTACTAGTTTTAATCATGCTTGATCTGCTCAAAGGCTTGGTGCTATTCCTCTTCTCACTTAAAATGCCTTTTTTTTGGGGTCACCCAATATAAGGGTTTAATTAATTTACTGTAACCAGGAATGCGCATAAGCCAAAATCCAGTGAAGCCCAAGAAGACTGTGTTTCCTGTTAATTGTGCTGGGAATCCATGGCACTTATCCAAACATTTTGGTCAGCTGGAGTATGTCTCTATTCATCTTGCCTTTGCACACCTTAAAATTGTATTTCTCAACTGTGCTTTTTTACTTGAAACACTTAATGGCAAATCCGGCATTGAGAAAGGTAATTATTACTGCTTGCCCTTTACTTAATACTTCTCCTGGAGTTGCTCCTTCAGTCAATACACCATCAATGTTGTGGAAAATTATCTTTAGATCTATTGCTTTAAACTTTGGTGGATGATACCATGGCAGATGGTAACGCTGTGCTCCACCCTGGGGCATCTGGTTCCATGTGTATATTCTTTGGCTTCTAGCGCATACAAGAGCTGCAAAATGTCTGGGACTGTAGGACCTCATTCAAAGCTTTAAAGTCTTTCAATCTACAGCTCTACAGCAGGCTTCCTTTCAGGTCAAACAGGTCTGTTGTATGGTGAATACATTTTTGAGATCAGCCCTCATTTCTCCAGAAAATAAATTAATCTTTGGATTTCATCATTGGCCCCTTGGTCAGTTCGATACTGTTCTCAGCAAATTACTTGGGTTGCCAAGGGAATGCCAGATATAGCTGCGAGGTATATCTGAGCCCATCCCACAATGTTGGAGTCAGTAGAGTACTGGGGAATGCTTTAGTTCTTTCCTGAGTTTTCACCTGCTCAAACCATACTGCCCATTCCAAAGACTTGAAACCTTCCTGCCATATCCATCAATCTACAGTGATCAAAAAAGTCAATCCCAAGTATGGCAGGTGCAATAGGATCAGTAGCAAAAGGTAGGGGTTCCAACCCCATCTATTCAAACTGAGGTTCCCTTCCACTAGAACTAGGCATGTCTCTCTCCTCCAGTTACTCCAAGAATAGTCATTCAAGGCTACTACTTCATGACTTCTGCTTGACAGGGTCAATAAGGTACACCAAGCACCCATTATCTACTAGGACATGATGTTGTTGCTGTTGTGACAGAGTTGCCTGGCCACCTTACCCAGATAATCCAATAAATTGGGTTATCCTCATCTGCTGACAGGACAACATTGTCTTCTCTCCCCGCACCCCTCCCCGCCACGTTGTCACTTTCAATCATCTGTCAGAACAGTGGTCCACACATTGAGGCAGGAGAAGGCAATAGTTTAACTGACCACCATCTCCCCTATGCTTGCAACTCCTGAGCTCTCAGTGCTAGATATCTAATGTGCCTTCCATCCCACTCTGTCATAAACACTCCTTTTTCTTTCAAAAACATCCATAAGGCTCACCGTGTAGGAGGGGTCATGAAGAATTCCCATTCCTTCCCGACATTTTTCCTGATGCTGACCATACTATTGGATTACTGATATACTTGGCCGTGCTGCTAATCTTATACCATTCTTCAGGCATGTGTTTTGTACCAGAGGTGCTGGTTCATTATGATCCCAGTAAGAAAGGCACTCCGACTAAAGTATCACTTAAAATGTCATTTACTAGAGCTAACACTATAAAGAAAGAGGGGATAGTATGGATACTACTTCCCTTCAGATGCTGGGAACCCTAAGTTTTGCAGCATCAAATCAAAAAAACCTCCAATAAGCATGCAGCATGCCATGTAGACCCCATCCCTAGGAAGGTTACCCTATTTTGTTCCACTGAGCTCTGACAGGATTTTCTTACAAGAAAAGCAATTCTATTCATCATTTCTACTGTCAACACCTAAACAGCATAAAACTGACATATTTGATGATAGCCTGAAAGTTACTTCAGTCAAAGATGCTATAGGGATAATCTATTCTTTAGTACCCTGCTTTTTTTTTTTTTTTTTTTTTTTTTTTTTTTTTTTTTTTTTTTTTTTTTTTTTTTTTTTTTTTTTTTTTTTTTTTGTGTCTGTACAATTGATCTTTTAAAACCTTGATTATGTATTAAACATATGTATATTTATTTAGAGCATCTGCTGAATACATCTATTCTTAAATGCTTCTCTAGTTTTCCTAAAATGCTGTTCTTCATTCTGTTCTACTTTAATATTACCATCATGTTTCTAACTCTTGAGATAAATGAGTTCAAATGAGGTAGAGATAGGAAATTCTTCCTTGGGAAAATTATAACTACAAATTTTTGTAACGCCCCAATTCAGATACACTATTCATTAGCTAATTCTTCCAAGAGAAATCTGAGTTTAGATACTTTATCTGTTTCGGAAGCGGACAAAGAAGCAAATCCTTCCCAAGACATCCCTAAAGTAGTACTTACGAAGTGTAATTATTGAAAGTGAAAAGATGCACAGTAATTTCATTTAAATTAAACAGTAAAAGTATTATACTATTTTATTATTATTATTATTATTATTTATATTAGCTTACATACTGCCATTCAAATGTTTATTTGAAAGTGCATTTTGTACCGTAGTATATTTGATCATTGGAAACCTTATAAACTTTAGCACTGTGAAGGTCAATGGATTTGCAATGATAATGTATAAAGTAGCAAGATGACCCCTAATGCAGAAACAAAGAAGGAAATATAATAACTTGGGAGGAAAATTTCACTTGAAGAGTCAGGAGGTGATGTCAACTAGCAGAGATTTATTAGCACTTCAAGAGTCTATGACCTAAGGAACTTAAAGCAGGAGAGACATAGGTTTTATGAGTTTATTTGAGGACACATCCCTAATTAAAGCCATAAAAATTATACTGTAGAAACTCAATTGTTCTGTAGCGATCAGCTCTTCTAACATTAAATGACACTCCAAAAAGTTAATGGTTTTCCATTAGTTGAAATAATGCTGTTAAACAGCTTAATGGACAGAGCAGAATGCTGTAAATTAGGTAATCTATGTCCTCATCACTGTTCTGGCATTTGCTTTGGTGAGGTTGAAAAGTCAACATCTCCCTTCTACTCCTCTATTTTCCAAAATTATAAATCAAATATTATATCAGTTTCTAGGCTCATTGTGACATTGACCTTCTCTAACTCTACGAGCATGATATCACTCAGTGCTCTTTCATGTGTTTCTTAGAGTAAAACTCCCATTCTCTTAGTGGCTTGGATTGCAATTCCTTGATTTTAACTGAGGTAACCCTGGGTTATTTGGGTTGCCTAGAACTGGTTCTGGTAATATCAGAAAATTAAAGAACTTCCATGTAAAGAAATAAATGCCACTTACAAAAATCTCTAAAAGTTATTGATGATTAAGGACCACTTCTAGTTGTCCAACAGCCTTCTATTTATGGACTATGATACATGTACATTCATTACACTGTCTCCTCTCCCAAACTCTTTTTCACTGTCTGTTCCTTTAGTTTATACAAAATATCTCTCAGGCTCACAGAAATATTTCTTGACTTTGCTATTCTGAGATTTGCTTTAAAACTGTTATTAGGAAATTCATACTTATATTACCATGGAAATGTAACATCCTCAGCAAGACTACTGTTTTTTTCCAGGGATTCTGCTGTATGTTTTAGTAATCCAAAAGATTATCACATCATGAACTGCACACAAAAACTCATTCTTCATGTGGCTTGAACCTGGTATTTTTTATTATATCATTGTGGTGAGGGTCAGTTAATGGAATGCTGAAAAGGCACTGGAAATAGGAGTTACTAACTGGCTTAGTACCACCTTGTTGGACAATCTGGTAAATCATTCTGTAGACATAATATTGTGTGCTCTTATTCCATATACATTTGTACAATACTTACTTCAATAGGAGTCTCAACTTTGATAACCTTGTGTGTTAATACTAGTAGTGATGATAACCTGGCTATTAGAGGTTTTTGAAGTGTACCCTGCTTAAAAGAAATGAGAAATACTACTTACTCTGTGATGAGTCTGGCTGGCATGGAGTTAATTTTCTTCATAACAGCATGGATTTGTGACTAAAACAATATTGATAACACACCAATGTTTTGGCTATTACTGAAAAGTGGTTGCACAACATCAAGGCTCTCTCTTTTGCTCACTCTGCTCGCACTCCTCCCCCTTAGTGATTAGCTGAGAGTAGACAAGAAGCTGGGAATAGACACAGCTGGAACAGCTGACCAGAATTGGCCAGAGGGTTATTCCATAACATGTGATGTCGTGCCTAGCAATAAAAGCTCAAGGAAAGGAGGAAGGAGGACATTTGTGATTATGATGTTTGTCTTCCTAAGTAACCATTATTCATATTTTCCTGGAAGTGGCTGGATATCTGTGTGCTGATGGGAAGTAGTGAATGAATTCCTTATTTTGCTTTGCTTGCATGCACAGCTTTTTTTCCCCACCTATTAAACATCTCAATCCATGAAGTTTCTCACCTTCCTTCTAGTTTCTCCATGTCCCATTGAACAGGGGAGTGAGTGAGCAGCTGTGTGGGTGCTTGACTGTTAGTCAGGGTCAACATACCACATATTCATAAATTTGAGTTGCTTTTACTGTTGAATCCAAGATAAACAATTTATATCCTCTTTGATCTAAAAGCGAGAGACTTCATCAGAAAAGTGTAAAATTAGGAGGAAAATAATTTTTCAGATAAAAGAGTTTTAAGAAGACTAAATTAAATTCATATCACTGGAGGGAAAAATGATACCTTTTTTTCTTTTTTAAATTAAACTTGATACTGCACCTGACCAACTGTATCCAACAAATCAGAAATGAGTCATAATTTGACATTGATTTTGCTTCACTAGAATAAATACAGTCCAGGTCAAGTTGGGCTCTGCTTGAAATATTTTTATACATTTATGAAGAACATGATGAAATATCTTTGACTTTTTAGAAGTCTTCATAAATTGCTACATTCAGTTTAAAAAAAATAATTTAAATAACAGACATAGAAAACTAAAATGTAA
The DNA here is from genome assembly GCA_035582835.1 of Phoebastria nigripes. Classification (NCBI taxonomy): domain Eukaryota; kingdom Metazoa; phylum Chordata; class Aves; order Procellariiformes; family Diomedeidae; genus Phoebastria; species Phoebastria nigripes. The sequence continues at coordinate 89,308 of JAYKAV010000365.1, read as the reverse complement.
ATATTAAAAATGTTCAAACTATCAAGCTATGTCCAGATAAAAGTACATGTCTGTACTGGGAAAAAAAAAAAAAAAAGTTTTCTGGGAGGACAGCTTTCTGAAGATAATGGTCCATAGCTTCCATGACTGACTAAGACTTTTCAATTCCTTGAATTAAAACTGCTTGTAAAGATTGTAATATGATAGGTTGCTGTATTTGTAGTCAGGCATCTTGGATGAGACACTGTAGTCAACAGAACCCTCAGTTTATTTCCATTCCTGAAGCCAAATTTCACTTAGCTGTGCTCATAATTTTGGGTTTATTTGAATGTAAACTCTGGAAGATAGGCAACTCTCTCACACGTCCTTATTTGTATTTTCTCGTCTTTCACAGTCCACTGCAAGCAGACACTCTGTTCATGTTTTGCTGTAGTGCAGGTAACCTACTGCTTATCAAGAGGATAAAATACCTGTCCAGTTAAAAGATAGCTTTTGTACAGAACTTTACATCATACTGTACTCTATTACAATATGTCTTTGTAATAGTATTTTTTTCAGTGATCTTATTAAATAAACTGAGCTTATCAGATGCATTGTCAAAAGTACAGGAACATGTCAAACAGCTTTAGTCTAGATCTTGCTTTCTGAGGCTCTTCACAGACATATTCAAAAAGGTGGCTCTRGTGGTATCTGATACTGTCGCGGTTTAACCCCAGCCGGCACCTAAGCACCACACAGCCGCTCACTTACTCCCCCACAGTGGGATGGGGGGAGAGAATCGGAAGGGTCAAAGTGAGAAAACTTGTGGGTTGAGATAAAGACAGTTTAATAGGCAAAGCAAAAGCCACGCACGCAAGCAAAGCAAAACAAGGAATTCATTCACTACTTCCTATCAGCAGGCAGGTGTTCAGCCATCTCCAGGAAAGCAGGGCTCCATCATGCGTAACGGTTGCTTGGGAAGACAAAACGCCATCACTCCAAACATCCYCCCTTCCTTCTTCTTCCCCCAGCTTTATATTGCTGAGCATGATGTCATATGGTATGGCATATCCCTTTGGTCAGATTGGGTCAGCTGTCCCAGCTGTGTCRCCTCCCAGCTTCTTGTGCACCCCCAACCTACTCGCTGGTGGGGTGGTGTGAGAAGCAGAAAAGGCCTTGACGCTGTGGAAGCATGGCTCAGCAATAACGAAAATATCCCTGTATTATCAACACTGTTTTCAGCACAAACCCAAAACATACAAGCCCCATACTAGCTACTGTGAAGAAAATTAACTGTATCCCAGCCAAAACCAGCACGGATACTTACAGTAATTGAAGCTGTATATCTGCATCTTTAGATTCTCAAAGTGGGGGCAAAAGTGCATCACATGGTTTGAACAGAGAATAAGTAGACCATATGAACAGCAACAATTTCCTCCCATCCCTTCACAAAAATAATGGAAGGAAAATGGTCTATAAGATCTCAGTTGTATTCTCTACTTTGATTTCCAAGTCAAGGCTTTTAAATCCATCTCTATTTCAGGAGATGGCCTCTGGCTCACTTTTTATACCAGTTTTAAAAAGAACTTGCCAAGCAAAAAAAGACCACCTACTTCCACATCTCAGAAGAAATTGCATTACCAGCTCTCTAGTGCTTTATTTTATGAACATAAGGATTAAACAAAGTATGAAACACCTTCCAAAAATGTCTAAAGATTCAATCCCTTCAATATTCTGATTAGTGTCAGTAATAGGAGTCTGGCCTTGTTTTTCTAGCCTTAGACCTTTATAATGAACACCTGATCACTAATGAGATGCCCTAAAAAAACCCCAAAAATTTCTTGGTCTGGAAGAACTGGAAGAAGATGAATAATTGGTAAGTGCTTAAGATCATCATCATAATTTCTTTTATAATATTTTTAAGTTTCCTGCAAGTTTCTGGCAGCATGGCAGTGGCTGGCATCATTTTCAGGAAGATATTCTTTACTGATGAGTTCTATATTGGGTACTTGTCACAAGCAAATAAAAAGATAAAAGTACTATGTTCAATTGTATTTGAAATATATTTATGTTGAGTAAGAGAAGTGGAAAATAACAACTAAGATAGTAAAAGAACATACATGAATGGAAATGTTTATATCAGTTGAGGTTAGGTACATTCCAGAAGATATTTTGGTCCCAAAAGTGTCATTAAATTTGACACAAATTAAAGCAATATTGTAAATCTGGTAGGACTGAATAGTTTCTGGAATACTAGAATAGTTTCTGGAACTGAATAGCTTTTCTGGAATTATAAAACTAAGAACATTACTGTTAATGTGTTTCTTTTTGTTTCTTTTATGCTATTTATATGGCTGCAATGAAGCAAAGAAAGGAATAGTTTTCTAGCAGTTTTAAAGTCTCAACATTTGGCAAAAGACTAGCTGTGTAAAGAGCTTATAAAAGTATGCTGTGTATTTCAAGTGTCCTCTGCATTTTTTTTTCCAAATGATGACAAACCTGTCATTGCCAAAAATTTTCATGTTCATTCAGTTCTCTCAGGACACAGCAAATAGCAAGAACTGTAAGCAATGTCTTTGCAACTATTTTTTCTTTTATTTTTTGTTCAGCTTTCAAGTCAGACTTTATTTTGTTAATGACTTTTCTTCAGATTCTCTTGCTATATTCCGCAGTGTTTTGAACACTTCTAAAGACTTAAATGTGTCTCATTTTTATGCCTTTTTAATCATATCTGAAAAGTCTTTATGCCTAAATTATTTTAGGCAGACATTGAGATTTATGTGCTGAAAATTCTTAAACTTCAAGCATCCCTATGTATCCTGTCACCATGTAAGTCATGTTTAGTACAGAAACTGGCCGTGAGGTCCTTCCAGAGATGTCCTGATATTGTCCACTTGCTATGGAATCCTAAACACATGTGCTATGCTCTCTTTCCCAGGGCCTGCCTTTGTATTTTTTGAATGAAATAATCACCTCCCATCTGAATAGTATAACCTACTAGCACTAGATTTCTTTGCTTTCAAGAGGCTCGTTAGTGACCAGCATAATGCATCCATGCTGACCACTCATTTGAAAGCTGAATTCTAGCTTCTGAAATTTCACGGCATCACTAGAATTTTAAAGTGACTGAAAATCATGAAGTAAACCTTCCCTTCAGCAGCCAGTCATTTACAAGATAGTAGACTTATTTGATGATTGCCAATGCACACATGCAAGGAGAAGGAAGGTGAGAGAGTGTGGACAAGAGAGAGAAGGGTGAAATACGCAGGCATTTTGTACTCTAGAGTCACAGTGAAAATATCTATTCCTTATTCAATTGCTTCTATTATCCTGTCTCAGGATAATATTACAGAAACTCAGAAAAGTCGAAACACCACTGAGATAGAATTATTCAGGGGCTTCTTGGAATTTGAAGGACCTTTAAAGTGAATATAGTTTGAATCTAAACATTCCCGTTTATTCACCTCTCGACTTTACAACTCATTACACATTTTCTCAGTTTCACTGTGATGATTGGAAAATGACAATGTAAAGTCTTCCTGGGGAGGAAAACAGCACTAATTATTATTGATAAAAGCATGCCTCCAAAAGCTTAATTTAAATTATATATCCATCACTAAACTGAAAGTAATTAAATTAGAATTAGAGTAATGTAGCACATCTAAGTAGGTAGTCTATACTGTCTAAACACCAGTTCAGGATTTATGAAAACTCCCACATGCTTCAATATGCAAGTTTAAGGAGTGTGTAGAAACTAGTTTTATAATTTTTATCAGCTTTTGTGATATGGAGTATGTGTTGAATTGTGTGGAAGAGGAGAGGATAAAAATTGTATCCCAAGCACATCTTTTATGGCTCTGTTATGCTATTTATCTTTTTTCTTAATTGAATTTTCAGGAATGCATTGCTGAATGTACTCACTACACAATCATAAAGATGATGGAGAGGGCAAATTTTTCATCTAGGTACAGATATTTAGATACGTAAATATGAATCACAGTATTATAGAGAATTGTTGTTACCTGTGTGAATTTTTATCAACTTATTGTCATTGTTTTAACGAAAGATTATAAGCATTAATACTATTTGAAAAGCCATTTTGAAATTAATACAAAAATCTTTAAAGATTCTGGTTTTTAAGTAGTTATTCTTTCTTCAATAGTTATGACAAATTTACGGTATTTTTTAAGTTCTTATCTGTGAAATGATTTTCTTTTAAGCTGGGGTTCTATGAGGTGCAGTTTCTATTAGCAATTCCTATGTGGAACATTAAAACTATATTATCATCTTTTCCTGATGGCCAGGATTTTTATACACTAACATTTACATTTGTGTCTTTCAGAGGCTGTTGTTGTTGTTTGGGGTTTTTTTCCCTTTTTAACTCTCCATAGGTTTTCTGAACACTTGTTTAAAGATGGTTTATTACAATTTTTATAAGCTTTACTTAAGTTTCATTGTTTAGTACTGTTTTCTGCTGTGCTTATCAGGTATACTTATTGCCTCCTGCTGCTTTAATTCAGTCTTCCAAATTTATTTTGAACCTCCTGTTGTGTTTAAATTCCCTGGATCTATTCTTTATACTGGATTCACTGGCTTCTTCTATTCATGAATATATGGATATCACATGAATCAGTATCTCACAGAGTGTGGCTTAGTTTCTTATCTGACATCTGTCTTGAGTGCATATCTTAGACACAGATGTTTATTATTTAGTCTATAGACTTCTTCAAATCTGCTGACTTGAATATATTGTCTCCTGATAGTGATAACTGTGCATAGTTATCAAGCACCTGCTTTTTCTGTTTGCTCTTTGTGAAAATCTTGTATTCATGGCCTCCTCTGTTATCCATTTTTGTATTCCTGTTACAGTGATGCTTGGATATAATTATCCAGTTTTTTTTTTTTTTTTTACCTGGATGGAAGAAGTTTAGTTTACACAGGAGGTTTTTGTATGGTGTTTTTCAGAGTCCATCTTAAGTAGATGAGAATTTTGACAGTATACAGATATGGTTATACATATCTGTCTATGGATATATCTAGCTGGCCCACATCTGTTTTGTGACTGGAAGTAGGCTATTTACAGTAGTGTGGGCTTAGTATTTACTAGTCCACAGACTGATCCTTTACCTCTAGGCAACACTATGCAGTGACTAATATCCACGCTGCTAAAGACTGGGTTTTTTTTAACAGACAGGCCACATCCACCCTCCATATGCTTGATTCTGGTTCTTTTCTGGACTACATGTGATACTTCTCTGGCCTTCAGACATTTTTGTGTGTGTTTCTTTTATTTCAAAGTTATGAAATAATACAATGATTGTGCTGCATCCCATCAACATGTTGTTTTCATGGAAAACACTTTACTGCATGTGTATGGAAAAAAACTAATATGCATTGAATGTATTGGGACATATGATGATGGTATCTGGGAGTACTTGAGGAGTACTTGAGCAGAGTAAAGTTCACTGACATAATTTTGAAGGATTGCAATGGAGCCAAACCTGGTGCAGTCATTCATACTGCCTGTTGTCAGAGGTCTTTCAAGTGAATCATCATGAAGGTGGKTTTTCCTTGTAGAAAGCTATTTGGAGTGCTAACTTAGCATCTTTATGAGACATGAAATGAAGACATAGTAGCTGAGGGTTGATATTTATGTTTATAGGCTCAATTTCAGTGCATTGATAAGTAAGTTTGCTTTGAGAGATTAAAGACTGACAAGACCCCAATTAAGATTGTCTCCATTCTGCTAGATAGTATACAGACACAAAATAGTCAATTGCCCACACACTTAAAGATTTCATCTAAATAAGATAATCAAAAAGAGCAAAAGCTGACAGTATAAATTCTGTTTCACAGGTAAGTGTCAGAAACACTGGAAAATAGTCCTAATCCCTAATCAGCATGTAGTTTAATACCCAGTAAAGAAACCCAGACCTTGTTTTAGAAAAATTGAATCAACCAGGGGGCAGATGGGAAAATGAAAGCATTATGTCAGCTGACAAAACAAATGGAACACAGGTTTGCATTAACATTTTTAAAAAAAACAGACTCATTCCAAGACTTCAGGATGCTCATTCAATCAATATTATTTACTTCTACCAAGCACGATAGGAAATAACAATAGCTGTGCACTTCTTTTTAATAATCAGCTATTTGTAAATATACACTAGAACTCTATAGAGAGAACAACTCTATGATGGAGAAGTTATTCAGGAGCTTCTAATAGGAGGACAAAAGAATGAAAATGAAATTAAAATGAAACTATTATGTAATATACTGTATTGGGTTGTCGTGGTTTAACCCTGGCAGCACCTAAACACCACGCAGCCGCTCGCTCACCCCCCCGCTCCGGTGGGATGGGGGAGAGAATCGGGAGGGCACGAGTAGGAAAACTCATGGGTTGAGATAAAAACAGTTTAATAATTGAAATAAAAAAAAGTGGAACAGTAATAATAACAGTGATAACAACAACAACAATATACAAAGCAGGCGATGCACAAAGCAATTGCTCACCACCCGCCGAACCGACGCGTGCCCAATACGAGAGCCCGTCCCAGGACCCAGAGCCCCCCCCCACCCTTAGTGTTTATACTGAGCATGACGTTGCATGGTATGGAATACCCCATTGGCCAGCTGGGTCAACCACCCCGGCTATGCTCCCCCCGCCAGCTTCCCATGCACCTGGCAGGGCATGGGAGGCCGAAAAGTGCCTGGTGCAAGCACCACCCAGCAGCACCCAAAACATCAATGGGCCATCAACGCTCCTATTATACCAAACCCAAAACACAGCACACCCTCCCCAGCTACTGGGAAGAAAGTTAACTCTGTCCCAGCCGGAACCAGGACATGGGTTTACGTGGCAAGGTTTTAGTAGCGGGGAGACTACAGGGGTGGCTTCTGTGAGAAGCTGATAGAAGCTTCCCCTATGTCAGACAGAGCCAAGACAGACCTGCCACTGGCCAAAGCTGAGCCCATCAGCGATGGTGGTAGCCCCTCTGTGATAACATATTTAAGAAGGGGAAAAAACTGCTGTGCAACAGCAGTCAGAAGAGAGGAGTGAGAAAATGGGAGAGTAACAACTCTGCAGACACCAAGGTCAGTGAAGAAGGAGGGGGAGGAGGTGCTCCAGGCGCCAGAGCAGAGATTTCCCTGCAGCCCTTGGTGAAGACCATGGTGAGGCAGGCTGTCCCCCTGCAGCCCATGGAAGACCCCATGCCGGAGCAGGTGGATGTGCCCAAAGGAACCTGTGACCCCATGGGAAGCCCATGCCGGAGCAGGTTTGCTGGCAGGACTTGTGACCCCATGGGGGACCCACGCTGGAGCAGTCTGTTCCTGAAGGACTGCACCCCATGGAAATGACCCACGCTGGAGCAGTTCATGGTGGCTGGCCACCAGGTACCCACCAAGCTGCTCTATCACTCCCACTCCATCAACAGGACAGGGGGAGAAAATACAATGAAAAGCTTGTGGGTCGAAATAAGGACAGGGAGATTACTTACCCAAGTACCATTATGGGCAAAATAGACTTGACTTGGGGAAATTAATTTAATTTATTGCCAATTACTTGTAACAGAGTAGGAGAGTGAGAAATAAAACAAACTAAAAACACCCTACCCCCACCCCTCCCTTCTTCCCAAGTTCAGCTTCACTTCCAACTCTTCTACCTCATCCCCTCAAGCAGCACAGAGGGATGGGGAATGGGGATTGCAGTCAGTTCATAACACTTCATCTCCGCTGCTCCTTCCTCCTCACACTCTTCCCCTGCTCCAGCATGGGGTCCCTCCCATGGGATACAGACCTTCACAAACTTCTCCAATGTGGGTGCTTCCCACAGGCTGCAGTCATTCAAGAACTGCTCCAGCGTGGGTCCTTTCCACAGGTGCAGTCCTTCAGGAATGGACTGCTCCAGCATGGATCCCCCACGCGTCACAGGTCTGCCAAAAAACCTGCTCCTGCGTGGGCTCCTCTCCACAGAACACAGCTCCTGCCAGGAACCTGTTCCGGCATGTGCTCTCCCCAGGCTACAGCTTCCTTCAGGGCATGTTCACCTGCTCCAGCATGGGGTCCTCCATGGGCTGCAATGTGGATATCTCCTCCACTGTGATCCTCCATGGGTTTCAGGGGAATCTCTGCCCCAGTGCCTGAAGCACCTCCTCCCCCTCTTTCTTCACTGACTTTAGTGTTGGCAGGACTATTTCTCTCACATTTTCTCATTCCTCTCTCTCAGCTGCTATGCAGTGTTTTTCACCCTTTCTTAAATATGTTATCACAGAGGCGTTACCAACATCACTGATTGGCTCAGCTTTGGCCAGTGGCAGGTCCATCTTGGAGCCAGCTGAAACCAGCTCTGTCCACCTGGGGGCAGCTTCTGGTGTCTTCTCACAGAAGCCACCTCTGCAGCCCTCCCCACTACCAAAACCTTGCCAAGTAAACCCAATACATCCCGTCACTGGATACCACTGAGAAGAGTCTGGCTTCATCTTCTTTATTCCCCCCCTCAGGTATTTATACACATTGATGAGATCCCCCCTGAGCCTTCTTTCCTCCCAGGTGAACAGTCCCAGCTCTCTCAGCCTCTCCTCATATGTTAGATTCCAAACCCTTGATCATCTTCGTGGTCTTTCTTAGGACTTGCTCTGGTATGTTCATATCTCTGTTTTATCGCAAGCCTAAAAATGGACCCAGAATTCCATATGTGTCTCACCAGTGCTGAGGATAGGAGAAGGATCACCTCCCTTCACCTGCTGGTGATGATCTTCCTTATGCAGCCCAGAAGGCTGTTGGCATTTTTTTGCTGCAAGGGCGCATCGGTGGCCCATAGTCAACTTGTTGTCTACCAGGACCTCCACAACCTTGTCTGTCAAGTTGTTTTTCATCTGGTGAGCCCCCAGTCTGTACTGGTAAAGAGGTTTTCCTCCACAGGTAGAGGACTTTGCATTTCCCCTTGCTAAACTTCATGAAGTTCCTGTTTTCATGGCCTTGAAGGCACAAGTAGGCCTAAATGTCCCTTAACAACCTCACCTGGACCCTCCATCTCCACCTTCTGTCCATAGATCCGGAAGTACCATTTAATCTCAGCCCTAGGCACCAAATTCCTCCCTGAGATACGTTGTAAAAGTGCTCATCTCCAGCAAAACCATGCCTTTGCCTGATCATAGACCCTGCTGGTTCAGATCCTGATCTGTGGACTGAATTCCCAGCCAAACCTTGAACCTGTGTCATCATCATGGACCTGTCTGGTGATCACTGGACTGTGTCTGACCCTAGTTATCCACACTAGACCAGATTCTTACTTCTGGAATGATTTTCTGACTTGACATCATGTTTACCTCCTTACCACAAAATTGCCTGATGATCTAGACTCTTGGCTGAACCTGCCTACCATCTCTGTGTCTGCCCTGCTCTTCTCACCACGCACAGCAGGACAGAGCCTGGTCTTGTGAGGCTTCTGCCTTGCCAGTCATGTTATCGCTTTGGGCTACCGCTTCCCTATCCTGCAAGGAGCTGCCAGCCCTTGCTGCTTCCTGACACCTGTTGACCCATTTTCTCAGCCTATCGAGGTCCCACTGAATGGCAGTACAACCACCTGGTCTGTCAACCACTCCTCCCAGTTTCGTACTCTGCAAATTTTCTGAGGGCGTGCACTCTGTCTCATCATTCACTTCAATAATGTTAATGTTAAACAGTATTGGCCTGTGCCAACCCCTGGAGTAAATGATTAGTGACTGGCCTTGAACTGAACCTTGTGCTACTGACCAAAACACCCTGACCCCAGTAGTTTAGCCAGTTTTCAGTCACCCTCACTGTCAACTTACCTAGTCCATACTTCATTAGTTTGTCTATGAGGATGTTACGGAAGAACTCAAAATAAACAAAATTCACTGGTGTCTTGCCCACTGAGCTAGTCATCTCATTTTAGAAGGCTATCAGGCTGATCCAGTATGTTTTCCCCTTTGAAAGTCCATACTGACTACTCCTCATCACCCTCTTGTCCTTCATGTATTTGGAAATGGTTTCCAGGATGATTTGCTCCATCACCTTCCTAGGGATCAAGGTGAAGCTAGCCAGCCTGTAGATTCCTGGATCCTTCTTTTTGCCTTTCTCAAACAAATGAGTGACTTTTGCTTTCTTCCAGTCCCCAACCACGTCCAATCACCATTATCCATCAAATACAAGTAAGGGTGGCCTTGCAATGACATCAGTCATCTACCTCAGAGGTATAACCTGTCAGGGCCCAGCCCATGGACTAGTATACTCCCAATTTGTTTAAATGTTCTCTAACCTGATCCTTCTTCACTGGGAGTAAGTCTTCTTTGCTCCAGAACTTCCCACAGGATGCAGGGGACTGGGATACCTGAAAGCAATTCAGATAAGTAAAGACCAAGGTGAAAAAAGCATTGAGTATCTCAGCCTTTTGCATGTTGTTTGACACCAGGTTCCATGCCACATTCAACATCAGTCCCACATTTATCCTTGCTTTCTTCTTGCTGCTTATGTACCTGTAGAAGCTCTTCCTGTTGCTCTTCACATCCCTTGCCAGATACAACACCAGGTGGGCTTTGGCTTTCCTAAACAAATCCCTGCATGCTCAAACAGTGTCTCTACTTTCCTCTGGGGTCACCTGATTCTCCTTCCACTTCATGTATACTTTCTCCTTCTGTTTCAGTTTAGTTAGCTCTCTGTTCATCCATGCAGACCTCTGACCACCTTTGCTTGACTTCCTGCATGTAAAACTGCACTGCTCTGGAGTTTGGAGGAGGTGATTCTTGAAAATCAACTAGGTATCCTGGACTTCTCTTCACTCAAGATCTCCCATCTCCCAGGGGATCATTTTTAGCAGGTCCTTGGAAAGGCCAAAATCTGCTCTCTTGAAGTCCAGGGTTGGGATACTGATTTTTGCCCTGTTTCCACCTCTTAGGATCCTGAATTCTATCATCTCATGGTCACTAGAGACAAAGCTGCCCCTGACCTTCACTTCCCCAAATAATTGTTCCTTCTTCATAAGAATAAGGTGCAACAGAGCACCTGCCCTTGTTGGCTCCTCAATCACCTGTGCTAGAAAGTTATCATCAATAAAATTTTTTTGCCTGAGAGATATACTTTCTATTGTGATTTTGAAGACAGACATATTCTGCTGTTAGAATATTCTAACAACAGAATACAAGAACAGTTGAAATCAGTTACTTGAAAAGCTCTAGATTATTTGGGAATATAACTTCCTAGAAACCCAAGGTGTGGTTTTATGACACATGATGTGATCTAAACTGGAAATTCCATAATCTGCACCTTGAAACAATTGTTCCTGGCCCTCTGACCTACTTGTGCTAAAAGAAATACATGTGTATCCATTGATAATGCAGTTCAAGGGACAGAACTAAGAAAAGAAAACTTCACAAAAGATAGAAAAAATTCCCAAGAACTGGATAATTTTTTTTTTTTTTTAATATATATTTAGTTTTCTTTTGAATTAGCTCCCTGAACAGGCTTAGTGTATGACAGCATGAAAGCCAGTTACTACTCACTGCACACATGACTGAGGCTGGAGGGACAGGCAGAAAAGGTAATCCCAAATTAGACTGGTTTAAGATGGCATGGCACTGTACCCTAAGGAAGTATGTGGGTTTTTTGGCTTAGCTAAATGGAAGTTAATAGCAGATATGATTATTCTCTGTAAATGCAAGGAGAAAATATTAAGATAAAAGCAATAATTTTAAATACTAATAGGCATAAATGGGTATAAACTGGTCAAGTGTAAATTTAGGTTTGACATTAAATGGGAATTTTATGGTGTAGTTGCTCACAATAGCAGCAGATTAAGCTCAGCTGATTGACAATTTTGCTTTAAGGCCTATGTTCCTTGAAAAATAGAAATGGAACAAAGAAAGCCATAGGAAAGAGAGATTAGGAGAGGCACTGGCTGAAAGTGGAGAGAGGATCTGTGCATCATAAAACATAATGTATCCAGATACTATAGATGTGTAAAAGAGAGTTTACTTACCTGAGGCCATCTAAGAACATTTGAAGCTAATGATAATACAGTTATGAAAGAAAAATAAAGTGGACAGTTACTGTAAAGTATCAACATTGTTTTCTGTTCCCTGAGATGTCTGTGTTACTTAATGGTGTGTTACAGATGACACATTAGTCAAGCTTGGGACTCAAAATGCAACTGTTTKTGATAGCTAGAATACAGGACCTCTGGAAGTCACAACCAAATCTAGGAAATCTATTCTCAACATGTCTTATCACTTCTTGGACTTTGTTTCTGTTAACTACTGCTTTTTTTCTTATTCCATTAGCACAGATAGTTACAGTGATTGGAAAGGATCATAACCTGTGTATGATTCATTTGGATATCAGCATGAGCCTACATGAGGAATTATTTATATTTTGCATACTTTTTCCTTAAGTATAAAATTACTCCCAAGAAAAAATAATTTAAAAACATTATCAAGGCTGMAACCTCAGATGCTCAGAAGTAGGAATACTACAATGAATACTGCCTGTGGATATTTAATTTGATCCCCCTGCGTATAAAGGTGGTGAAGTGTAAAGTGAAGATTACAGAAACAGTTTGTCTGTGAAATAAATTGGGAAGCACCTACATTAAGTCAGAGCTCAGACAGATGGAAGCTATTAAAGACTGGCCTGCTCCCAAGTTTAGAAAGCAGGCCCAGCCCTTTATAGGGATGATTTCTCTTTCAGTTTAACTCCATGACTTCACCCATGACCAAACAATGTAGGAAGCGAAGGCTAGAAAAAAGGTTTCTKCTAAGCATTTAAAGACCATTAGACTAAAGAAAACTTGGAGCAGATGCAGATTTTACAACATTCTTCAGTTTTCCAGGCATGCTGTTGTAATGTAGAAGGGGAATAAGTGAACAAGAGAGTGTCTCTCACACACTTACTTATTGAAAAAGAGTAATTTGTTTTTGTATTGATACTAAAGAAACAGTAAGAGTACGTAAAGGAAAAGACTGTATCACAATCTGCACGCACAAAAAAACTAAGTAGAGGTTATTCAGGTAACTATGTTTCCAACATTTGTGAACATGAGAAATTCAGTTTATGAATAAATATGCAAATATTTATGACTGATGATTTATGTGGAGAGAGAGATATATAATTTTTATATATATATACACACTCTCTCTCTCTCTCATATATATGGATTTATATGTACTTTTCCAGGTAAATTTGATGTGTATTTCATAAATGTATATAATTATATGTATATTCAGTTGTGTTTAGAATGGAATAATGTTGTGTATAGAATAATTCAGGTTGAAAGGGACCTCTACATATTATCTAGTTCAAACCCCTGCTCAGAGCAGTGTAATTAGATCAAGATGCTCAAGGCCACATCCAGTTGAGTCTTGAACATCTCCAAGGATAGACATTCCACAACCTCTCTCAGCAACCTTGTCTAGTATTTGACCACCCTCATGGTAGATACATATGTATATCTAATCAGAACTTCCCATGTTCCAACTTGTGTCTGTTGCCTCTTGTCCTGTCACTGTGCACATCCAAGAAGAATTCGGCTCTGTCTTCTCTGTGTTCTCTCATCTGGTAGTTGCCGACAGCTATAAGGTCCCCCCTGAGACTTCTTTTCTTCCAGCTGACCAGGCTCAGGTCCTTTAGCATCTCCTGTGCTTCAGCTCCCTGATCAGCTTGGTGGCCCTTTGCTGGACTCCCTTCAATGTGTCAAAATCCTTATTGAACTGGAAAACCCAAAACTGGCCACGATACTCCATGTTGTCTCATAAGAGCTGAATAAAGAAAAAACAGCTAAACCTGCTTGATATATTGAAATATAAGAGCTTATTGCAGTTAATGTGACTGGTGAGCAGTTAACAGGGCCATGACTGAAATCTGTTAGGACACATTTCCTATGTCTCTAATTGGATGAAGTTMTTTTCTCATAATTTTTACTAGTGATCTAGAACAGTCTACAGCTCTCTGTGTAGCAATTAGTATGAGTTAGGCCTACCTAGCATAGCTGCTAGCATACACCCATGAACTTTAAACCAACTGTTTTAGTTATGACCCCCCCTCTTGACCAAAACAAGAGAAGGAAATTTGAGTAGTTTTTATTTGCTCAAGGAAATGGATGGCCAAACTATGCAAACAGCTTATTCGTCATCAAGGAGTGTAAAAGCATCTGGAACTATCCTGAACAAAGAGATTGTTAGTGCCAGCAACACTGAAAGCAAATCAGAAAGTAACGCTGCTATTTGAACAGTTTTGTCATCAAGGAAATATTATCTACCCAATCCTGGATTTGAGGAAAGTAAAGAATTTTGGGGGAAACCCAGGGAACTGAAGAGACTCTTTGGGGACCCATGACCCTGCACCAGGATGTGGGACCATCTCTCCACCATGCAGCAAAYCTGAGGGAACCAGAGAGAAGCCCAGGGACCCCACACAGCTGGAGATGCCACACTAGCACCCTGTCTTTCCTCCTGGGCTACCTCATCTCTCATGCACAGGGAACTGATGTCAGGAACTGCTACGCTAACCCACTCAACTTTTCTCCTGAATTGTGCCATCTCTCTCATTGAATAGGGAAGTAATGTAATTTCTAAAACTGCATATATCTGTGATTAAAGTGTTTTAGTGTCCAAATCCATATAATCTCCATGTGTTCATTTGATCTTAARCAGTGACACTGTTGAAATAAGAAAATCTGTAGGTCAATTCTTCAAGGTAAAATGGAGTTTTTATGGTCATTTTTCTGAAAAACTTTCTATGAATAGAACTAATGTGAGAGAATGAGAAACTGTTAACTTGGGGGTTTGTTATTACATGCTGAACATAAATCCAAAACAGGCTGAAGACCATCTATTGTATTATAGAGAATGTCCTACTCCAGAAGGGTGTTTGACTTCTTTCTGAAGAACTGTTACTAGGAAGTAATCAATATGATCCCCTGAATCCTCATTCTATAGAGGGTTTTAAGGGGTGGACTTGAAACAATTCTTTTTTTTTTTTTTTTTAAATAGCCTTAGAAGCAAAGTAACAGCAGAGGGTTAGAGTGTTCCAGTGAGGAGCGGGGACTGTTCTGAACTGGCAAAATCACAGAATGGCTGAGGTTGGAAGGGACCTCTGGAGGTCACCATTCAACCCCCCTGCTTGAGCAGGGCCACCTAGATCCAGTTGCYCAGGACCATGTCTAGATTTTTTAATATCTCTAAGGATGGAGACTTCACAACTTCCCTGGGAAACCTGTGCCATTGCTCAGCACCTTCACAGTAAAAATATGTTTCCTGATGTTCAGAGGGAACCTCCTGTGTTTCAGTTTGTGGTCATTGCCTCTGGTCCTGTCACTGGGCACCACCAAAAAAGAGCCTGACTCCATCCTCTTTGCACCCTCCCTTCAGGTATTTATATACAATAATATGGTCCCCCCTGAACTTTCTCTTCTCTAGGCTAAACAGTCCCAGCTCTCTCAGCCTTTCCTCATATTCCAGTTCTCCAGTCCCTTAATCATCCTTGTGGCCCTTTGTTGAACTCCTAGTATGTCCATATCTCTCTTGTAATGAGGAGCCCAGAACTGGGCACAGCACCCCGGGTGTGGCCTCACCAGCACTGAATAAAGGGGAAGCATCACCTCCCTCAACCTGCTGGCAATACTTTGTCTAATGCAGCTGAGRATACCATTTGCCTTCTTTGCAGCAAGGACGCATTGCTGGTTCATGTTCAACCTGGTGTCCACCAGGACCCCTAGGTCCTTTTCTGCAAAGCTGCATTCCARCTGGTCAGTCCCCACCGTATGTTGATGCATGGGGTTGTTCCTCCCCAGGTGCAAGACTTTGCACTTCCTTTTTCTGAACTTCATGAGCTTCCTGTTAGCCCATTTCTCCAGCCTGTTGAGGTCCCTCTGGATGGCAGCATGACCCTCTAGCATATCAGCCCCTCCTCCTAGTTTGGTGCCATCTGCAAACTTGCTGAGGGAACGCTACTCCATCATCCAGATCATTAATGAAGATGTTAAACAGGACTGGACCCAGTATTGGTCCTGGGCTACACTGGTAGTCATTGCCCTCCAACTAGACTTTGTGCCACTGACCACCATCCTATGGGCCCAGCCATTCAGCTAGTTTTCAATTCACCTCACTATCTGCTGATCCAGCTTGTGCGTCAACAGTTTCTCTATGAGGATCTCATGGGAGACAGTGTCAAATACCTTACTGAAGTCTAGGTAGACAATATTCACTGCTCTCCCCTCATCTACGAGGCAGATTGGACAGATACCATTGATCCCACTGGAGAACACAAGCTGGCCCGCATTTTTCTATTTTAGACACAGGCAAACGTTGGATTTGTAGAAGAGGCAAAATCAGATCAAGGGAAAGAATAAGTTAAGCTTATTTTCAAGTTCAAATTCTCTAATTATTTAAAAGTTAATGAACCTATGATCAATGGTTGATTAACATGGTTAAGTCATTTTTTGAAGTTCTTCTGCTTGGTTTTTTATGTCAGAAACTTAAATTGGAAATCTGGAAATATTTAAAGCCTCAATATAACTCTGTGGTATATTACAGATGTATCATACAGCCTTACAGATATATTTGGTGTCCATAGACATCCCAAAGTAAACCCCTTTGCCCACAGTGCCTAAGTAATGCAAGTTAATATTTCAAAAAAATGTTTGTAACGAAATATTACCCCCCAAACATACCTTAAATCCAGTAAGGTTGTGAGCTCCACACTGTTGTGATCTCCACGCAAGGCCAATTTACTAAGAAGTGTGAGTAACTCAGTGACCACTATAGTTTCTCTTTTATTTTTCTTTCTTAATATATGGTATTAGTAAAAAAAATCACTTTGGAAATTCTTGGTTTACAAACTTGCAGAAAACTAGATCTGAATCAATCAACCAATAACTAAATAAAACTCAGGATAAAACTTAAATATTTATATTTTTCTTTGTGTTTAATATTGCTATAAATTCCCATTTTTCTGATTACTTTTTATTCAATTCCATGTTTTAGATTTTGATCATTAAATTTTCAGGCTAAGTAGTGGCATGTCATGTAAAATTGTAATGAAAGACTTTTTAAAGATACATGATTTTTTTGTTTTCAAATTCGGTGTTACTACTACTTTTATTGCCACAAAGTTATTTAAAAAAAAAGTTAGATGAGGACTAACTTAATGATTCTGAAATCATATTCACTTAAGAGAGTTACTGAAGCAAATTAGATGTGATTTAGCCAAAACATTTTATCATAAATAACTTAAAAGAGCATATGAAGTGTAAACAACAGGTTGAATTAGTAGCTATAGCTACTAGTTATAGCAATTTATAACCAATCTTAAAAGTGCTAATATTCTTTCCAGTTATGCCATTTTTTTAACCTTTATGCTATTTTGTATCTTCCTTCTTTACTAAATAACATCATTTGCACCCCTCATACTATTGAGTCTTGTCCATAGGATATTTACCTTTCAAACACTATTTTCTATGAGATAAATCAGTTGAACGTAAGATAGAACAGAACAGAACAGAACAGAATAGAATAGAATACACTATTTCAGTTGGAAGGGACCTACAATGATCATCTGGTCCAACTGCCTGGCCAAATCAGGGCTGACCAAAAGTTAAAGCATGTTATTAAGGGCATTGTCCAAATGCCTCTTAAACACTGACAGGCTTGGGGCATCAGCACCTCTCTAGGAAGCCTGTTCCAGTGTTTGACTACCCTCTCAGTAAATAAATGTTTCCTAACATCTAGTCTGAATCTCCCCTGGTGCAGCTTTGAGCTATTCCCATGCATCCTATCACTGGATACCAGGGAGAAGAGATCAGCACCTCCATCTCCACTTCCCCACCTCAGGAAGCTGTAGAGAGCAATGAGGTCGCCCCTCAGCCTCCTTTTCTCCAAACTAGACAAACCCAAAGTCCTTAGCTGCTCCTCATAGAACATTCCTTCCAGCCCTTTCACCAGCTTTGTGGCTCATATACCTTCATTACACGCTGAAGGCATGAAACAATTCTAATGCCCTTAGCTCAAGAGCTKATTGCAGAGGAAACTATCATCTATGGAGAGATAACAATGATGAGGTTGATCTAAGTTATTTGTTCAAGGTTGAAATGAAAACATAAACATATGTTTAGAAAAGTATGTCTCATGTTTATATGGTTTGGTCATGTATATTGTTTCTTTCTCTATATCTGACTAGCAAGCTTGATAAAGAAACAAATACCTAACATTACAGTATTTGTAAAAAAGGCATTGGTGACAAACTAACTGCAGGATTTGGGAGTGTTTTTTTTTCCATAGTTGCAAAGAAGAAATGTGATGCCTTTTGTAACAATCAACATATTTACTACCTTTCCAGAGGTATTTTCTCATCCGACCTTCATCAGCAAACAGTTGCAGTGATGCAACAGATTGAAATCTCCATAGTATACAGATTCAGTAAAAGCTAAGCTTAAGATGCATGTTTGTTTTGATCTAAGCACAAAGAAAGAAGAAAAATTCTCAAGCTGCCATGCTCAGGAATTAAACCTATAATACATATCAAAGATCTAAAATAGATTTCATGAAAATATAAAGCATCCAGCAAACATAACCCATAGCATTTTTTAATTGAAATGCAATAATTCTTTATTTCTGATATAAATAATATCCAGCAATAAAGTGGAATAGAAATGTAATCAATTTTTACATATTTTATGACTAAAGAAGTTACATCCTTGAAATAGTGTCTTTGAGCTTCACAAGTTTTAAAAACTGTTTATCATTACTTCCAACACCACACTAAATATCAACATTTTTCTAAACATTTCCATGCTTCATATAAGCAGGTAAAATACATTTAAAATGTCAACAGATGTTATATTAAAATAGGATAATTTTTGCTTTTGAATAAAGCAAGGTATTTGAAGGAGAGAAAATGAGCTCTTCGTGTCAAAAAAACCCACAAGAGTGAATATCTACTTTAAACTCTAATTTTGAATGCTGAATTTTTTATTGGCAAACCAACAGTGAAGAGCATTTGCATTTGGGGATTTAGCTGATCTCCAACTGTAAATGTTTGTATATAATAAAAAGAAAATCAAACAATTGTACAAGAGCACCTAGGAAAGCTACAGGTTGTGCATTCCAAAGTTATTTGAGGTATGACAGAACTCAAACTCAGTGTGAAAGGGTTTTCTTTATTATTTTTAAATTACTTACAAAATGATGGTATGGAAAAAAAAAATCATTGCTGAGTGATCTAGACTAAAGTTGGTCTTATTAGAAGGAAGTTCTGTATTCAGAAAATATAATAAAAAATTAATAGCAATGTATTTTCAGAGGTGGATAGTTTTATTGACTTATATCTTTACATGGTCGAGGTTTTTTCTCTCTCATGGGCCCCACTGTTTTTAATATTAGTATCTTTTCTTCTCTCTTTCCACTTTTTTTTTTTTTTTTGGTACTGTAAAATATTTTTTTAGATTTATTCTACCTTGCTATGAAGTTTTTGGCAATAATATTAAGGCAGCTGAAACATTAATAAGACTAAAAGCTCCAGGAGGATGTGGACACTTAATTTCGTAATTGAAACTTGAAACTATCACCTTACTTACCTGTCACAATATAGAATGATTTTTACAAGATAGGTGGTGTAGACAGTTGCGTTGCTACACAGAGCTATGAGGGGTGGATGGGAGATCCCTGTTGAGACAGTTCTCCAGAAATTCCCCTTAAAGTCAGAATAAATAACCTGCTTATTTAATATGTCTAGTCAGTTATTCGGCTTTTCCTGCTTGCCTCTGAATGCCCTGGATAGTACAGCTCTAATCACTGAGGAGGTTGCAGCTGAATCTCTTTTCATTTTTTAGGGTGTAAGATAAGGTTAAGGGGTAAATTTTTAAATTTTCTCCTGTTTTGATTAACACTTTGCAAAAATGGGGCAAAGAATCTTATGCACTTTAATAAAGATCCATAGGAATCTTGTTGGCTATTAATTTCAAAATCTGCTATACACAGTATTTCATTATTCTTAAGCAACATACTGAGATCAAACTAAGCCAAGCTGCACTCAAAATCCATAGTATCGTAGGATACCAAAATCCCATCTTTATATCAAAGACAATGTATATTTCCTGAAAATCAATTAGCTAAATGTGAGATTCATTTTTTAAACTCTTGCATAAATTAAATAATAAATGTCTATAGACTTGTCAGACCTGTACCTCTTAACTTGACTTCTGCACATGATGTTGGGCTAATTACTGAATGCAAGTACAATAGATCAAGTGATACTAAGCACCAACATTTTCCAAGACAGGGGTCTAGATTACCCGTCAACTTTAGCCCTTTCTTTTCTGCATTGTTAAGACCCTTAGTCTTAACAACCATCAAATAGATTGATGATGATGTGATTTTCAGTTAAATAAAGTGGAAAAACTAATAGCTTCTGACTGTAGAGTAAGTGGTCTGATTCAGTGGCTGCTAATTAATTCAGGGAAAGTCTTCAGAACACTTCAGATTTTTTTTTTTTTTTTCTGAGCCACTGGGACACTACAGGTTCACGAATATTGTGGATGCTTTCTGTAGACACTTAACACAGGTAGCAAGCATCTGCATTTGAACATTTTAAATGCAAATTATAATAACTGTATACCCAAAGTGTGTGGTATAACCTTAGTAAAAAATGACTTGGCAAATAATCTCATATTGGGTTGGTTATTCTCAAATAATTGTTTAAAAATTAAGACAACTTATGATAGTCTTGCAGAAAAATACATGTATATTTACAGAGCAATTTAAAATTTTAGAATAAATTCATGATGGCTGTAAAAGAAAGCATTATACACACATACACATACACATGCACATGAATTAGTTTGTGGGGTTACTGAGGGAAAATTTAGCTATAGCAGTTTACACACTCACATGGCTATCAATATCAGTGCCAGAAGCATATTTGCATGGCTGTGATCAAGCCTGTCTTTTACACATTATTCAGTTTAACCATTGTTGTGGTTTAACCCCGGTAGGCAGTTCAGCCCCACACAGCCACTTGCTTGCTTCCCCTGGAATGGGGGAGAGAATCGGAAGGGTAAAAGTGAGAAAACCCATGGGTTTCTCACAGTTTAATAAGTAAAGCAAAAGCCACGCACGCAAGCAAAGCAAAACAAGGAATTCATTCACTACTTCCCATCAGCAGGCAGGTGTTCAGCCATCTCCAGGAAAGCAGGCCTCCATCACGTGTAACAGTTACTTGGGAAGACAAACGCCATCACTCCGAACGTCCCCGCCTTCCTTATTCTTCCCCCAGCTTTATATGCTGAGCATGACGTCATATGGTATGGAATATCCCTTTGGTCAGTTGGGGTCAGCTGTCCCATCTGTGTCCCCTCCCAACTTCTTGTGCACCCCCAGCCTACTCGCTGTCAGGGCAGTGTGAGAAGCAGAAAAGTCCTTGACACTGTAAGCACTGCTCAGCGATAGCTAAACCATCCCTATGTTATCAGCACTGTTTTCAGCACAAATCCAAAACATAGCACCATGCATGAGCTACTATGAAGAAAATTAACTCTATCCCAGCCAAAACCAGTACAACATACAATTTAATACAGCTGTCAGTGATCAATGGTAGATTGCTAAGTCTACAACCGTATTAATGCATCTGTGAGAAAAAGAACACGTGAATAGTTCCGAGTCACCCCACCCTCCAAGTCATCTTTATTCTCTCACRATAAGTCAAAGCTTATGCCCACCAGCAAGTACTGACTCTTACTTGTACCGTATGGGGGCAAATAGCCCTAATTTTGCCAATTTTGCTGGATCTCAGTACTAGAAGAGTCCTGTCTGGTTATAATGTGGAGATTTTGTCTTTGTTATCAGAGTAGTTTTAAGTCCATTCCGTATAGAAAGTGAGTTAAAAAAGAAGAAATCTGTAACATCTTTGTCCATTATTTATAAACATGAAGACCTTAAGCTTCAAGGTAATACAAGGAAAAAAAAAAAAAAAAGAGGGTGGAAAAAAAAAGGAAAAAAGAAGAATAGAAAAAAGAAGAAAAGAGAAAAAGTATTCTTTCCTGGCCTTAAGTAAGTCACTATAAAATTAACAGAACACTTAGTGCTATCTGTGCCCTTATTTTAAACCTTCTGGAAACAATGTGATTTGATGCATCAATCAAAGGGCATTATGTTGATTTTGTTATGGACATTCTAACATCAGCCTGTTACAATATGCACCTTGCTGCAGCATATAATTACCCAGGAGGAAGTGCTGGTTCTGTATGGATCAAAACTTCTTGCTTCTTGGGACTGTTTTTATAGTAAACTGAGCTTTTTTAATATACTGATGTCAGAATGTCTTTAAGAGTGTAAACAAAAGTATTTTAACTTTGTAACATCTGTCCAGCTAAAAACRAAAACAAAAAATAAAAGTATTATTTCCAATTACTGAATGAAATGCCTTCATTTTTTCCTAACTAGAGGGCTTGGGCCAGATTTAGAAAAACTCTTTGGCAGCTAAAATTGAAATTGGCTAATTCTGAGATATATAATTAAAATATGGTAGTCCAAACATCACACCCCAGTAGCTGCCTAGACATACTTTATTTCATCTGAAAGGCATCTGAATACTCCCAAGAGCTTAAATTGTTATCAAAACACACAGGACACATACAAACACTACAGCTTCACAAAATGGAATTACAGTTGTTTTCTGTTTTAAACATAAAAAAAAATGCTACTGTTTATACAATGCTACTGCTAAAACCACTTACCCCAAGAAATAGAATTCTGTTTAATAAACTCCCTCAGGCTTAAGCAATGGAAAACCACGTTTTCCCTGGAGAACGTGCAACCAAACAGCTAGAGTTTGGGCTACGTGATGGACAGATGTAGTGACAAAAGCAAGGAAATTACTTAACGGGATTTCTGTTCAAGCCGAGCTACTCCCAAGTTAGGGTTTTAAGGGAGCAATTTATGTGCTTAAACTTAGATGTCTACTTCTATTTGAATCATCAAGTATCTGAGATGATAGCTCCTCTGTCCTGGCAGACTGGACATAGGACCTTAAGGAGATCCACATCATTCTCAGGCAGCAACTGGTGTCCAGGCAGGATGTGATTGTGTCTAAAATGGCACTAGACACATGTTTAAAAATTCAAATAATGACTCCAGAAGGACAGAGTATTTGGGAAACCTTATCCCATCAATTTAGATTTTTTTGGCCAGAATTCAGTCACCTATGTAGAAAAGATGTTTGATCTTTTTAGACACTAACTTTTTCAGTCTTTCAGGGCTTTGTAAGTCTTTACATGAACTGGAATAAACATTTTCCAAAAGCATATGTTTCCATTTCATATAGTTTATAGCATGTTATACACAGTGTGTTATTAATGTATTATTAATGTTTATTATGCATAAATAATAAATACTACATTATTTCAAACCTAAATCAGCATTGTTGCATTATTAAAAGGGTATCAAAAAGGCATATTATGAAAGACAATTTAAAAACTGATCAGCATTTAACAAGATGCTTTTAGATGTGCTTTTAAGCGTGAAATATATTCGTTCATGAAGTCTCTTATATAAAGGGTTACAGCCAAATGGAGTTGTAAAACACAGGAAAACAGCTGAAAAAGAGTGTCAAATGTATCCCAGCAAGGTCTGTGGCTCAATTTTACACAAACAGATTATCAAATCTAGGTTTGCTATATTTACAGATAAATCAAATGTGAGATGAAAATACATCACTTTAATGCAGTTTTTAAACTCTGACAAATTTGAATCAAAATGTAACAGCACATGACTACAGATACTGATAAAATCCCAGTACTTCTATATTGCTTAGGTTTTTAGATATCCTCTCTGACAGCACAGGTTAATAGCTGTTGATTATAGAGAGTTGATTCATTTAATAGACAAGCTACTTATGAAGATTAAGATCTCTTCTACTTTTTTCTCTTTCCTTGATGAAGTAAGTAACTCTGCCACTATCTTCACTAATATAGTGCTTCAAAAGGTTTCTGTTTCTTTCTGTCAACAAAAAATAATTTTCTGTGAATAACACCCATAAGTTCCAGCTAAAAATAAATTAAATCTTTTACCATTTTAGCCTTTATACATCAAAAATAATTAAGAATTTTGTGCAGCACTGCAGAGATCAGTATTAGTCTTCTTTCATTTTTTTAGAGCTGTCTCTTTAGCTGAATTCATAGGTTCCCAATAACTGAGTTAGGAAACTATCTCTACACATTAATTGCAAGATTTGTTTGCATCCCTAACACTTTTGTTAATCAGCTACATATACATACATTTTATTTGCAGTATATGAGTCCATATTCTTCATTGACTTTTTGTTCGTACAACATTGAAATTGCTTCAGTGGACAGAAAAAAGGATATCATGTTTGTTATTCTGATATAATCTAAAACATATCTTCCAGCTGTTTTATTTTGTCAAATTCTTTCATGCTTTGTTGCAGAATAAAACCTGAACGCATTTTAAAACTTTTGTATGTGTATATGTATATATATACACATATATAGAGAGGAACAGGATGTACTCTAGTGTCTCATACTTTTAAATATAATACCATGTATTGTCTCCTACTACTGTATCACATCACGAGCTACTGATGGTAATGGGTTTACAGTGTGTGACTATATACCAATAGTCTAAAAATGGTCATGTTGAACACTATCTGTTGTGTCAGATTTAGATTAGAAAGGGGCAGTTAAATATTTACTACATCATAAGTATCACTGATTGGTCAGTCTGAAATTATTACAGGACGATTACAGGTTTACTTCAGCAGAAAGTGAGACATGAGTTAATATTTCTTCATTACTAAAACAAAACAGTTGTTTCTTATGAAGGCCTCCTGAGGAGCTTTCCTTTTTTAAGTTTTAATTTTGTATTATAAACTAACACATAGACAGTATTATCTCTTTGACTTGCAAACTGTAATGCTGTTTGCTGCATCCTTATAGAGCTACTTCTGTTCTCTGTCATGCTTTCACATGACCTTCACATGTCTGTCAAGAATGCAAATGSAGATGCTGATGAGATGCTGGGAATCATCTCATCTAACTGTAGGTGTCTGCTGCCTACATAACTACAGGTGATTCAGTCATCTAAACACTGCAAAACCAGTGGAGAGAATCAAATACTTCTATGGCACAATTCATCTGACTTATTTCATATATTTGTCATGAAATGAGATAAATGTCTTCCTAGAAGTGATTATTTCTCTCCCCTGACTACTGAGAGAGTTGAGATGACTGTCTCAGTAACTTTCTGCGATAGTTATCTTGCACAATGTCATGCGAATTTTATTTGCTGTGCAGAACGTCAAACGTGGATCATTCATTTCTGTCTGAYTGTGAGGGCTGCTTCCAGGGTCCTGCATGCACCAATAGTCCTTAAGTGCCCTGATCAGCCTCCTGTGGGGCCACCTGTCAGGAGTAGCACCTGAGCTCAAGCAGTTGATCTGGCAAGAGYTATGAGGCAAAAGTTGTGAGTCGTAAGTGTAAGTATGAAAACGAGGATTATTCATTAGGTCTAACTGTGGTATAGCTGGACACCATGGCTGTGCCTGGGTGCACACCCAGGGCACTTCAGTCACTGATCCCTCTGGGGGGATCCAGGAACTCCCTGGCTAGTCCTCTGCATAGATAAGACAAAGGACTGGTATGAGACMATGGGTGGACTTGAATATAGGTGTTCGCCTGAACTCCTAGTGAGGTTCACAAATAAGTAATTGACTGATTGTTACAGGAGCTCTCCAGGTGGGAAATTTGGCCTGTCCTGAAGAMTCCCGTCAGGCAGCTCTTGCTGTGCATAGGCATATTGGATGTTTAAAATAGCTAATTAACTTCCTGGAGGGAGGATCTGGCTCTTTCAGAGACTTACTTTGKCTGTTTCTGCTGCAGAACTGATTAAATTGTTACATAAATAAGACATTTGTAAACTGTCAATAGAAACTGTTCCTGCAGATGCAGAAAAAGTTCTGTAGAACTGTCTTTCTAATGCAGTTAAGATATTTAAGAGATGTTTTTTATGTAGTTAAGGTWATCAATACGGATGGATACTGCGTATGTTGCAGTGGTCACCTAGGACCATGTGCCAGCTGGATTATAAGAACTGAGCAGAATAGGAGTTTAGAGACTCACCTGATACAATTGAAGACACCACTAGACAGGGACTGACTACCTGGTTGAGAGATGTGATTTCCCCACATGAGCACTGTCCTATGCCAAAATCACAATGATTTATTTTTTTGGTGTTTTTTTTTTGTTTGTTTTTTGTTTTTTGTTTTTTGGTTTTTTTTTTTGCAAACCTTCCATCCATCGCTTTCTATGTGATATTTCTGCTCAGTTCTGCCCTTCGCTGATCCTGACTGACTGGCTGTGCTTCCTAGATTGACATCAGCCCTGTCATGTCAATTCACTTTTGTCTGGCAATCACTGGACTCTTTTCTGAACATGGGTACCATCACAGGCCCTGCTCTGTTCTCCTTGTTCGGGTATTGAGGGACTGTGTACTTCTTGGTGAGGACACTGCCCGTTCCTGTTCTTCTTTCACCCTTGGTTCCTGGTTCAATTTCCTTTGCAGAGAAGCTCTATTCTTGCTGCCTCCCTGGCAGTTTTAATGGTAAACAGCATAGAAAGTCATCTCCTACTGTATTCTTCCTATTCTATACATTCATGACTAAATTACTTTGCTGGTGGACAACATTTCCTTTATCAAGAGTCTGCAAACCTCCAAAAAGTTAATTTTTCAAGAACTGCTAGTAATTACTGATGTCTGTCAAACTATGAAAACATCATTCACCATCTAATGTTAGACAGTCACTTGTASTAATGTCAAGAGTCATTACTGGGTGCAACATGATCTGACTGTAGTGAAAGGCTTTAGAGAAGATAGCTTAAAGCTTGAGAAGCAAGCTGATTCAAGTACTTTTAACCTTGCAATGAACAAGAAATTTTCTAAACATTAGACATTAGTAGAAAAAGCATAGTAGAAAGCACAAAAATATGAAAGTAATATGGATGATTATCATATCCAGAACTTTCAACAACTGAAAGATATGTAGACTTTTGGAAACACTAAGGTAATTTGTCTATTTGCAATGTTAATCTGCTATTCAAATATGTAAAAAATCGTTTACCAATAAGTTCTTTTCTGTTTCTTTCTGGTATTCTCTTTGAATCATAGAATCATAGAATCATTTAGGTTGGAAAAGACCCTTAAGATCACCAAGTCCAGCCATTAACATAACACTACCAAGTCCAAGAGTACGAGAATGGTTACACATATGTGGTGGGTTGACCTTGGCCAGCAGCCAAACACACACACAACCACTTGCTCACTGCCCCCTCACCTCAGTTGGACAAGGGGAGAGAGTTGGAAGAGCAAAAGTGAGAAAACTTGTGGGTTGAGACAAAGACAGTTTAATAGGTGAAGGAAAGGCAAACCAAACCAAACCAAGCCAAAACAAATCCCCCCAAACCCCACCAAAAATTAAAAAACACAACTAAAGCAAGGGAAATCAATCCGTCTCTCACAGGCAGCCTTATGCCCACGCAGTCTCTAAACATCGGCCACCTTGGAAACCAAAAAACCCCTCATCTTCTGCCTCTACCCCAGCTTTTATTGCTGAGCATGATGTTATATGGTAAATATCCCTTTGTCCAGTTTGGGTCAGCTGTCCTGGCTGTGAATCCTCACAACTTCTTGCCTACCCCCAGCCTACTTGTTGAGGGGGAAGAGCGGGAAGAAGAATGCCTTGATGCTGCGGAAACACTGTTCAGCAATAGTCAAAACACTGGAGTGTTATCAACACTGTTTTAGCCACAAATCCAAAACATAGGACTGTACAGGTTGCTCTCAAGAAAATTAGCTCCATCCCAGTCAGACCCACCCAGTACAACATGGAATGACATTTAAAAAAACCAACAACACAGCAACTGCTTCTTACTTCCATTCTACATTTGGAAATTTATATAAACTAGTTATAAAATTATTTAATATTATTTTCTCTTTTTAGATGTCAAAATACAAGGTATTTTTCACCAAGTTTATTATTCAAAGCWTTTACTTTGAAAAAATGTTATAAATTCTTGAATACAGAGCTAAAAATTATGAAAGTCACTTAAACTGCTTAGGAGTGAGGTGCTAGGCATTGTAGACCTTCACTTGTAAACTAGTGGGCGTTGAAGTTGTCCAAAAATATCACAAGAATAGAAGAAATTATGGATTTATATTTCAATACACTGATTGCAGTTATCAAATTTGATACACCTG
Organism: Phoebastria nigripes; assembly: GCA_035582835.1. NCBI lineage: Eukaryota > Metazoa > Chordata > Aves > Procellariiformes > Diomedeidae > Phoebastria > Phoebastria nigripes. The sequence goes on along the minus strand of JAYKAV010000365.1, from coordinate 61,076 downwards.
GGTTCTGACTGAGTAGAAAGCAGTTGTGCAGAAAAGAACCTGTGCTCTTACTCAAGAAACCGTGAGTTAAAAGTATGTCCTTACTGTAAAGAAGGTTAGCAGCACACAGTGCTATATCAGCAAAACTGTAACTAGAAGCTTGAAGGCTGGAATTTTGGGAGACCACATCAGGAGAACTGGGTCTCATTTTGGGTTCTCAAGCACGTGAAAGACACAGATGTTCTGGAGCAAGTTCAGTGGAGGCCTCCTAGATGGTTGGGGGTCRGAGCCCTTGAAGTATGAGGAGACAGGGAAAGCTGGGCTTTTTCAGAAGAGATGAGTATGGGGAAGATGTCTATGACAGAAAAGGGGAGGATTTTTGCTGTTTTCAACTACCTAATGCCATATTGTAGAGAAAATGGAGCTGGACTCATCTTGGAGGAGCACACTGGCAAGGACAAGCTAGAATGGATTCAAGCTGCAGCAAGGGAAATTACAKTTAGTTACCAGGAGAAAAAAAAAATCAACATGAGAGTGGTCAAATACCCTGGTAGGCTAGGTACCCTCGAACACTCGTAGTATCATACAATATCCCATCTGCAAAAGTACATCATAGATTAAAGTCGTTGCATTAAATTATAATTATGACTTAGAATCACAAGACCTCAGAGCAGAGTCACAAGCTTCAGTGTTTCAGAGGTGAGGTAGTCCTAAACTGTATGGATACGAACCAATTCGTAACACCTGGATACCTGGTTACAACATTCTTCTTCCATTCTGTGAACATGACCGTAATTGTTTTGTGATTCACTGACTTTTTATGTCCACTTTTTGCAGTAATGAATGCAAAAGGAAAAGTGTGTCTGCACAGACTTTTTCAAGCTGAGAGTGTTTGCTTTATCTGCAATCCAAAGTAACCAAGTGTGATGTAGAGCGCAAGGTGGTAAGCTTTATTATTTGGCACCTGATATGAGGGCACACTCAAGTTCTGTGGCTGAAGGACACTGTGAGTAAGTTTGTACTTATCCACAGTGGGATTTGGAGAGCAGATTTGCAGATCTGTTTCAGACAGAGCTAGTTAGAGAAGTCCAAACCAGGGCCAGAGAATGACCTAAGAATGAAGAAGCATGCACCATAAGGAATCCTGGGCTCATGTCCCACTTTTTAAGCCGTTTTTAGACTTACAGATAGATCGTGTGATGACTGACTGACTTAAACACTTAATACCAGCAGAGTTTATTAACAGATTTTATGATGCAGTAAATTATGTTAATATTCCTTATTCTGTTTCCGAGGTAGTATCACTCAAATATGTGGTTATGAGATTTTTTTTAAGAATCTCTAGCCAGTTTTATTCCAATTAGTTCTCTTTTTCCATGTAGTTCCATATTTGTTCCTATGTAAAGGGCTGAATATATGTTGTCTAAACATGAATAGCCTACCTTCTTATATGGAACTTGTTTATCTTCTTCTGTATCTTAGTTTGACTGTTTATTAGACTGTCAGTTTTATTTAAGGAGTAGAGTGCCTGTGTCTAAGAGACTTTGAATATTTCAAGTGGTCCTAGGAAACATCAGAAATGAGCAAATGCTTGTGACTAGTCTTTTGATCTCTAAACATGATAGGGACATTTTTTATTATCTTGAAGCTATAACTTTTTTAGATTACAGGGAAACAAGGCTAATATCATGCACCTGAAAAAAAAATCTTAATTGATTCAGAAGACAATCCTGAAGCACCAGACTTAATCCTTAGGGCAGTCCAACTACTCTGCTGAATGTTTCCCATGTATTTTAAACCTCTTCACATTCACGTTTTTCAAAGGCTCTACTGTTAATCCGTGTTAACCTACCCACTTAACAAGTGATCAATATTTTATTAATTGGAGGGATTTTTTGGCCCTAGAATCTTCATTAATTTAACTTTGTATGAACATCCTGTCTGACCTGCAGAACATAGCAAATCAGGTTATATTTAATTTAAAGTGTAATGTCCTGAGAACAGATTCCTTATGAAGTTTCATACACATTTATGCTGTAAACCAACAACTTAATAACAATGTAAATGAGAACTCAATCCTGTGAAATCACAAGCAGCCCTTAGGGGATGGTCCGTACTTTCATTTCTCATTAATTTAACTCTCTGGGCAAATTGTTAGTTTAAGGTTAGATGGTTTCATGAAACAGAGTTACAAAAGCATGCATTTTGCTTTCTAGGAGAATCTGGTGAGCAGTTTTGTGATTCACTGACATCAGCTACTAAACATAAAAAATGCTTCTGGGCACCAACTATTTTCTACCTTTCAGCAAAAGTTGTAACACATGCTATTGGGAGAATTGTTGTGTTAAAAAATACAGGAAAGGAAGTTACATCACTCAGATACTTCCTTTTAGGGTGTCTTTTAATTAAAGGATTAGAGTGAAGATCTGTCTTATTTTAACCATTTTTATATCCTCTTGTGCGTTACACTGAAATCAAAACTCTTTAGTTTCACTATATAATTTATATCTGATGGCCTCCTGAGGACAATTTAGAATGCCTTTGTGAGGATTTTTCCATTCATTGAATAAGAAAACTAGACATTTCTGTGGAAAGTTTAAGTGCTTGTACACATTTAGTGAGAAACCAAATAGAAATGGCCTGGGGGAATATCTGACTGAGTGTACGATTCTAGGAGTCACATCTGATTATACACTCTGCTAGGGATTTAGAATTCAGAGCATTTGCAAATAAGGTCTAATACATAGCTTCTTTTTTTTTTTTTTTTTTTTACTTTTTAATTAGGCAAAGTGATAATTTTGTAAATGTGGTTTTTTTTTTTTTTTTTTTTTAGTATAGCCTGCTGGTCAAAACACTTCCCAGATGTAGGAAATTTGGATTAAAGGTTCACCTCTTCCAGAGGGGGTGTGAATCCATTCCTCTTTATTTTGCAGCAGTTCTTCAGACATTAGACTATGTGATACTCTAGGACATGACAATCTTCATCCTTAAAATTAAGCTAGGCTACAAAGAAAAGAGTGCAATTCCAAAGTGTCAGAAGTCAAGCAAGCGGAGCAGAAGGCCGGCTTGGCTGAGCAGGGATCTTCTTCTAGAACTTAGGCAGAAAAGGAAAGTGTACAGACATTGGAAGTAAGGACGGGCAACACAGGAGGACTACAGAGATGCTGCTCGCCACTATAAGGAAAAAATTCATGCAGCCCAAGCTCGATTAGAGTTCAAGCTGGCCAGCATTGTGAAGGACAACAAAAAGGGATTTTTTAAATATGTTAACAGCAAAAGGATGATCAGAGATAACATTGGTCCATTACCTGATGAGGCCGGTCACCTCACAAATAGGGACGTAGACAAAAGCAGAGATGTTTAATGCCTTCTTCACCTCTGCCTTTAACACCAATGRTGGGCCCTGGGACCCCTGGAGCCCTGTGTTGGAAGACCGTGGCTGGGGGGATGATAAACCACCAGCTGACCCTGAACTTGTTCGAGACTTGCTGCTCCAGCTGGATGCACATAAGTCTATGGCGCCYGGTGGGATTCATCCCAGGGTACTGAAAGAGCTGGCTGATGTCATTGTGGGATCTCTCTCCATTATTTTTCAATGGTCTTGGGAGTCTGGAGAGGTCCCAGTCGACTGGAAGCTAGCAAACGTTGTCCCAATTTYCAAGAAGGGTGAGAAGGAAGACCCTGGTAATTACAGGCCTGTCAGTCTCACTTCAGTGCCTGGTAAAATTACAGAGAAGGTTATTCTGGGAGTTATTGAAAAATACTTGAGAGACAATACAGTCATTGGTCATAGCCAGCATGGGTTCATGAGGGGAAAGTCCTATTCAACTAACTTAATTTCCTTTTATGACAAGGTCACCCAACTAGTTGACCAAGGGAAGACAATAAATGTGGGTTTTTTGGATTTTAGCAAAGCTTTTGATACTGTCTCTCACAGTTTCCTTCTGGATAAACTGTCCAGCACACAGCTAGAGATGTCCATAATACATTGGGTGAACAATTGGTTGATGGGTCGGGCTCAAAGGGTTATAGTAAATGGAGTTACATCAGGCTGGAGGCCAGTCACCAGTGGGGTTCCCCAGGGCTCAATTTTAGGGCCAGTTCTCTTCAATGTTTTTATAAATGATCTGGATGCAGGAATCGAATGTACATCAAGTAAGTTTGCCAATGATACTAAATTAGGAGGAGCTGTGGACTCCCTCAGGGGTAGAGAGACCTTACAGAGAGATCAGGACAGACTAGAGAGATGGGCAATCACCAGCCATATGAAATTTAACAAGAGCAAGTGCCAGATTCTCCACCTGGCATGGGGTAATCCTGGTTATGTGTGCAAATTGGGGGATGAGAGGCTAGAGAGCAGCCCTTGGGAAAGAGATCTAGGGATTTGGGTTGATGGCAAGTTGAATATGAGTCAACAATGGCAGCCAAAAGGGTCAACCATGTCCTGGGGTGCATCAAGCACAGCATAGCTAGCCAGTCGAGGGAGGTGGTTGTCCCACTCTACACTGCACTGCTGCGGYCCCGTCTCAAGTACTGTGTGCAGTTTTGGGCGCCTCAATATAAGAAGGACATCAGACTATTAGAATGTGTCCAGAGGAGGGTGACCAAGACGGTGAAAGGTCTCGAGGGCAAGACTTACCAGGAGCGGCTGAGGTCACTTGGTTTGTTCAGCTTGGAGAAGAGAAGGCTGAGGGGTGACCTCATTGCAGGCTACAACTTCCTCAAGGTGGGCAGTGGAGGGGGAGGTGCTGATCTCCTCTCTCTGGTGACCAATGATAGGACATGAGGAAATGGAATGAAGCTGCATCAAGGGAAGTTCAGATTGGACATTAGGAAAAGGTTCTTCACTGAGAGGGTGGTCRGTCCCTGGAACAGGCTCCCCAGGGAAGTGGACATGGCACCGAGCCTATCAGAGTTCAAGGAGCATCTGGATGATGCTCTTAGTCATATGGTTTAGTTTTAGGTAGTCCTGTGAGGAGCAGGAAGTTGGACTCGATGATCCTTTTGGGTCCCTTCCAACTTGAGATATTCTATGGTTCTATGATTCTATGACTTCTTGTCCAGAATGTTTTTGTGTTGAAAGTTGCTGGAAAGTTCATAGAATCATAAAACAACCCATGTTGGAAGGGACCTTGGAAGGTCATCTGATCCAACATTTCATGGCAAAGGAATCCTAGATGAGATTTTTCTATCTCCTTGTCCAATCACATCTTGAAAATCTCCAGCAATGGGGACTCCACCATGTCCCTGGGGAGGTTGTTCCAGTGATTGATTATTCTCACTTTAAAAAAATTTCTTTCTTATATCAAGATGAAACATCTCCTGGTGTAACTTGTACCCATTGTCCCTTGTCTTCTCTATGTGGCTCCTTGTGAAGAGAGAGCCTCTGTCCTCTTTGTAGCCACCCTTTAGGTACTGGACAACTGTGATGAGATTCCCCCTGAGCCTTCTGTTCTCCAGGGAGAAAAGACCTAACTCCTTCTGTCTTTCCTCATAGGGTACGTTCTCCAGAAAAAAATCACTATTATGTCTCAGAGTCACAAGGGCACCACATGAAGCCTAGGGGTGACTGAAGTCAAGTTATACAAAGCGAATCCAGATATTCTGCTCTAGGCCAGTGTGGAATAGAGCTAATCAGTCAGTATTGTTTTGCTAGGTTAACACAGACCCCTTCCTGAAAAAAAAAAAAGACTTAACCACTGTTCTGTTTTTCTAAAATGTTTGTGATCTTTTGATACAAAGTGTTATACAAAAATTGGTATATCTTTTTGTTTGTTTATTTGTTTTTGGAAATATATGAGTGTGTGCATATACACTGAAGTTATTGGGGCATAGAAATGAGTGAATACACTTAAGACTCTGAAGATAGAAGATTTTATTCCTGATTCTGCAGTTGTAATTTCACATATATTTGAAGGAAGCTTTTTATACCAAGGAAAGTTAATATTCTTTAACTTTGGATTAATTTTCCAATAGCAATTGTTCGATTATATTGTTATGGATTATAACTTCATTACAATTACAGTTCCTCTGTTTTTCTACTGTCAGCTTCCTGTTGCAGAACATATTTTWTTTTTTTTTTAATTCCAAATGTCCTTAAGCAATTCCTATTCAGAATTCATATTTATATTTTTAAACTCCTTGTGGTTGTGCCACAAGACAGCTTATTCAATATAGTAAGTTTTGTTGTTGATACCAAAATAAAAGCTCTGTCTTCTTACAAAGAAAAAGTGGTGGTTGTTCTGCCACATTGGGGAGGATGGGTAGAGTCTGAGATTATAAGTAGTAAAGGAGCAAAGGTCTGAATTATCTCTGAATAACAGTGTTGAGATGTACTGGACTAATCACAGGGTCAATGTTAAGCATGATCTTTTGAGCTTTGCTGGGTCAGAGTTTAAGATCCCTCACCTCAGTAGTCAAGTAGAGATTTTGCAAGACTATTACTGAAGAGATTGAAAGAACAAAGAAAATGTGCCCAAATAATAATACAGACTATGCAATATGCACGATAGATATAGTAAATAYAGTAAATTAAAACAAAAAATTCATTTTATTATCTTCCACCACCAGATTTAAGAATGCTCTGTATAATCATAAACATGTGTCATAGATATAGACATACATATGATAGTACATTTCAGGGTTATTTTTTAATAGTCTTTAGAAAGATAAAAGTCTTGAGAAAGATGTACTGTTTTCAGGATCTAGGAAAGGGCTGTTCCCTAACGTAACAACACAGAATACTTCTATTTCTGCCATCAGAAGTAGATAGCTTCATTTTAACAGCAGTCAATTGGTTTCAGAAAGCTGACCAGAGGGAAGAAACTGGTTGATAACTTGAAATTAGATCTATTATTCAGGGCTGTTGTTCGACTCCAAATAGTCAAAAGTGAGTAGCAAAATTTTAAAATCAATATGTTATCAGAACAACAGGCAGCAATGTTCACCTGTGACTGTGAAAACACGATCAGATTTTTTATGAGCTACAGCACCAAATGAAGGAGGAGGTGCATTAAAATTGGAGAATACTGTAGCAGATTATGGGAAATTGAACTGGATCAGTCCATCACAAACAAGTTAATAGCTCAGTAATAAAAAAGCTCAGTGGATTTTTCATTTTTCTCTTTATTGATTTTAAATAGATTGGAAAAGTCTTATCATTAACAAGTCAAAGTACAATCTAATGATGTCTATTACAAAAGTGTTTCTATTCAGTATGTTTTACTGCTAAAGCAAAAACATGCTTAACATGTAAAAATGTTAAAACATGAATATTCTAAAGCTTATAYAAAATTGCCCTTAATAGTTACTTGTCATGGTTAAAAAGATGTTAATTGTCATTGATGTTACTCTTCAGTGTGTCTACTTCGTACGGTCTGAATTTTAATAACATTACAAGAGCTACATTATTTTGTTTTGTTTTGTTGCGGGGGGGGGGAGTAAAAATGATTCCTTTATTTTGGTTGTGTTGTTTCTGTTGCTGATCCAGTATTTAACTATTCATTTTATCACTCCAATCTATCTTTGGGAATCTGTTTTACATCATACAACTTTTAGTTTGATGATAGTTGCACAAGTGGTTTTCTCTGGTTTACATTTGGCTTTAAAAATAATTCAGCATATCCTTTTTTAATCTTATACATACATTCTGCTCTGTAATGCTCACTCTGTTAAAATATTCACTCCTACTTCAGTAACTTCTTATAAAATTGTATAGTTCATAAAAATGCCAAAATATTGAGATAAGATAATACGTTATACTTGTCAAAGTTTTGAAGATTTATTAAAAAAATGCGTRTGGGTAATATTATGTGAGTAGAATGAAGCTCAGGCAGGTACAGGTAATTTTACATGCATAACCTGACAGAAAAGGAAATTGTCTGATGCACTATGCACTAGTTCTTAATGAAAAGATGAATCCCATACTAAGTTATTCATAACATATAATTTTAAACACCTTTTATGGATAATTCAGATAGAAGACATAAATTGTTTGTATAACCAATTAAAAGTTTACTTCAGAGAACAATTTTGAGATGACAGATATCTAATTTAGCTGCTGGTGGAATTTAACTTGTGGAGGAATCTGCTTTTTGCCACTGATTGGGTAGGAAATGAAATGAGCCTTATAATATAGGCCTCTAGATTAAGTTCCTAAAATTAGGAAGTCTGAAACTGGTTTTGGAGCATGTTTAATAAAACAAGTTATTTAAGGACAAGTGTGTGAAAGCAAAATAGCAGAATTATCACTTTCTGGAAAATTAATTTTGAATTAAATTAACATTTCAATATGTTGTATTTGGGGGGGGGGTTGTCTTTGGTTTTTTTTTTTTTTTTGTCTTTGTAACTTTATGATTCTTTTTGGATGAAATATCACTGATTACTCCTTGGCGCTAGATTTCACAAATACTTGATTAGCAGGTCAAGAAAATGATATTAGATTAGAATGTTGATACATTTTAATAATAACACAAAATAATATATTTTTTCAATATTCTAGTCATATTGTAATTAAGTATGATTTACAATATTTGTAAAAGTTTGCATATCATTTTAAATGGATGCTTTTGTAATCACTGGTGTATTTCAATCAATCTGTATTTTATAATTGTTTTTTAAATATAAATTTTAATTACTAAAACAAACAACAATATTTTTCTATTGTTCTTTAATGCAGGAAATTCAAAATGTACTTAATCATGTTATAGTTTTATTTGAGACCTAGAAAATTGAGTCAGAAGAAATGAGTAAACCCTTTCTGAATCACTACTTGTACTTTGTTGTCCTTGTTTTGGAGGAGAGTCTAAAGTATTTCCAAGTCTTAATGTATCAGTTACTAGATAGCTATTAAGCACTTTTGTAATCTTCACTAAACACACACCAAAGTGACCTCCGTTATTGTCTTCTTTCATCCCTAGCTCAAATGTATTCCTAGTTCCAGTTCTAGTTCTTCAGCCCTGTCCTAGTCCTATGCAGGTGTCTTCCTTTTAGAAGGAAGTCTAAAGTGAATGAAGGACTGAAATGATTGTATTTTTAACATGTAAATATTAAAGAAAAAAAAAAAAAAGTACTCCATTTATTAATCTTTTCTTCTTCCTAGCAAATTAGGATGAAAAATGAACAGGTTACCCTCAAAAGTTTTAGTCATGTTTACATTTCAAATGGTCATAATCTTTAAAATATGTTCCTTTTTTGACAGGAGAGAGAGATACCATATCTTATATCAGCCAAGTGTTTAGTACTATACTTTATGGCTATAGCTATATAAATAAAATATGCCAGAGTACCTTTACTGTCCTTAAGGTGAATTGGCATAGTTCAACTTGCAACCTAGGTTAGATAAGTCAGACAGCTAACCTATTTTTGCACTCAAAACAGGGTACCCAAGAACTGTTTGAAAGAATACTCGTTCACATAGGACACAATACTTCCTAAGACTTTGTTAGTAGTTAGCATAGATGACCTTGTGCCAGTGGTTGTACCAAGCTGTAACCTTGTTAAATTTACTAGAATATACGTGTTCTATGTAGTCTATGTCATCTTACCATTGCAATCCTTAAATAAAGGAWTTTTCATTCATATAAGGTGTTTAGACTTTTGGGGTGGTCTTTTTGTTTATTTGCTTGTGTTTTGTTTGCTATCCTGTTACCCCCAAACCTGTTAATTTTATCTCTGATCCACAGCACATTTTTAAGGAATTATGTTTCTTAACAGAAAAATTATATTAACTACCTCAATTTTAGGATGCTAAAGGCTGAAAGAATGCAGCTGTTCTTTTTCTAGTACATTAAAAAAAAACCCAAAAGGCAATAAAAAAAATCTTAAGGGAAACTATACCAGTTTTTCAGAAACRTTACAAAAGGTACAAGAGTACATGCATAACTTTGAGACTAGTACTACAATCAGACTTCTACTGGAGAAGTAAGTTCTGGGAAGTTCTGCACAGCTTCACAGCTTCTTCCCACTTTCTTTGCAAATTTGGTCAATTAGTAGTCATGGAGATAGTTAGGCAAACAGCCAGACACCTGTAAATCACTGTGGAATGAAGTGCAGCTGTCTATCCGCTGTATCTGCTAAATGCAAAAGTAATGTAATTTGAAACTATAATAAAAACTGAGACATACTCATTTATTTGGTAGAATAGGCAAGAAAACTTTTGTTTTGATTCTTTGTTCTAGAATATTTTGAAGTAAGATAATGTACTCAAGAACTAGAAAACAGCCACTTATAATTAATAACATTTTAAAAGGATCACCAGAAAACCCTCACAACCCCATAAAGATTTATCAGTTGTATAAATTTAGTTAAACAGTGTAGCAGGTAGAATTATTGCATTCTGAAATTTTCAGATGGTTAATTTGATTTCAGACTTTAAAAAATGACTTTGAAAATAATTTGTTCTGTAAGTAGTGACACAGAGTAAAGCTGTGTTGTGATGTGCTGAAGATAAAATAATGTAGGTGTTGATCAGTGGAATATCTAATCTGATTTTAACTGGTAATGCTCGATTACAGTTGCTAGTAATTTATATACTAAAAGTAAAGATTTTCTTTTGTTTCCTATTTGTCTGTTTAGTATTAAAAATAATGGAGATACTTGAAAATACTGTTGTATGCATGGAATTATAGACATTTTCTTTATATCATCAGTTAAAAGGATTAAAAAAAAAAAAAAAAAGATAAAGAAAGTAAAGCTGTTTCCATTTAGAATATTAAGTCATTTATCACTTGTTAATTTTAAGAATGCAAGGTTATTTTTTTAAATAAAAACAGATTTTTCCCCTTTTCTCCTTTCCCTAGAAGAGCACTAATTGAGGATAACTTCTTACTGCAGGTTTTTTATCTGCATGTTGTCCTTAGCTGTTTTCTTGTTTATCTGCAGAAACCTTTCACCTGTTAGTAGCCATAGTTACACACCTAAATGCCTCTGAAGCCAGTCACTCTTCAATAATGTAATTTGTTCTTTTGACTTTCTCAATTTTTAACTGCATTTGAATAGACTTCTTTTAGAAATTCTTTGTCATTCATTATTTTAGAGAAAATTTTCCTTGAATAGCTGCCTACTTATTATTTTCAAAGTGCTTTTTAGGAAAAATTTGAAAAATAAATAATTATTTATACCCATATAGATTCTTAGAAAATTGATAATGTTCAAAAGTTTGCCAGTTGTGTACAGTAATGTCCCAGATATTTTATAAGTTAACTATACAGCTGCCATGTAGTAGATTTTGAGCATATTACAATGGGCAATGAGATATGCCAACAGCCACAAAACCTTTTATTCATAACTCATATTTATTTTTAGAACACATTTCATGCATATATAATTGTATTTTTAGTAATCTATTTCATTGTTTACATACTAGAATATATGCCTTTGAGGATAGATGTGTCTGCATTCAACTTCTTCATTCAAATAACTTTTGTACCTTTTCTTTCTAAAGGAGGTTTCAATTTTTTAAGTTAAAATTTATTTCAATAGGAAAAGACCAAAATATTTTCTAAAAAAAATCCCTGACTACTTTGTGAGTTTTTAAAGATGATAAGGGTATACAATAAGCTAATTGTTTTCTGCTATTCATTTAGTTTCTTTTTTATTTATTTTATTCCTGTTTTATTATTATTTTCCTTTCCTTTTTAATTTTCTTGTCATTACTGAAAATTGGGTAAAAAAGGATGATTAATGAAATAAGTAAAAATTGATCAAAAAGATTAATGAAATAAATATAAAAGTGAAAAATGAGATATGATAAGTAAAGGTTTGTTTGGCAAACAAATGTATATATTTATCTGAAAGTGTGAAAGTGTTACTTTTTAAGGATTTGAAAAATCAGAAAGTTAGGGGGTTTTTTTCTTGKTTTTTTTTGKTTTTTTTTGTTTTTTTTTCTCTCATTATTGTAGTTGATAACACAAACACATGGACACATGGACACATATGCACAGGGCAAATAACTTTGCTTTAGACAGCAATCATGCAGAAAAATCTGGGAAATATGCAGACCATATAATATGTAACTCAGCCTCTGGTATAGATTATACTCTAGGATTGCCTGCCAAGGAAAATACTGGATTTTGTTCAGAAATCCAGATCTTGGCTCCAGAATATGAGCTTGATTTGAACCAGTACAATGCRTAAAATCAGGACATTAGGTCACATGGAAGTAACAGGAAAAATTACTTAACAGTATAAACACATATTTCTCAACTAGACTCTGGCTTTCTGTTCTGATGTATCAATTTTCATTCATCAATTTATCATTTTTCATTACTATTTTCCATTTTAYTGAAGTGATTTTTAGGACCTATGAGGAAGATACTGATGTTATTATTAGTACTCCTCATTTACATCATTATTGAATAGTACTTTTGATTAGTACTATTGAGTACTGTTGATTAGTGCTGTTGATTAACACTATTGAATAGTATTAATGATTATTGCTTTTAAATAATGTTTATTAGTACTCTTTTTTTCTGGCTAAAAAGTTTTTACCTATACGTACCAGTTACATCTACACTCCTGAAAGCATTCTGGATGTCTGGTTTAGTGCTGGGGAGCCTGACAAGGTGGCGGGAGCCCACAGGGTGTGTGTACCTCTGTACTTTTCTTGGAAGGAGTTCCTTGAGCGAGCTATCACCAAAACTCTCTGGTATTTTTCTTGGAGACATCAAGCTGAAGCCCCATTTAGAGTCAAGGAGTGAAATAACAGCTCTGCTTTCTCTGCGCTGCTGGATGGTGATCTCCCCCACTAGACTAGTGAGAATGCTTAGCCATTACTTGGAAAAACACTGGTTAGCACATGCAAAATTCATGTCAGGGAGCATGCTCATGTTTAAGCAGTACGGATGATCTGGGCCAGTAACTGAGCCCATTTCTTGGACTGATTTTATTACGACCTTCCTACAGAGACTCAGTCCTATAGTGGAAACAAAGAAATATTCTGTACACACCTGGGAAAAGAAAAATTTATGAGAGATCTGCCAGTTCGCTTAATTATCTGTGACTGTTGCCCTGTCTTTTTTCCTCCAATCCCATCCAAAAGGAGGCAGGCATCCCACCTCTTATTGTAGAATAGCTCTAGCATTTCTGAAAATACAGTCTTATTTGCTTCAAGGTAATTAACATTATATTTATCGAAAGCAAACCTAGATATCCTTTGAGATTATTTTAAAAATCAAGATTCTGCATGTAGCTTACATGGTGCTGTAATGATTGAAAATAATGTCCTATTGTCTTCTGAAAATAAAGGTTCTTTAAAACTTTTAAGAACACTTAGTTGAAAGAAATTTCTACAAAGCTGAAAAAAGTCTGTTAGAATGTGGCAGTTTTCTCTTATATAGGTAAAGGTTGCCTTTTCTTATTGTTTTAACAAGCTTTCCTTCCCTGGAGTTTTAAGCTTTTCAGAACCATCCATGTCTAATAATGGCAGACTCTTAAAAAAGAAAAAGCAACAACAAAATAAGAGGCAGCTGAAATAAGCTTTGAAGAGATAAGCAATTTTTTTTACCATTTCTTCAGAATACATTGCAAACAAATAAATTAACATAAAAGGATTACATGCATTCAAAGTCAGAAGAGTTCCCTGTAATAAATAAAAGCTAGACGTTTTTCCAAAATTATTTTTATGGAGTATATCCATGCTTTGACTGCTGGAGCTCTTACATATGCAGAGACTGAAATTTACTATGACTACTGAGCTAGCAGAAAATTAATGAACAACATTATCCCATCAAGTCTTCAAAAGGAATTTTAGGAATTTTTAGAATTAACAAAATCCCTAAAAATTGATTAATTTCACGTAAGTTGTTCAGGTGTACAGACACGGTGGTTGTGATTATGCAATAAAAGCAACCTGGAAATTCCTCATTAATATTTCCTTCTCTAACAAATTTTCAGTTAAAAAATTAAGCAAGGCTCTTTTCCTTAGCGCTGTATGTCCATATGATAATTCAGGTGGGAAGGTACTTCAGGAGGTTTCTAGTCCAACCTCCTGCTCAAAGCAGGGGCAGCTCTGAGATCAGACCAAGTTGCTCAGGGTTTTGTCCAGCTGGATCTTGAAAGTTACCAGGTTTTCACAGCTTCTTGGGACAACCTGCTCCATCGCTTGACTGCTTTCAAGGTGAAATAGTTTTCTCATTCTCTGCCCATTGCCTCTCATCTTGCCACCCTGYCTCAGTGTGAAGAGCCAGGCTCTGTCTCCTTGCTGACCTTTAGTGTTAAGAAATACTAAATTTATAAATACCTTGTAAGAATATTTTTGTCGGTTCAACCTACTGTTAAAACTGGAGATTCAATTCCCTTTAAGCCTTTGAGTTTCTGACTCTCAATATCTGTATCTAGTACAGGTATACAAATAACTTCTTGGAAGTTAAAAACAGTTTTCTGAAACTGAAACTGCAACCATACTAAATAGCTTTCATTCATAAAGCCAAGATTTTTTTCTCTAGGTTAGACAAAGATTTTGGTTTTAACATAGACAATGCTAATTTTTTTGAGAAATAATGACTTGAACTATTTAACTTCAGATCAAAAGATTAAGTGTGTATATAGTGAGTGAATAAAATTTTTAATGTCAAGGCTACTTAAATACCAAATGTGGCCAAAACCCCATGACCCAAACAGGAATAAGAATCAGTATATTATCTTGTTGATTTTTCCTTTCTAATCCCAACCTCCTTCTTACCTAGTTACTGAGTTGAAATTATTTAACACCTAAAGCACTTTTCTTTATGGATAAACATGACCTCTTTCTAGTTCAGAARTAATGCTAAAAAGAAACAGGAAAGGGTCTGCAGGCTTCTATTGTGCCTTGCCTTCAAAAAAATGTTAAAGTGTATTGTTAATATATAACAATTTAAAGGAATGTGTTAGCAATAGATAGCTTTTCTTATTGGATAGACTTACAGCTTAAAAATACATTACCCATAGACAGTCTCAGTCATTTTCAGGTATTCAAATGAACAAAAATAGCAGGTATATTTCTCTGCTGAAAGGTTGCAAAACAATCCCAGGCTATATTAGTACAGGGAATACTGCTGTCTTGCCATTTGAACTCCTCCAAAGACGAAAAATAGTAATTGTTTCTTTATAACTTTTCTACCATCAGTAAGTCATTTTAGAGAGTGAGATGGATCATCCTGTTTAAATATAAGTGTCGGTATGTTGATGTATGAAAGAAAGCTATTCCACAGCCATTCCCTTGTTAATTTAGGGAGGTCATTATTATCCGTTTCTATTTCTGTTACTAGATGAGCTTCTGTGAAGGCTCTGTGGCTGCAGTGAATGTGCTCTGTGAATATCAATATCTGCTTGATCTTGAAGGTTGCTACTGGGTACAATTAATGTCAGAAATGTTTTACATATATCTACATGTCAGCCATACTGCATAATAGGCTCTCATTTCATAGTTGTTCAGCTTTACTTGTATATGTTTTAATTTTGAAATAATATACCACATAATTTTTTTTTTTTCTTTAGTGGATTACAGCTCAAAAGCAAGTAACTCACTAAATACAATGCAGTATCCTCTTGGGTAACTGTTTTGTGATTATAAGAGGAAGAAGTGTTGTTTGGTTATTTCATACCCATGCATAGAACCAGACTTAAAATTCTGAGATTAAAGTGCTGGAATTTGTCACACTTAAACAGATATCTATGTTTGAAATAATTATCACAGACTCCCCTTACRCTCAAGGGAGAGAGGAAATGGACACATCTGGGGTGAAATTAATCTGGTCTGTTATAAATGTCAACCTTACAGTGAGAAGACTATCATCCTCTTTAGAAGCTCTCCATTTAGGGATGTGGACTGAGATGATGTTCAGATGCAAATGTCTCCATAGCAAGTATCTACACTTGGCCAGATGAAAACTGAAATGTCTGAAATATCTACAACGTGTTGCTACATTTTTTCCTTTGAAGAAAAGTTAAAACTCATTTAGCATCACAAAATATCAGCTTTTCCTGCTTTTGGTTGCTTAAATCCAAGTTAAAGGGGAAAAAAAAAAAAAAAAAAACATTCCCTAAATTGACTAAAAAAAAAAACCCTGCTCTTCGGAAACCAACCT
>JAYKAV010000365.1:1858-45017 GCA_035582835.1 Phoebastria nigripes | reverse complement strand
AAAAAAAAAAAAAAAAAACATTCCCTAAATTGACTATTTTTAAACAAGGGTGAAAGAGCACTTGACACATGAGCTTAACTTTCTGAATGTTCCATGGTGATACAGTACGTTTTCTTCCTTATAGACTCCAGTGGTAGAAAATGACCTAGCTGCCTCAATATTGAGCTGAGAGGGTAAAACAAAGCAAACCAAAACAAAAATGTAGTGTACAAATTTATAGGTGCATGCAACTGCAATAGAAATTGAAGTCCATTCAGATATACATTTGCCTTTATATAAACTGGTCTTGCATTACCTTTTAAGAATTCCTTCATGGTCAAATCTGCTGGTAATTGCACTATAGGCCTGCCGTGCTGAACAGGAGATAATCTTCAGGTGAACTGCCTGCTGTGTTTTGGAGCATTTTAAAGTTCAGACAGGCTTCAATATTCTGTGCCTGACTGAGTCAAATCCATTAGCATCACTTAGTTTTGTGACACATCATGAACCCAATATGGACAGACAAGGTATTTCCACTGATGTCACCTGCTGCTAAAGCAGATTAAATTTGTAAATAGCTCCACTTCAAGTTTACTACAAAAGCAGTACAGATRTGTGCAGCCAAGTGTTTTTAGCTGACCACAGTTCAGATTTCTGTCAAGATGGACCAGTTAAATTATGAAAGAGGCAGACTACATCATGTTATTTTATTGATAAAACCATAAAATATTATAAATTAAAAAAATAATTTCCTTTAATAAGAAGAATTGATTTGATGGAATGACAAGATTATGCAAAGTTCTTTGGGAAAATGAAACCTGTGTGGAAACAAAGAAAATGAAAAAAAAAACCATAAATCAGTAACACACAAGATATTAATGATGAAGGGTGAGAGGAAAAGAGAAAGAGACAGGGAGAAGATTCAAATGTTGATCTGCTGGGTATATTAAAGAGTACTCCTTTCTCTTCTTCATTCTTTAAAAGTATCCATGTATAATTTCTGTAAAGAAAAAGCCAGTTACCTTCACAGATGGTAAGGAACATATTAGAGATCATGACAAATGTAGCTGTTGGGGGACAGGGCATTTTAAAAGAAWGAAACATTCTTTTGAAACTATTATCAGGTAACTAGGCCATTTGCAGTTGTTAAGGAACTGGTCTTACAACTATGTTAGTGGCATTCTCTTGTGAACCAGTAAAAATAATAGGTGGGAGCTTTTAAATGAACATCAGTTCATAGACTAAAACAAAGGCCCTGATGTTTTCCTAATTTTCTACAGGCTTACCTCATTTGTTTATATAGACAGCACAATATACAACACACATCAACTACTTGAAATAAATAGAAAATACCTACTTGAGAGAGACTAAGGTTCACTCCCACAGTTTACCTGTGACATCACTAGTATTTAAAGTCTTTTGTGTTATATATATTCCTTTGTATGATACCCAATGGTAGTCTATCAAACTGTGTTTGAGTTATGCTTAGTCATATTTCTTATCCACTTGTATTCTTGAAACAAACTGCCTTAGGATTAACAGGACCTAGGGGGAAAAAAAACAACAAAAAAACATCAAACAGTCTTTTGAGAAACTAACCTACTAGACTGAAGGTATTGAGAGAGAAACAGAGATCAGTTTTAATAGAGAGAACTATCAAAAACTATCAATATCTCTCAAAAATATAAAAAAACATAGAAAACTATCAACAGGAGAAACTGCAAAAGGCATGAAAGCAAGGTGGCTCAAACAAAGGGGAATTTGAGCCTTTAGCGTAGTAGTTGGATGACATAACTGGGAGAAGTTACTATTTTTAGCCAATAACATCCAATTAGATACGCATTAAAAATCCAGATAAATGGTGAAAACAAACAAACAAACAAACAAACAAACAGCTGAATATCCTTCTGAATGCAGGATCTTCTAGCTAAGTTATACTGGATCTGTTTCTGGATTTTACTCCAAGGTATCATTCAGTGTTGAAAATAAATATTAATCTTCAAAATCACTCATGTATTTCTGAAAATTCACCTGTGAGTCATTAGTTCTCTCTAGAAGAGATAGGACATATTGCTAACATACACCAGCTGATGATAAACATAAAAGGTGTTTTAGATGGTGTCTGAAACAGTTTTTGAACTGTTTTATAGGACTGCTTTTGGCAATATGTTTGCTGCTGTTACTCTCAGCATGTGGTAATAGCTATTTGCCATGTATGGAAGGCTGGTGATGTTCCTTTGTTCAAAATATATGTTCCTTTACTTCTGGAACAAAGCTTTCTGTGCTTGTGATGGCTTTGACATGAAACTGGACAGAGCAAACACAGAATAAGGTGGAAGTTGTTCAATATATGAGTGTTCCTTTTGACAGGTTTGGGGGTTTTGTTGTGTTTGGTTTTGTTTTTCTTTTTTCTTTTTTCTTTTTTTTCTTTTTTTTTTTTTCCCCCTTTGAAATCAGAGTGGTATCCTGTGGTATACATTATCTTCTCCACTCCACTCTCTACCAGTATCTATTGCTGATAGACTTGTTCCTGTACTGTATTTCACTATAGGGGTTAAGTAGGCTTAGAAAATAACCTGATGCAAAAAAATATGGTTTTACACTGGGTCTGATGTATTATTATACCATTTGGGGTAAAGTATGGAAACTTGATGTGCCTGTTTTCACTATGTAGGAGTGAGGAGATGATTACCTATTCTTCCTCTCTCTCCCTCAGTTCCAAGATGGACCATTTATACTGTCTGGTATGGGATGAGAAGAGAAAATGCCTTCTCTTGACATATTTGCAGAGGGTAAGCTTCACAGGTGTCAGGAACAGAAAGTAGCTGTGACACAAATCTCAGAATAGGTTGGTTGTTTTGCGAATAAATGTGGAAGATGAATCTCTTCCTCTTTTACCTATATACACAAAAGGTCATACGTGATAAGATTTTTAAAATTTGTACTTCATACACATGTAGGAATAGGTTACAGAAATTAATGCTGCAGTATTTAGCATGTCACAATATTTTGCATATTGTGTATGCAAAACATACATAGACATAATCACACTGGAAGATTCACTTTGTATTAATTTTACTGTGCATATTTTGTATTTACTATTCTGCTTTTCTAAATTCATACCTGTTTTAGTGTATTTTTATGGCAAAAAGTAAATTTTACATGAATGTACACCATTGTCGACTCCTGATATACAACTGCAAGAACCAGGTTTTTGTAAAGTTATTGATGAGTTCAAATTTTGAGTAAATAATTATAAAGTGTGTTAGAAGAAATCAAGATGTGTTCCCTGGCAGAAAAATATATTTTTGCATCAGGGGAGAAAAATATGTTAGCCTGGTGGCAGAAGTTGTTGTTAGAGCACAAACTACATCTAACTGTGAAAAGAAACAATTGTGGGTTTGTTTTTTTTTTTCCCCTCAGAAAGCAGAAACCAATGTAGGAAGATGATATGGGAAGTCTATGAAGCAATCTATTTTACATGTCATAAATGCCAAGTACTACCTGTCCTTCAAGTACTAGAGACACAGAAGTCTCTATTTTCATGATGCTGGAAAATCCCATTCAGTGCTGGGGGAAAAAAAAAGTAAAAGTCGGGCAGTTTTGAAGACAGTGATGTGGAGCAAAGGAATTTACACAGCAGGCATTACATGAGTTTCAGTAAAAGGTAACTGTTGTACTTGTTCAAATCCTTCAGCAGAATGAAAAATATCTTGCAGCATAGATGTTAGAAGCAAACCATTTTCCAAATATCGTTGCAGAACATGGAGGTAAAATAAAAAAATCTTTAACATTGTGCTCAGGTTTTAAGGATCTCTGAGCAAAWAGGAGCAGTACAGACATTTTCCTTCTACACGATTTTATGACAGGTAACAACCATTTAATTTTAACAGATTATAAAAGGATCTGAGCTTTCTGACATGTAGATTGTCAACTCGTTGAGTAACAACAAATTGCCAAGACTGTTATTTCCATGTAAAAGAATTAACTTTATAGCAAGTTTATAGATTCAAAGTAACCTTTGGTTATCCTATGGCAAACAAGTGATTAAGTGTATATTGAAATAATAAAATTATTTAGCGGTTCAAGGAAGAAGGTAGCATAGAAATGAAAAGTGAAATTATAAAGGCTGGTCTAATCAAATCCTGCAGAAATTCAACTAACTTCTGATCTTTATTATTTCAGAAAATTGGTTGTAACAAGGAGGTCACCTCTGCATCAAGGATATATCAAAACATAATAATCCAATCTGTCATGGCATTTCTGACTTTCATGGTAAGAGAAAAAATATCATGTGGGCTTAATCTCTCCATTTTTTTAACCCAACATTTAATGAATACGTTCTGAAAAAGTTTCATATTATGTAAATGTTTACAAAAATTTATACCTAATATGAACAACTAAAGAGACACCTCTTCGCATCAGACAATTCAATAATTTCTAAAAGGTGAATATGTCAATATCAGACTATGTGGCTTGCATAGGCACTGAAAAAGGAAGCGTGTTATACTAACAACTGTGGTCTGTATGCTGGGAGATATTCTGATTCTTCTAGAGTTGAAGTAACAATATAGGTCTTTTTTTTCAATTGTCTGGGATAAAAAGAAGTGAACAATATTTATGGTAGAGCCTTTAACCCATAGGCAATATCTCTGTAGTAGCCAAATTCAGGGATATTTTTGTCATGTTATTAGTAAAACCACATTCTAGGAAGAAATTGAGTAGACAGACTCATTAGAGTGTATGACTTTTCTGAGGGTAGTCAGGAACCAAACTATTTCTAAGAGTAATGGAACCACATAGATACACTTTTAAGGACTGCTTGGAATGAACACTGTTCATGCAACCTTCCTGTGTATGCAGCTGATGCCAAGGGCAGGCTTTCTGAAGGAACTGTGTTGGATTGTGCTACCAGCATGACTACAGAAGATTTAGAAAAGAGGTAAACAATAAGATTTAAAAAAATAGCAAGTATTTCAAACTTATTCAGCATAGTCAAATCCGAAACTGACTGCCAAGAGTTTCAGAAAAATGGTTAATGGCAGGTAAAGAAAACTGATAAAACTTTTTGGAGTTTTGTGATGTGTTAGATGATGTGCATATAGATAAATAACACTCATTATATATAAGTAGTGCTGAGTTTCAAGTGATCTAATACAATTCAAGGAAGTGGTCTTGGAGTCATGATTTTTCTGATAACAATAGCTATTAGGGGGGTAGACTGTTAGAAAATAGTTGGAAGGGAACAGAGAACAAAACAGGAAACATCACTACCAAATAAATCTACGTTTTGATTGCTGTTAGGGTCATCCCACTTTAAAAAGGGTATCACAAAATCAGAGAAGAAGAAAGGTACGATAAAGGTAATGAATTACTTGCCTATGATGAGACATTATATAGACTGGCACTCCTATTCCTTAAGCATAATACTGAGCTTGATAGAGCTCTGCTCTGATTCCATGTGGCAATCCTTATGCCTGAAACCACTGAAGTCCTGACTAAAATTAGTTCAAAATTTGTGTCTCATCATTTGTTGGAAGCAGCTAAATTAGGCATATAAGCATAGTTAGAAAAGAATCTAATCATCATTCTAATTAAGAAGCTGCTTAAATAAACCTGCAGATAATTTTGAAGAAAAGGCTTTTGCCTTGAAAGAAAATTATGTATGCAACACTGCCATGTTTATAACATGAAAGCTGCAGTTTTAAATAATYTCTTGAAACTGTCTGCTCTGTCCATCAAACCTAGACAAAAGGAAAATGGTTTGTCCTGCTTTTTTACGTAGATGCCTGGACCACCAATGTACTCTGGGCAGAGCAGACCAATGACAGGGGAAGCGCTGCTAAAATATTAAAATGATGTCTTGTATATCCTCCATATATGCATTTTAGGTGCAATTGAAAATACCTTCATTTCATGGGTGATTACTTTTTCCTGGCAGCAAATCTTATAATTCATTAAATATAAGAATGTAGCCTGATTGCTCATGCAACATGCCTACCCACAAATTATAAAACATTTACTTTTTAGTGATTTGGTATTCAAGTTCTTTGACAGGCACTAAAAAAAAGAAAAAAAAAAAGTAAGAGAAGAAGCAGAAAAAGAGCTTTAGTTAGACACTAACAGAAAAATTAAATGGAAAGAGCATTTGAGTGCAAAACAAACAGATGAAACTGCAGTTGAAGCCTAATCAAGCTCTTTAAAGGCTTCTAGATTGCAATTTTCTAACTGTAGCCCTCATGCTTTCAGGGTCCCAAGTGGACCAACAGGCTCTAGTTGCCGGTAACCATCCTTCTCTGTAAGGGTACTGTAATCCTCTGTACTGAATTTCCAGCGTCACCTTGGGCTTTGGTCACCTGTGTTTAAGGTGTGCTCTGACATGGTTCAGCTGTGCAACCCTGGGTTATACTTAAGAGAAAACATCTAAGTTTTGAGGAAGAGCTGTGAGAAGCCTCATCTAGGTCTTCCATGTATGTGCCATCAGCCCCATTGGCTTGAGGGTGGTGTTTTAGCTCAGGCCCTTGCCCTGAGTCCTGGCCTGAGTTATATTTTTGGCATGCTCTGTTCAGCCTTTTACCTTACTGACCCTGACTTTACTTCCTGGCTTGGCCTTAGACTCCCAGCTGACCCCCAGTCCCCCATCCCTATTCCAGCCCTGCTTTCCTGGTCAGGTACCATGGGACTATGCCCCTGGGTGAGTCCCTGCTCTGCTGGCCTCCCTTTACTCTCTGCTCCCATGTCTTGCAGGCAGTTTAATCCCGCTGGTCCCCCTAGCTTTCATCCAAATATGTTCTGATACAGTTTCTGCTTTTGTTATTGACTAAACATTGCACAGATTGTAAAAACAAGAGTAAAATCTGAAAGGAAGCTAATTGATTGATTTTTCTGGGCAGCGACCATAATTTAGAAATGAGGGATACAATCCTTTTGTTTTCAATGCCTGGATGCATTATCAATATACATGAATATGCTTGAAGTCTGACAGGAAGCATAGTATATTGTCACTGAATTAAATAGAATGCAAAGACTTGTGACACTTCAAGTAATTTTGCAGCAAAAGGATGGCCCATAAACATTTGCTTCAGAGAAAGAAGAAAAGAAGGAAGGAAGGAAGGAAGGAAGGAAGGAAGGAAAGAGACAGAGAGAAACAAAGAAAGGAGAGGATGCGGGGAATGAGGGGAGGGGAAAGAGAGAGAGAGCAGAAGAGTAAAAGAAAGATGAAAGGAAACAGCAGAAGAAATAAAAAAGGGCTGAAAGAGAGAAAGGAGAGAAAGAAAGAGAGAAAGAAAAAAGATTCTGCTCCAGACTGTAGACTTCTAAAGTAGGAGTTTAAACCTCTAGATATGAGATAGGTGTCTATATTTACCTATCTATCTATCTATCTACTTACCTATTACAGGACAAGATTGAGTTGTCTAAACATATACGCTCATTCAAAATATCTTAGGTTATCAAAGATATCTGTGTGCTCAGCAAAATAACACAAGACATACAGAATACTGGCACCTTTTTGGACCTTCAACTAGAGGATACTAGGGAGTCCCTAGAGCATCACAAATGGTAATGGATGCCAAAGTGTAAGCAACTAAATCAAGTCCCAGGTCAATACAGTCAGCAAAGTCTGGGCTGTTCATCTCACCTTAAAGCAAACACCGAGGGCTTGATTCAGTTGCTGAAACATAGTCCCTTGGTTCCACTTGATATACTTAATGATGTTCCTAAGTAATCAGATGGGGAATATAATACATGAACTGTGGAGACCTATGCCCTTCTACAGCAATAACTGAAGACCAGGCAAGATAGCCTAAGAAATATCAAATCACACTGTGTGATTAGGGTCAGGAAGCAGAACCAAGACCACCAGTATGACTGTAAGCCAAGAAAACAGGACGAAAAGGACACAACTGAGAGTAGCTCTTTTAAAAGTTACTTAAATGTTGTCTCTGTCTTCTCCCTTCAACTCCGTATACAATAATTCCTTTAATCTCTTAAAATTTGATACAACTATTTGAATGATAGGTTCAGGTTGATTATATAAATAGTCCCACTGTAATCAACCGAAGCTTTATTATTTCTGCATGTCCATAAAAAAAAACAGAATGAAACTTCACTTCAATATTTCAGAGGATGAAATGGATGATTTTTAGTGGTTTTCCAGAATCTCCAATTGAAATAATATGTCTGCCTAGATATCCATAAACACTAGTAGACATGTCCATAGGTTATACATAGAACTTTATCAGTGTATACGTGCTGTACAACTAATATCTTGGAAGGGACAGATTTGCAATGAATGTTCTGCACTGTCCAGACCACATCAACATAGAGCTTTTACAGTAGAGCTATCTTGTCCTAGACATATGAGATGTTGTTGTGGTTTAACCCGGCAGGCAGCCAAACACCACACAGCTGCTCGCTCACTCCCCCCCTCCCCTCAGTGGGATGGGGGAGAGAATCGGAAGGAAAAAAAAGTAAAATTTGTGGATTGAGATAAAGACAGTTTAATAAAACAGAAAAGGAGGGGAAAATAATGATAATAATAATAATAATAATAATAATAATAATGATAGAATATACAAAATGAGTGATGCACGATGCAATTGCTCACCACCCGCTGAGCAATACCAAGCAGCAATCGCTACTTCCTGGACCACGCCTCCTATTTATATATTGAGCATGACATCACATGGTATGGAATACCCTGTTAGCCAGTTGGGCTAGCTGTCCTGGCTATGCTCCCTCCCAGCTTCTTGTGCACCTTGCAGAGCATGGGAAGCTGAAAAGTCCTTGACTAGCAGACTGCTTAGCAACAACTAAGAACATCAGTGTGTTATCAACATTCTTTTCATACTAAATCCAAAACACAGCACTAGGAAGAAAATTAACTCTATCCCAGCCGAAACCAGGACAGATGTGTACTGCATCATTGGCCTTCACATAAGCAATTGACATGTCTGGGATTTATAAATAGCCAGAAATTCTAGCAGTTTTATATAATAAGTAAATCAAGACTGCTTACAGTCTATGTCTAGAAATCAGTGCAGACTGGACAAAGGTGCAGTCTCATCAAACTTTGCCTGTATCTAATTTCTGGACATAAAATTGGATATATCAAGGAAACTCCAAGTCACATTAATCTTGAATTTGAATTTTCTTCAGTCTTTTCCTAGCTGAATGTGGTGTGAGGAACTTTTAAAATCCCAGTGCACACAGTAAGGAAGGATGTCACTGGGATCCTGATGTCACTAATTGCTCTTTTTCCAGTATACCTCTTTGTTTTTTTTTTCTCAGAGGCCTTTATCTTCCTTTATCTTCCTGCCTTCTCAATAATAATCTCCTATTCTTCAGACACAAATCACTTTCCTCTACTACCTCTGCTCCCCTGAATACATTTTCCTTCCAGAAAGCACTTGCATGTATCATTATAGCTTTTTTGAAAATACTTACGTCACCCTCCAGATTATTTGTAATATTTCATTTTTGTTGGCAAATTTAACACGTTCTCCTCTTCCCACATCCTTGCCCAAACAGCTACAGGCTGTAATGCCATGTAATAAAGTCACTCATGGGTTTCTTTGAAAAGTTCACTTGACTTTGTCAGTGTTTGAGTGAAGTTTATATTCAATAGATGCTGTCCATCTCTTTGGGTGTCTCAGGCCATGTGAGAACAAGTAAACTAAAATTCCCTTTCCTCTTTGTGATCCATTTGTCACATTAGCATTTGGCCCAGAAGGAACGTTAGAACAAGGCATGACCCTCTCCTGAATAGTGGAGGTAAGTGAGAGGCATTCAGAGCAACATGTRTTCCCAGTTCTTTCTTATCCTTCTCCTCACAATGAAAAAAAAGAAGTATGACATTTCTGATTATAAAATATACTCTCTTTGAAACAGAATTTAATTTACAGGAATCCCTTTTATTCTACTATCTGAAACTGAAATCAATACATTTACCCTGGAGATCCACAAGACCTGCCATATTTCGGAACACATCAAGAAAACTGGTTGCTAATAGAGATTCAAGGCTCGTCTACACTGTCAGACTCTTTGGGAAACTTATTAGTCTGGGTTGGAGCTTCGCTACCATCATGATGAAATTTCCAGAACAGACTTGGCTTTCCTCCAAATAATGTGGAGGAGACACAAAGCTGTCTGCATCTGATCATGCAGACAGATCTTCCTTTAGATAGAAAGGTTTTCTTAAACTTATTTCCTACAGAGCTGGCTCACAGTTATGTAAAAAAAAAAAAAAAAAAAAAAAAAAAAAAAAAAAAAAAAAAAAAAAAAGGAAGTCTGGCTCTGACAAAAAGTATTTTTATTTACAATCGTATTTGAAATAGCAGAGAGGTAAACAATAAAAAAAATAAGAACATGACCACATATATGTTGTTGAAATACTATATATGCTTTTATATAGTATACATATAAGTATATATATAGTACTCTTACATAGTATATCTGGTGTGTGCAGATATGTACTCCTCCTGATCCATATTCAGCAGTCTATGTGATCTTGTAAAAATGTGCATTGTTGCTTCTGAGATAGGCTGTTTTACACCTATTGTCTACATGCATTTATTAGACATTTATTTCTTTGTATTGTTATTCCTCTCCAATTTTAGATTATGCTTTTTTGTTTGTTTTTTTTCACATTTTCTGCTACAGAAAAGTCCTGTACTAAGTTTATTTTTATTTGTTCTATCCTTAGCCATTTTCAATATTTCCCTTGTGTATAATTACAGTAATCCACAATAAGCAAAGTTTTCATCTGGTTAAATACTGGTCAATTGAAGTAACTAGTTCTAGGAAAAGAAAAAATTGCTTCTCTTTTTCTTTTATTTCAAAATATTTTTAAAGTTTTCAAAAACTCTTGAGTAGAAAGAAAATAGTATACTGTTTTCTTTCCTGCAAAAAGAGTTTAATGGATCAACATTTTTCAATAGAAGTATTATGTATGTTCCGATTTTGCTGTAGAATCAGAAACAAAGAAAAAAAACTTGTCAACTTCTTCCAAGGATGTCTTCATGCATAACTGCTGTGAATAATCATGTGCCCTTTCTTCCAGGGTGACAGATCCTGGGAGATAGAGTGCCTTCTGCCACCTTTTGTTGAAGGTGTCCTGCTTCTTAATGGTACATGATGCCTATATTTAGACATACAAATGCTGTCTTATGGTCTGCTGAACACCAACTGAATGCCACTGCCACTTACCAGTTGGGCAAGCCAATGGAGGGAATTCCTTTGGTACACTTATTGTTGGTAGACAAGGAAATCCCTACAATGATGGTAAACAGCTATTCCCCCTTACCATGACCCTTTAAAGCATGAATCATTCATCGCTATGGTGTTTACTGTCAAGAAGTACAGGATAAATTAACTCTAAGTCTATAGAAAATAAACAAAACTCATAGATTTGAGCAGATCTTACTTGTCTCCCTGATTACTGACGTTATGCTGATGATCCTTAATATTGTGTTTTTCCTTGACAGTATTAGGTCACCACCTTGTTTTCCTTTTCTTATTCCCTTTGCTCACCTAAACCATCAGTTGCTCTTCAGAAGATTTTAGGTATGTTTTACATCAGTGTGACGGGTTGGTCTTGGCTAGCTGCTAGACCCCCATCCAGCCACTGTCTCACTCCCCTGAGTGGGACAGGGGGAGAAAATAGGATGGAAAAGCTCTTTGGTAAACACCGGTAGATCACATACCAATTATCATCACAGGCAAAACAGACTCAACATGGAGAAAAATAATTTAATTTATTGCCAATTAAAATAGAGTTGGATGGTGAGGAACAAAGATAAAAACTAACACACCTTCCCCTCTGTATTTCCCAGGCTCCACTTCACTCCTTCATTTCCAACTCCTCTACTGCCTTCAACCCTCCCCAAGCAGTGCATGAGGGTGGGGGAATGAGGGGACTGAGGTCAGTTAGTAAGAGCTCTTCTCTGCCGCTCCTTCCTGCTCACACTTTTCCCCTCCAGCATGGGTCATTCCCATGGGCTGTAGTCCTTCAGGATAAACCCGTTCCAGCATGGGTCCTCCATGGGCTGCAGCTTCCTTCAGGGCATATTCTTTTGCTCCAGCGTGGGATCCTCCATGGGCTGCAGTGTGGATAACTGCTCCGCCATGGTACTCTCCATAGGCTGCAGGGAAATACCTTCTTCACCATGCTGCAAGGGAATCTCTGCTCAGCTGCCTGGAGCCCCTCCTCCCCTTCCTTCTTCTCTGACCTTGGTGTCTGTGGGATTGTTTCTTACACTTTTTTTTACCTACTCCTCTCTCTCACACACTGCTGCTCAGCATTTTTACCCTTTCTTAACTGTTTTTCACAGAGGTGCCACCAGCTTTGCTGATTGAGTTGACTTTGGCCAGTAGCAGGTCTGTTGCCGAGCTGGCTGGAACCATCTGTGTCCCACTCCAGGCAACCCCTGGCCTCTTCTGACAGAGGCCACCCCTGCAACATACCCCCCCACCCCCCAAAACCTTGCCATGTACACCCAATACTGTCAGGAACTTTATTGCATCTGCTCCAGCCAGTTGACCCTCACTTCACATCCCTTCGTATCTGTAGCGGTCTTCAAACTTCCTCCATCTAGTTTACATCAGCACTGAGCTGGGTTAAATGCAAGTAACATATTCTTTGTTACAAAGTCAGCTTTTTCTCTGTTTCTTGCTTGCCAACTTAGCTGAACATTTAGGCTTTGGGAGCTACCATACCATCTGCACAACAGTACCTCCCAGTGATTCAATAAAGTGTGTTCTTTGTGATGAGTTGAAAAATTCACATGTGAAAGAACAAGTTTCCGCATCATCATGGTTATTAGCTGTTTTTTCATCATGCACCTATTAATATCAAATCTAACCCCAGATGGCAAATATTCAAGTTATTATTCATTTATTTCTTCACCCCCCAGCGTAGTGGTGTTATTTTAGCACTTCCATTATATGAGTAACCTAATTCTATGTAAAGACAAGCAAAGCAAATTCTGATTTTATTTCTCTTACACTTTTCCCAGAATAGAGTTTTCAGTAGAAAATTTTAGAAAAAAACATCACTGTATTTCATGGTTTTAGACTAAATGGTTTGAAAGTTTTCTCTTTAGAATTGAAACGTAACAATGGCAAAGTTTTTACCTTTTGAGATTCCCAGTTTGAGGTCTTCCAGGTTCTTCAGGAAAAGATGTGTGTCCCATTGGTGTACGTAAAATTCTAGCATTAAAGTATTTGGGAACTGACAGAGCAAACTCTTCACTTTTAGATTCTTATGTATTAATTTGCTTTCTTGATCACATCTTCAGGATTWTTTTTTTATATTAATTCTCAAAAATGTTATTTCTTACATGTAAAAAAAAGATATGACTTTTAAAACTGGAAGGCTCAGCACAGATGTGCTTCTTTCTCCAGTCAATGTGCTCTTTAA
The DNA here is from genome assembly GCA_035582835.1 of Phoebastria nigripes. Lineage (NCBI taxonomy): Eukaryota > Metazoa > Chordata > Aves > Procellariiformes > Diomedeidae > Phoebastria > Phoebastria nigripes. The sequence goes on along the minus strand of JAYKAV010000365.1, from coordinate 31,618 downwards.
AAGTTATTTTGGAAATAACAAGAAAAGAATTCATTAGTGTAGAGTACATATTTTATTTTTAAATTCCAAGCAGAGATTATGCACAAAAGGAAGCATCTGCTTTACAACACATTACTTCAAAAAAAATCACAGAAAAACAGCAGTGCTCAGTGGTTGCCACTGAATAGTCTTTTTTCCCCCTTAAATTGTTTTTTATTTATTATGACTTAAAATTTAAAGCTTAAACTTAGCTTTCTTTGGATTTATTTGCTTTTTTTTATTTCATAGTAATGCAAATTTCTAGGTCCAGTCTAATTCTAGTGATATATCAAAGATATGAATTACTCTATTATCAGATTTTTTTAATCCCAGCTAATGACTGTAATTTCCCAAGGAAGGATAACAGCTTAGATTCTTTATGTTAGGTATTATAACAAATGTTAGAGAAGAAATGATAATGCTTCATTAATTTTATGTGACTGATTAGACTGAGCTATATGTTCTTCAGAAAATATACATCTATGGTTTCAAACTATTCTGTGTTTTTACTATCCCCACAAAATACTAACACAAAATCTGTTGTTCTAAAACATTTCTTCTTAACAGCATCTCTTTTTTTTCCTCCAAAAATAATGCCTACTGCATACTGAAGTTTGTTAAATTAAGTGGTATAAGTCAGCATAATTAGAAACAGCAACTTGCTCAAAATGCTTAAACTGTTATTCACTTAATCTTAAATTTCTTCTTAATAGAAAATGCTAAATATAAAATATGTCTAAATTTAAGTATGCTATACAAAGAAAATGAAAATGAGGTTTGGAGACAAGTGTTTAAATTTAACTTATCTTTGTACTTACTGTAACTTCATTTCAAGAGATCTTAAAGGAACAGGAAATTAAGCGTATTAAATAATAGCATTTTAAAGTGCAAATAGATGTACATTGGATGGTATAAAAATATTTCATAGAATCATAGAATCGTAGAATACCAGATTGGAAAGGACCTGAAGGATCATCTGGTCCAAGCTTTCTTGGCAAAATCACAGTCTAGACAAGATGATCATAGAATCATAGAATCATAGAATCATAGAATCATTAAGGTTGGAAAAGACCTCTAAGATCATCGAGTCCAACCGTCAACCCAACACCACCATGCCCACTAAACCATGTCCCTAAGTGCCTCATCTACACGTCTTTTAAATACTTCCACGGATGGGGACTCCACCACTTCCCTGGGCAGACTGTTCCAAGGCTTAACCACTCTTTCAGTAAAGACATTTTTCCTAATGTCCAATCTAAACCTCCCCTGGCGCAACTTGAGGCCATTTCCTCTCRTCCTATCGCTAGTTGCTTGGCAGAAGAGACCAACACCCACCTCGCTACAACCTCCTTTCAGGTAGTTGTAGAGCATGGTAAGGTCTCCCCTCAGCCTCCTCTTCTCCAGACTAAACAGTCCCAGTTCCCTCAGMCRCTCCTCRTAASACTTGCTCTCCAGACCCTTCACCAGCTTCGTTGCCCTYCTCTGGACACSCTCCAGCAMCTCAATGTCCTTCTTGTAGTGAGGGGCCCAAAACTGAACACAGTATTCGAGGGGCGGCCTCACCAGTGCCGAGTACAGGGGCACAATCACTTCCCTACTCATGCTGGCCACACTGTTTCTGATACAGGCCAGGATGCCATTGGCCTTCTTGGCCACCTGGGMACACTGCCGGCTCATATTCAGCCAGCTGTCAACCAGCACCCCCAGGTCCTTTTCCGACAGGCAGCTTTCCAGCCACTCTTCCCCCAGCCTGTAGCATTGCATGGGGTTGTTGTGGCCAAAGMGCAGGACYCGGCAYTTGACCTTGTTGAACCTCATGCAGTTGGCCTCAGYCCATCGATCCAGCCTGTCCAGGTCCCTCTGCAGAGCCTTCCTACCCTCGAGCAGATCAACACTGCCGGCCAGCKTGGTGTCGTCTGCATACTTACTGAGGCAGCACTCAATCCCCTTGTCCAGATCATTGATAAAGATATTGAACAAGACCGGCCCCAAAACGGAGCCCTGGGGGACACCGCTGATGACCGGCCGCCAACTGGATTTAGCTCGATTCACCACAACTCTCTGGGCCCGGCCGTCCAGCCAGTTTTTTTACCCAGCGCAGAGTACACCTGTCTAGGCCATGAGCCGCCAGCTTCTCTAGGAGAATGCTGTGGGAGACAGTGTCGAAGGCTTTACTGCAGTCCAGGTAGACCACATCCACAGCCTTTCCCTCATCCCCTAGGCGGGTCACCTGGTCCTAGAAGGAGATCAGGAATGATCCAGCACCCTGCCCAGCTGAATCTTAAAAGCGTCCAATGTTGGGGAATTCACCACTTCCCTGGGGAGATTATTGCAATGGCTGATTGTTCTCATTGTGAAAAATTTTCCTCTTGTGTCCAATCAGAATTTCCCCAGGAGTAACTTGTACCCATTACTCCTCATCTTTTCCATGTGACTCCCTGTAGAAAGGGAGTCTCCATCTTCTTTGTAGCCACCCTTTAAATACTGCAACATGGTGATAAGGTCTTCACTAAGCCTTCTTTTCTCAAGGCTGAACAAACCCAGTTCTCTCAGCTTTTCCTCATATGGCAGGCTTTCCAGTCCTTTCATCATCTTTGTGGCCCTTCTCTGGACCCTTTCCAGCCTGTCCACCTCTTTTTTGCATAGCGGGGACCAAAACTGAACACAATATTCCAGGTGTGGCCTGACAAGCGATGAGTAGAGTGGGGTAATGACTTCTTTATCTCTGCTGATGATGCCCTTGTTGATGCAACCCAGCATCCTGTTGGCTTTCTTTGCCGCAGCAGCCCACTGTTCACTCATATTGAGCTTGTTGTCCACCAGGACCCTCAGGTCCCTTTCCACAGAGCTTCTCCCCAGCCGGGTAGATCCCAGCCTGTGCTGCATTCCTGGATTATGTTTTCCCAGGTGCAAGACCTCACATTTGTCTTTGTTGAACTTCATAAGGTTCTTGTTATCCCACTCTTCCAACCTATCCAGGTCTTCCTGCAGGGTGGCTCTCCCTTCTGAAGTGTCCACTTCCCCACTCAGTTTGGTATCATCAGCAAACTTCATCAGGGTACACTTGATCCCATCATCCAGATCACTTATGAAGATATTAAACAGCGTTGGGCCCAGTATCGATCCCTGGGGGACCCCACTTGTGACAGGTTGCCAGTTAGAAAAGGAGCTATTTACCACCACCCTCTGGGTGCAGCCTGTCAGCCAGTTGCCCACCCACCACACGGACCACTTGTCTAGGTCGTAATGCGTCAATTTCTCTAGGAGGAGGCTGTGGGAAACTGTATCAAAAGCCTTGGAGAAATCCAGGTAGACAATGTCCACTGCTCACTCCACATAAACCGGGCGGATTACTTTGTCATAGAAGGAGATCAGGTTTGTTAAGCACAATTTGCCCTTGGTGAATCCATGCTGGCTTTTCCCAATCACATGCTTCATTTGACTTGTGATAGCCCCAGGAGGATTTGTTCCATAACTTTTCTAGGGACTGAAGTAAGGCTGATGGGCCTACAATTTCCTGGATCTTCCTTTAAGCCCTTCTTGTAGATGGGAGTGACATCAGCCTTCTTCCAGTCTTCTGGGATGTCCCCCGATCTCCACGACTTCTCAAAGATTATGAAGAGTGGCCTCACAATGATGTCAGCCAGCTCTCTTAAMACCCTTGGGTGCATATTGTCAGGGCCCATCGATTTGTAGGGGTCAAGCTCCTGTAATAGTTCACATAACAACTCTTCCTTCACTGACGATGGGTCTGTGTTTGCATCAACCTGTATTTTTGTTCTCAAGGCCTGGGGCCCAACAGCGCTGGTAAAGACAGAGGTGAAGAAAAGGTTGAGAACTTCTGCCTTTTCAGCGTTGTTGGTGACTAATTCACCTCTTCTGTTTAACAGTGCACCAGTATTTTCCTTCTGTTTCTGCTTGTTGTTTACGTACCTGAAGAACCCTTTATTGTAGTTTTTGACATCTCTGGCCAATTTCAATTTGAGCTGAGCTTTTGCTTTCTAACTGCATCTCTGCACGCCCTGGCAATGTCCTTGTAGTTCTCAACGGGTATTCGTCTTCTTTTCCATCTCTGGTATGCTTCTCTTTTGGTTTTGAGCAGACTCAGAAGCTTGCAGTTAAGCCAAGGGAGTCTCTTGCTCTGCCTACTTCCCTTACCTTTCAAGGGGATGAACTGTTTTTGTGCTTCTAGAAGAGCATTCTTGAAAAACTCCCAGCACTTGCTAGCTTCTTTATCCTCCATGAAAGCTTCCTGTGGAGTCCCTCTCAACTGAGCTCTGAGCGAGCTGAAGTTTGCTCTTCTAAAATCTAAAACCTTTGTCTTAGTACTAACCTTCAGCGTGCTCAGCAGGATTCCAAACTCCACAATATTGTGATCACTGCAGCCAAGGCTATCACTAACTCAGATATTACAAAGCAGGTTTTCTTGGTTTGTGAGTAGCAAGTCCAGCAGCGCCTTATTCCTGGTTGGTACATCTAACATTTGTATGAGGAAGCAGTCCTCTACGCATTCCAGAAACTTGATGGATGACAYGTGAGCTGTTGTTTCTTCCAACAACTGTCTGGGTAGTTGAAGTCACCCATAAGAACCAGGTTCTGTTGACCCAAAGCTTACTTAAGTCACCCAAATATTGCTTCATTGGCCTTAATGTCTTGGTTTGGAGGTCGGCAGCAGATGCCTACTGTAAGATCCCCCTTGGAGATGACCCCTCTGACCTTGACCCAGAGGTATTAAATAGGGCTTCCACAATTGCCATAGTTGACTTCTATACATTCAAGGTTCTCCTTAACATAGAGTGCGACTCCTCCTCCTCTTCCTCCCTGCCTGTCTTCATGAAACAGCCATCCATCGTGGTGCTCCAGTCATGTGAGTTGTCCCACCATGTTTCAGTTATTCCTATGATATCACAACTTTCTTACTGGGCGCAGAGCTCCAGTTCCTCCTGTTTGTTCCCCAGGCTGCCTGCATTGGTATACATATACTTCAGGTGGTTGGTCTTCTGGTTTTCATCTTGGGAGGCAGCTAAGGAACATTTGTTGCTGCTCTGATTGGCCTGGTTTATCCCCCAGTTGGTTGCAGTGGCATGAGTGTTGCCACTTTAGATGCCACCCCCCAAGTCCTTCAGTTTAAAGCCCTCACCAAGTTGGTCAGCCTGCTGCCAAAGATTCCCTTGCCTTTTCTAGACAGGTGGATCCCATCCCTCCCTAACAGGCTATAGTCATCAAAGAATGTCCTGTTGTCATAAAAGCCAAAACCCTCATGACGGCACCAGCCACGAAGCCAGAAGTTGATTTGCTTTATACGTCTATTTCTGGCTGCACCCTTTCCTCTAACTGGTAAAATGGAAGAAAAGATAATTTGAGCACCAATACTTTTCGCTTGCACCCCCAGGGCTTTGTAGTCTTCCTTGATTCTGCCCAGGTTCCGGCTTGTGGTGTCATTCGTGCCCACACGAAAGAGTAGCAATGGATAGTAGTCTGTTCTCTTGAAAAGTTGTGGCACCCTCTCAGCAACATCTTGGACCTTAGTTCCCAGAAGGCAGCATAACTCTCATGACTCCCTGTCAGGCCGGCAGATGGGCACCTCAGTGCCCCTTAACAGAGAGTCACTCACTACAAGCACTCGCTGTTTCTTTTTGCGGTATCCACTGTGTGCTGCTGGTACAGTTTCTCCGTGCAGACCTTGCTTGTGGGTGTCTACAGCTGTTAAGGCTTCATATCTGKTTTTGGTTGTAATTTTGGAGGGTGGGGAGTGAAGCAGAGTCTTGTTTTTGTGGGTCACCAGGGTCCAAGGTGCCTCATTCTCTGTGGTGTCCACCACAGGAGCATGGTTCTGAAACCACTTACCTGTCTCCATCTCGGCCCCTCTAATACTGCACAGCCTTTTAACTGTTTCCTGCAATTTGGCCACCTGATGCAACAGATCATCAACCTGTGCACATCTTTTGCAGGTACTTACCTTTTCTCCAGGAGAAGGGTCTGGGCACTCGTTGCAGCCTACCATCTGTACTGAAGTCCCCTTCCTTACCAGTTCTGTCTGGGTAGAAGCGTCAGACATCTCAGGGGCTTTCTCTGTAGAAACACTGGTTTTAACTGAGGTGAGTGCCCACCATCCTGGCAGAGACCTAGAGCACTTCCCTGGGCTGTGGGCCTACAAACAGGGTACACGGCGCATCTCGCGCCCTTCTGTGAGAACAATTTGGAATATTCAGTTTGGAATATCCCTTCAGAGACTTTTGTCRGTTGAGTGGATTAATGGACTATATCAAAGCTGAGTGGATCAACTGGTGGTGTAATTGTTTCTCCTCAAGTCAGCCACACCAACACGGGGAGAGTGAATACGTGGGTCAGCCCAACATATAATACAAAAACTACGCAACTAACAAAATAATTTTGGAGAGAGCAATGGGCTTGCGCTGACTTCAACCCACCTCTTCCTTCCTGGTGACTGGAGACACCCAGTGTCATAGAATCAAAGAATCATTTAGGTTGGAAAAGACTGTTAAAATCATCAAGTCCAACCTCAAACCTAACACTGCCAAGTGCACCACTGCCAAGTCCACCACTAAACCATGTCCCTAAGTTCTATGTCTACATGTCTTTTAAATACCTGCAGGGATGGTGACTCAACCACTTCCCTAGGCAGCCTGTTCCAACACTTGATAACCCTTTCGGTGAAGAAATTTTTCCTAATATCCAATCTAAACCTCCCCTGGTGCAACTTGAAGCTTTTCCTTTTGTCCTATCACTTGTTACTTGGGAGAAGAGACCGACACCCACCTCAGTGCCACCTCCTTTCAGGTAGTTGTACAGAACGATAAGGTCTCCCCTCAGCCTCACTGAGCATATTATAGAGACTGGTAATGGGAATCACATTGATATTGTGATTGAACTGTGTATTGCAATTGCTGTATTTTGCTAGGTATACACACATTTGCATAGTGTTTTCAGTATAATTTGTATCGCTCTGCTAAATCAGAAATCTCATGTAACATCAACTATCTCCAAGTAAGTAAATTTGATATTAAACATTACACCCTCCACGTGTGCCATATCTAAGACCCTGGTCAGAGACTCCGACACCTAACCATCTCTTCTCAGTAATCTCTCCTTTTAATTATTGGTGGCTGCCCACCCCACGTTCTTGCTCTTTTAATATCTGTCATTTTTGTATAAACTACAGTGATTCCATTGCTTGGCATGTAGATAAAGAGTGAAACAATAGGTCTCTAATTTTCTCATGCAAGCAGCTCACCTGAAAACCATGAATATGTGAAGCATTCCATATATACAACATTGACTCTTCCCTTCTCTATAAACCAGCACATGCACAAGCAATGGAAGCTCAGTTTCTAGTTTATGCTTGACAGAAGCTCCACAATGCTTGACTAAGTGGATCAAAGTTATGTTTGAAAATTTGTCACCATATGTTTTAGCAGAATAAATTATTTGTTATTCTATTTTTTTGTTCAATTTATTTGGGACCTTTATAGGAAATATACAGAACTCTGAAATTCATGTAGTATAGAGTCTCTGGTATGATATATATGGACATATATGGTATTATTAATGTACATATTCACAGCAAGGTTGTGTGTGTGTTTGTGTGTGTGTTTACATATGCATATAACCTTGTCAGGGATAATCAGTTGAAATTCTTCATTCCTAATCTGAATATCACCCACTTAGCTAATACAGTTCATATTCAATATGAACTGTATTGAAATGTTTTCTGTATAACCCTCTATGTAAGCCAGCTATCCTGAGGGAAACTTTGGAGGCAACAAGCTACTAGATGGTTCAATTAGTCTTTTGCCCCTAGACCCAGGGCAGATGACCGATTTGCACGTCAGGACCACTACTGACCTCCATCAGAGTTTCCTCTGGCTTCGCCCTGCCCAGGCATAGTTCACCATCTTTCCGGTCCTAGCATGGACACACACGGTCCACCTCCCCGGCCAGGCAGCGTGGGCAAGATGGACTGGTGGTGCACACGGGGCTTCTCGCTTGATGCGCGCCGGGATCCCACCTCAGTCAGCGCGCGCCGGCCTTCACCTTCATTGCGCCGATGTCCCCACCTGGTTGTAAATAAACCAGTTTTCTCTGTGACAGAGCTTCAGTGTGAGGATAAACATAGAACAGACTTGCACTGGACACAAATAAGACAAAACAATTCAATCTGGGAATGACAGAGTCAAAATACCTTAAAATACAAATATATATTCTTTTACCACATTAACAATTACCCCTACATTTTGAAGTTCCTTTAAATGGGGATTGGTGAAGCTGCTCTACAATAAGATACCTCAGCAGTATTCATTCAATTCTCTCTAAATCTTAATAAAGATTTTCTTCAGATAAATGCTCAAGAGAGGAAAAACAAAAAAAAAACAAAAAAAAAACCCTTATGTGTATATTTACTCTTTGCTTTTGTTATATCCACCACAGTAAGACTTGAGTACTATGTTAGAGATGTCTTTTAGTCACTGTATCTTCCTTTCTTTTCTCAGCAGTGCTACTAGACACCACAAAAGAGTACTCCAACACCCTTATAAGGGGCTGGCAGCCATTCTACTTGTTGGCCCTTGTGAAGGGATAGCATAGCAGGACAACTCCTCCTCTCCTAAGCTGTTTGATATTATTTCTCTCTGGTCATCTGGAAGCAGACTGACAGCTGGTTAGACATGGGAAGATCTAAAGAAACTAAACAAATGTTGGAGAAGAGAAAAAATGCTGGATCAAATGTACTTCTGATAATCTTTAGCTAATGTAAAAAAAAAAAAAAAAAAAAAAAATTCTCCCAAGATGCTCTTTTTCCTTTAAAACAAACTAACAAAATAATAATATTTAAAAAATGAAATAAATAAAAATCAGTTCGCACATCACCACTGCTAGAAATACGTCTCTATTCTATTGTATGACAGGGAATGAATGCAGGGACTGTTTTGAATACTGCATGGGTCATGGAATTAGAGGAGATGAGTATAATGTTCTCTTTTTAGTACGGCTTCAGTTTGAGTAGTGCCTGATAGCTATAGACACCTTACTATTACCAGCTATAATGTCTACTATGATCAAGACTTGAAGTGCTGTAACAGTGTAATAGAGACAATACAGACTTACTTTGTTTCTAAGCATAAGGCACAGTTTGCTTGGATAGTACTGGAATTTTCTTTCACAAATCAATTGAGAAATGGTTCATGGCAAGTAAAGAAAAGCCAGCCAAGTTGTTTTATCTCTCTGCCTACATCTGCTTGAGGTTGCTGACTTATATCCAGAAATTTAAATTGTGCCTCACCTTTTACTAAAAGCAAGTGCAGCAAGAATACATACTCTGAAAAAACGCAGGTGCCTGAATGTGTCTGCAACAAATATCCACACTTTGTTTTTTGTGCTGCGTACCACAGAGGCTACTTGCTTTGTCCCACATGAATCACCTACAACATTTTAGTGGTTCAATGTAATTGGTCTCAGGTTACAGTGGACCTCATTCAACTCTGAGTCACCAGAGAAACTGTATTTGTGAGTACTTGTGCCAAACAGGATTTCTGTTGCAGTTCTTTCCCCTCTTAGTGAATGGAGGAAGTAAAAAATTCTTTTCACTGTAAGGTTTCTGGTCTTGAGATTTAACCTACCATGAGAGAGAAATATATGCATGAAAATTCTGGTGCAATGCATTCTTTGAATATATATTGTTTATTTCATTACTTGTTTTTCTGATTAAAAATGTTTTGATAGAGATAAAAGCATCTTTCTGAACAACTGACAGAATATAACTCAAGACAGAGATCTCCTTTTAATGTTTTTTTAAGAAAGATTGCTCTTTGTATGTTTAAATGCTCCTATTAACGAGTATTTCACGAACAGATCACACCACAGATTAAGAAATGTATTGGTATTTTTGCAATTAAATATTAATTGTAAGAACATTTATAGGCTGTAAAAAGATAAAATATAAATGTTGTTGCTATTTAGTTCTTCTAAATTACACAAGCAATACAAAAGTAATTGAACTGCTATTAATAGACTGCAATGTATACTAAAGCATTTTATTGGTGTTTAGCAAGATAATTAGAGCAAGTAAATTAGATATTAACAAAGGTATTAAAAGCCAGTATTTACAGACTGATACCATATCTATTTACTTAAAATTAGTATTACCAATGTTAATTAAAGGCTTAATTAGCAGAAATAATGTATACATGTGGGCCACTGGGCAGAATCACCAGGCTGAGAAAATGAACAGTGTAATTCTCAATAGAAGGCTCTCTTGTCTGGGATTTCTATTATGTATACTTACATTTTAAGGTTCTAAAACTACCAGAACTGTGAATCCTAACTGACATTTTTGCTAGCAAACCTTTTTAAGCCAAAGTGGTCACAGCTACAAATGTCTTAGTTTTAGGCTGTAACAAGCAGAAGTCTGGCTATCCCTTTGTATATTATGTACACCTGACTGAAGCACAAGTAATTGGGTATATTCAAAAGCTCCAACTGGTTTTAGCTGAGAATATTGAAAAATGGGTAAAGGGCAAAAGATCTATTCACCTACCATGATTTTTAACATAATTTTTAAAAAAGAACAAAGTAGAACAAATAAAAATTTGTGAATTCCAATATTTGCACCAGTGAGAAGCACTTACAATCTTCAAAATAGCTTTGCATATATAGATCATTTCTAAGCATTAGCTTGCTTACTGGTACTTACACGATGTGCCACTAGAAAAAAACCCTTCCACTCAGATTTTGTGAATGGAATCCCTCTAACATCTTACAAACTTAATTTTCTTCTGTCACAATGTCCTCTCTTCTTCTCTATTGCACCTTGTTGCATTGTTCTCTTGTCTGTCTTTGTCTTTACCAATCAATCACTTATGCTGCATTTAGGGAAAAGGGCTTTCTGTTACTGTTTGTTTGAAAAGTACTTAGCAGAAGAAATTTTGCATTGTTAGTATGCTCTGAGTCATGACCCAAATAAACATGATCAGGGGTAATAAAGCATTATCTGTGTAAGACTTGGCATTTTACTCAACTTTTCCAAAGCAAATTAATCCATAATAGGAACTTTGGTTCATCATGGGGTTTCCAAGATCTAGAATTCTCTTCCTAGTTACCAGTATTACCAACATTCTTACTTCTAAATTGGYGAGAGATGGGTTTGATGGATGGACTATTAAATGGATAAAGAATTGGCTGAATGGYCATGTCCAAAGAGATACAGTCAACGGCTCAATGTCCAAGTAGAAACCAGTAATGAGTGGTGTCCCTCAAGGGTCTGCATTGGGACCGGTACCGTTCAATGTCTTCATCAATGACATAAACAGTGGGATTGAATGCACCYGCAGCAAGTTTGAAGATGACATCAAGCTGAGTGGTACAGTTGATTAGCTTGAGGGAAGGGATGCCATCCAGAGGGACCTTGACAGGCTTGAGGAGTGGGCCCATGCAAACCTCATGAAGTTCAACGAGGCCAAGGGCAAGGTCCTGCATCTGGGTCGGTGCAACCCCCAGTATCAGTACAGGCTGGGGGATGAAGGGATTGAGAGCAGTCCTGCCGAGAAAGACTTGGGGATACTGGTGGATGAAAAATTGGACATGAGCCATCAATGTGTGCTTGCAGCCCAGAAAGCTAATTGTATCCTGGGCTGCATAACAAGAAGCATGGCCAGCAGGTCGAGGGAGGTGATTCTCCCCCTCTACCACRCTCCTGTGAGACCCCACCTGGAGTACTGCCTCCAGCTCTGGGGTCCCCCATACAAGAAAGCCACGGACCTGTTATAGCGGGTCCAGAGGAGGGCCACAAATATGATCAGAGGGCTGGAACACCTCTCCTATGAAGAAAGGCTGAGAGAGTTGGGGTTGTTCAGCCTGGAGAAGAGAAGCCTCCAGGGACACCTGATTGCAGCCTTTCAGTATATAAGAGGGGCTTACAAGAAAGATGGAGAGAGACTTTTTACCAGGGCCTGTAGTGACAAGACAAGGGACAAAGGTTTTAAACTGAAAGAGGGTAGGTTTAGATTGGACATAAGGAAGAAATTCTTTACTATCAGGGTGGTGAGACAGTAGAACAGGTTGTCCAGAGAAGTTGTGGATGTCCCGTCATCGGAAGTGTTCAAGGTCAGGTTGGATGGGGCTTTGAGCAAACTGATCTAGTGAAAGATGTCCCTGCCCGTGGCATGGGGGTTGGACTAGATGGTCTTTAAGGGTCCCTTCTAACCCAAACCATTCTACGATTCTATGATTCCATGATTATGGAAAACTAACATACATTAATATACATATGTGGATCCATTGCAAATTCCATATCTATTTTTCTTCAAATACAAGATGTGTTACAACTTCAGTAACTTTTAAGATAACAAAGAAAATTGCTCAGGCTTTAACACTTTTTGTATTTGAAGAGAAATATTTGTCTTAAGTCACAAAATCTGACTGAAAGGTTTTTTCTAGTAGTACATCATGTATGTATCAGTAAGAAAGCTAATGCTTAGAATTAATCTACATATTCAAAGCTATTTTAAAGGTTGTAACTGCATTTCACTAGTGTTTCCTCCTCATTCCCCACTACCAACAGTAGTGGACTTGTGAATATTGAGGGTACCTTTCAGAATGCCAAAGAAAGTGTTCCACAAGATGCAGAATAATTACTGCCTTAATAATGTACATGGTGATATATATTATTCTTTCTTTCCAGTTATTAGATGTTATGAAATATTATTATGCAGTTCAGTTTTCCAAGTATTCTAGATTTATTCTCTTTGTTTGAACAAGAAACATGCTATAGTCGAATTTGGTCTTTAATCTAATAATTCATTTTCAAGAAATGTCTGTTTGTTACACCCTAAAAGTGTATGTGTTGATGATTGTGACACATATTTCACTGGGCTCATTTAAATTCACTGCACACTTTTTAATACACATAGAAAAACTCGAGCATATTAATATATGTTTTGAAAATGTGCAGTTTTTTCATAGTCGACTTGAGGAGCTGATTACTTTTGTAACAGTGAAGTCATCTGTGTGTTACGGTTTTGTTCCATCATCTACACAGCTATAAAATTGCCTTCAGGTTGACTTATAGTTATACCTTAGAGTAACTTATTGGCTTTTAAATTAAAGTGTGCAGAAGGTTAAGCAGCTGTCTGAGGGTTTCTTTCCTTATTTTATTTGTTTGGCTTTGGTCCTTGAGCAACTCTGAATCTACATATATGCTAATGAAGAAACACATTTGCAGAAAAAAAAGTAAAATCTGAGGGGTTTTGTTAATTGTTGATAATTCTAACATCTCAGAAAACTGTAAAACCGCACTGACACCACTGTTTTTAGAACTTAACTAAATTTGTTTCCCTTTTCATGCACATAAAGTTGTGTTTAGTTATTTTTCTTTTCTAAAACTTAGCAATTAATGAGATATGTGTTTTCAGAAAATCAGCTTTTACATTCATAAAAAAAAACCTTTGCAATAACTGTCTTTTAAAAATATTTTTCAGTGAAACAGATACCTTAGTTCATCTTTTATTAATTTCAGTTGCATATCGCATTAATGAACAACTCTACAAGGCAGATTTTCAGTGYGGTATTCAGATGCAAGAAGTAAGATTTAAAGATATGAATAAATTATAAAATAGACTCTGAACATGAACTGCTCTAGTTTTGCCTGTGTAAAACTGGGTTTCAGCATCCTTGGGAGAATCTAAAATGTCAATAGCTATTTTGCACTTTCAGTGTTTATCAGAAACTATGCTCCCGTCCCTTATTATCTTTTTGGCCCTTCACTGGACTTGCTCCAGTATACCAACGTCACAGTAATCCAGGTGTGTCCTCACCAGTGCTGAGTAGAGGGGAAAGTTCACCTCCCTCGACCTGCTGGTGGTGCTCTGCCTAAGTGTTAGCACCCAGGAGGCTGTTGGCCACCTTTGCCACAAGGGCACATTGCTGGCTTATGATTAAATTTTGGTCCACTGGGACTCCCAGGTCCTGCAAAGTTTCTTTCCAATTAGAAAAGCAATTTCCAGTGTTGGCACATGGATTTCTTCTTTCCCATGTTAAGGATTTTGCATTTTTTTTTTAACTTCATGAGGTTCTTGTCAGCCCATTTCTCAAGCCTGTCCAGGTCCTCTGGACGGTTACACACCCATCTAGTATATAAGCCACTTCTCTCAGTTTTGTGTTGTCTACAACTTTCTCCAGAGGTTTCTGAAGGTCTCTAAAATATCTATAGCTATTTTACATTTCTACTTCTTATTTTGTGAATGTTATCACATTAGTATGGCCATAAGCATCTTTAAATACTAATAAAAATCAGTAATTTAAAAAAACAGTTAATACACCAAAATGGCATCCAAAATTGATTCCATACTGCTCCACTGTTATCATTACATAATGCAAAACCATCTAAATTCAGACGCTTATGGTGTAAACTTCTATACAGGAGCTGGCAGTCTAGACACTGTTCATAACCAGTAAAGAGAAGTAAGTGTAAATCACCTCATTCTGAAGTAGGCTTTTAAAATAGGACATGTGAATCACAGCCAAACAGTGTCAGATTCTCTCCCTTTACTAAAAAGGTAGACTGGAATGTCTAGCAGAGATGCTTACAGTTGAGTGAGATTAATACCCACCCACAGTTTCTTTCACCTTCAGAATCATTCATATCTTCTAGTTGTTCATCCCCATTTACATGAAGTGCACCCCATTGGAGCCCAGTTAGTCAATAAGACATTCAATAGTCCTTGTCAAAAGACAATGGTTAGGATGTTTCAGAAACTAAGTATCTTAAACACTGTGTTGATTAGTATGTTTTATGTTCACAAGGCATATAGCTGTTTGCTATGCATGTCTACACAAAAACATATATGTGTATGCATAACTACAAGTATAAAGTATATACATATATATGCTCTTTAATGTTTTTATAAATGATCTGGATGCAGGAATTGAATGTACATCAAGTAAGTTTGCCATGATACTAAATTAGGAGGAGCTGTGGACTCCCTCAGGGGTAGAGAGACCTTACAGAGAGATCAGGACAGACTAGAGAGATGGGCAATCACCAGCCATATGAAATTTAACAAGAGCAAGTGCCAGATTCTCCACCTGGCATGGRGTAATCCTGGTTATGTGTGCAAATTGGGGGATGAGAGGCTAGAGAGCAGCCCTTGGGAAAGAGATCTAGGGATTTGGGTTGATGGCAAGTTGAATATGAGTCAACAATGGCAGCCAAAAGGGTCAACCATGTCCTGGGGTGCATCAAGCACAGCATAGCTAGCCAGTCGAGGGAGGTGGTTGTCCCACTCTACACTGCACTGCTGCGGYCCYGTCTCAAGTACTGTGTGCAGTTTTGGGCGCCTCAATATAAGAAGGACATCAGACTATTAGAATGTGTCCAGAGGAGGGTGACCAAGACGGTGAAAGGTCTCGAGGGCAAGACTTACCAGGAGCGGCTGAGGTCACTTGGTTTGTTCAGCTTGGAGAAGAGAAGGCTGAGGGGTGACCTCATTGCAGGCTACAACTTCCTCAAGGTGGGCAGTGGAGGGGGAGGTGCTGATCTCCTCTCTCTGGTGACCAATGATAGGACATGAGGAAATGGAATGAAGCTGCATCAAGGGAAGTTCAGATTGGACATTAGGAAAAGGTTCTTCACTGAGAGGGTGGTCGGTCCCTGGAACAGGCTCCCCAGGGAAGTGGACATGGCACCGAGCCTATCAGAGTTCAAGGAGCATCTGGATGATGCTCTTAGTCATATGGTTTAGTTTTAGGTAGTCCTGTGAGGAGCAGGAAGTTGGACTCGATGATCCTTTTGGGTCCCTTCCAACTTGAGATATTCTATGGTTCTATTCTATATACACACATGCATAAAAGAATGTATGCACAAAAGTTAGGCAGATGATTACTGTGCATGGCCCAAAGAATACTGGACTTGAATTCCTGGTAATTTTTTTATGCGCTTTTGTATGTGATACAGTTTATGTATCAGATTTCATACTGCATTTCATTATCACTCTCTCTTCATAAGGTTCATGGAATGGCAAAGCTTTCAGCCTTATGCTATCATCTTAAATCTCACTTAYCACAACAAAAACATATATCAAACATTACTTTATAGCTCACTGGTTAGTACCTTTTACATGACAGAATCTGGAAAATTGGATGTAGCATATGTAGAACAGGTGAAGACATTGCCTTGTGTCTCTGAGAACATTCAAAATTTGTTGCTGTTGATTGAGTGATATTTAAAAAAAAAATCTTTATGGAGTTGTTCAATATTTAGAGGACATTTGCAATACAGTTGTCTTTCTTTGGATGATATTATCCAAATCCACTTTATACTACAGGTATTCTTCTTGTTATATGCCACTAATTGTTACCTTTTAATGGATTTTTTTTTTTTTTTTTGACATTTTATTACTTACCACGCCTATGGCAAACCAGAAATGAAATATCTCTCCTCTTGCTGATAACTAACTGTACAGATGAATCTGCTTCTTAGAACTCAGCTACTCCAGCTATCTTTGGGTGTGGGACCATTGCACTGTTTTTCCTGACAGAGCTTCAGCACAATTTCAGGAAAGTCCAAAAGTTCTGACAAAAATGTACTTCAAACRAGAGTATTGAATCCAATTTTGGGTCATGAAATAGTAATGAATAAAGCAGAGATACAAGCATGAGTGAACTACCATTCACATTCATGTGGAATATATTTGTTAAAATTTCATACAAGTTGCAAGGTCGAGTACATGAGTTAAGAATGACAGAAATCAGATGCTCTATGCAATTCTCATATCTCTGTGTTCTTGACACAAATGTCATGATGTTGAATTTAATTACTTGATCAAATAATCTCTTGTTAAAGCTTTTTGTTCCTGTTGCATCCATGACTTCATGCTTTATATACTGCACATTTTTCACACCCTAATCCAGAAATGGAAGTCTCTTCTGATTGTACATGTAGTATTACTGTGTCATGGTTTATCCCCAGCCATCAGCTAAGCACCACACAGCTGTTTGCTCACTTGCCCCCTGGTGGGATGGGGGAGAGAATCAGAAGGGTAAAAGTGAGAAAACTCGTGGGTTGAGATAAAGACAGTTTAATAGGGAAAGCAAAAGCTGCACATGCAAGCAAAGCAAAACAAGGAAACTCCTTCACTACTTCCCATCGGCAGGCAGGTGTTCAGCCACCTCCAGGAAAGCAGGGCTCCATCACGCATAATGGTTACTTGGGAAGACAAATGCCATCACTCCAAACGTCCCCTCTTCCTTCTTCTTCCCCCAGCTTTATATACTGAGCATGACGTCATATGGTGTGGAATACCCCGTTGGCCAGTTGGGTCAGCTGTCCTGGCTATGCTCCCTCCCAGCTTCTTGTGCACCTGGCAGAGCATGGGAAGCTGAAAAGTCCTTGACTAGGGTAAACRCTACTTAGCAACAACTAAAACATCAGCATGTTATCAACATTATTCTCATACTAAATCCAAAACACAGCACTATACCAACTACCAGGAAGAAAATTAACTCTATCCCACCCGAAACCAGGACATACTGTGACAGTATGCATACGCTTCACAATTAATTTTCAAAACTGTTTTGTGAATAGAGAAATATTATTATCCACGTTTTATGAATGAAAAATGAGGATAGATTAAGATCAATTTTTTTTCATTAACCTTGAGTCTGAATGTGAAAGTGTTTCAGGTTACTTAGTTGCATACAATACTCCCATTTCCCATTTGCCTTATTCATTTTACTCCCCAAGCTTCCAAATTCGGATTACCCTTTCACGCTTGTTCTGTATCCTCAGTACTTCACTCCACACCTTCTAGKTTTTTTTAATTGGTTTTCTCATTGATCAGTATATAAAAACAGGTTGTGAGCAGCATGAAATTAATTCTGTCTAATTTTGGCCCTTACTAGTTCGATATCTAATCAGAGTCATAATTAATGAAGAAAGACAGATCTCACCAGAGGGAGATTCAAACTGCCTCTCTTAAACGTTCCTATTAGAACAATGTAAATTATGCTCTAGAAGTGCCTGAATCTAACGGACCTTAAAGGGAGCCTGGAGGTCTTGCTTATATTACCCCTAAATGTAGTATACAAGCTCTATCTTTACCTGGGATAAATTTCATTACAAGCTTTGCACTGTGGTGAGTGCAATTTGGACTACTTAGGAGCAGAGTAGACACAGGTTAAGACAAAACCAAAAACGACTGAAGAAGAGAACACCAAAGGTCTCACTTAGAGAAAGATGATTAGAAATTCTGTAAATTTTCAGACTTACCACTTTTTAAAAATCATCATACTTCTGCTTATTTGCTCTTTGCTTACCTATGCATCTATTCCTCCAGGACAATTAGGTAAGATTTCACAGACATTAATCTTGTTCCACCTACGTTCATTTCACATATAGTCATTACAGTCTCACGAATAGGGTACCTTTGATTTCAAGCAAATGAAAATAAAATCTTGCCTTAAGTTTGGGCTGTTATTACGGGTCAACTAAGTCTTGTAGTACTTTGATTAAAAGTCAGCATTTCAGGAGGAAAATTTGTTTGCTTGTCTTCTAGCATAGTGTACTGGAGAAAAACGTATTCAGTCATACATTTTAAAAAATAAAAATGCTACTTAGTATGCAGAATCATATGTTAGGAAGTTTTACTAGCACAGTGTTTTCCCATTTCATAAAATTTACTTTAAAAAAAAAAAACACACACAAAAAATAGCATGTTATATTTATTGTCATAGTGGAATAATTATTTTGAAAATATAATTCTACAGAGTGCTTGTTATTTTTTCTGCTGTATACATGAATAAACTACATGAGTTCTGAAAACATAAATGAGATAATATTTTATCTCCAGTTTCAAAGCATTATCTCCAGTTTCTGTTTCTAATTGGATAGAGAAATATCATGTCAATAACACTGGAAAAAGTATGAGGAAACATGATGCTTAAACATTTAAAATTTATGCAACCTCAGGTGAAAATACAGATATATTTCTAAGACACAAGATTCAAAAAGGGGAAAATGGGAAGGGTTTGTAGGGATAATCAGGAAATAGGCTGGAAATGACAAGAGATAAAAATGAATAGCAATCTCCTCTTTTATAATAGAAGAAATCATATGTAATTCACCATTTAAATAAAGCATGGGCTAGCACAGCGTGCCTGTAGCAAGCAATTTGTGAAAAAATTGAGACATTCTGATAGCAGTCCTATGATAGAAGACTCTCCCTAACTTCTGACAGTAGAAAAAGAAAATTAAGATACAGAGTCAACAAAGAGGAGATATAACATTAAATCAGGTGACCTAATAATTTCAAAATTAAATGAAAATTAATATTTAAGTTTTAATTTTCAGATTGACTGTAGGATTTCAGATATGCTAAATCAATTTATAGCAAGGCATAGAAGATCGTAACTTCCAGTCTCCATTCTGTAGGAAAACGCAGTTTCCAGTTAATTAAGATATTTGTGTACAGAATAAAATTCCAGAGAGGGAAAACAAGTACGCTTTTTACTGTTGCTGCTAAATATACCATTCTATTTATTTAGTTGCACAATTTACCTTCTTAAATGTCATCTTATTTTGATTTCTAGTTCTGATAATAATTTTCTTTAGTTTTCCTCTAAACACTGTAAAGTCTGTCTATTAAAGTAATGACTACATGCTGATTTTTAAATGGCTTTGCACATGTTGTTTTTTTCTTTTTGTCACCAAATACCTTAGTATTCTAGGTTATTTTTGCATATTTATTTTTCTACGTTGCATCACAAATTGTAGACTTTAATACATTTGTTTCAGTACATAGTTTACAAATTTCAACATGTTAATGCCAAACCTCTGATATTGAGACAATCAATGAATCAGATTCTATGGGTGAAGAATTTGCTAACAATTAACCATATCAGTGGTTTGTATTTGCCTATCTAGGTATGTTTATATATATATAAAATATGCACATACATATAACAGAAAAAGAGAGTAAATGATATATTTTAAAATGGATTGGGTATGTGTGTATGTGCAGAGAGAGTTTCTGGAACAGTTTTCTTTAAATTCTGCCAAGGCATTACTTATTGAGCTGTTTCTTTAAATTATAGACAGAACATAATATATGATGCATTTTTTTGAGGTACAAACAACCATAGAGATGTATGATTTTGGACATATTCAGTTAACTTGAACCCCTTTTTAAAATTATGATTCTAATGGTGTGATTTTGTTCAGTTTTTCTAATCTTGTAAAACTGTCATTATCCCATTTAATAGAGGCTTAGATTGTATTAGTTCAATAAATGTTTCACATGTCATTAAAAATCTCAGTGTTCTCACTGGTGTACCAATATACAAATGAGCAACTCAGTATTTACAATTAAAATGTGGAAATAAGCAGTAAAATGACTATGAAGTTGTAATATATTATTCTGTGGTGGCTCACATCTGTTTTAAATGAATACACACTCAGTAATGAAAGCAAATATCAAGAACAAACAAAATAAAACAAAGAAGACAATGGGTTTGGGGAAATAAACCTAATTGCATTTCCAATCAAAGCTATGAAAAGCAACTATAATGATTATGACATTTATTGGAAGTGAAGTGCTCTGGTAAATCTCAGGACACCGTCAACAACTTGAAATCCAAGCAACCATGCCAAGTCAGTTTAGTAAAACAATTTCCTTTCTAATCTTAAAAAAGAATGTATTAATCCCTGATAACCACAGAAAACAAATCAAATGTGCAAAGACAAATTATGAAAGTTAAATCAGAACTTTAACATATGTGGTCAGCTTCATCTACGTGGTTGCAAAACCTTTCACAGGAAAAAAAGAAAATTATAGGTCTGTATAACAAAGTTTTTGTTTCAAGCTTGCAAATCCAGAAATTTTGTTAATCTGACCCAGTATTGACATTCCAAGTGTGATGTACTATAAGATGAAAGTTGTATGAAAAGCTTGTTAGAAAAGAAAATACTGTCTTGCAGCAAAATGTTGCTCTAAAACATTGGATCCCCTGCAGATGACAGAAACAGGTAGGACTACTTATCACATAATGAAAGACGTTCATAGTATTCCTTACCCATCAGGAGATGCCTGTGTCTCTTCAGTCTTTCTCCACCCTGTTTAGAAAGACAACGGAAGAGTCATTTAGATCATGAATCAAAAAATCGGTTAGATCATTAATTCAAACTTCCCAACTGTGGTCTAATAAAATACAGCAATCTAGTCTTACAAAATACACTACATTTATAAAATACAGCCATCTATTTCTTCTAAGCATGAGAAAACAGAAGACAATAGTATCAAATTTACAATGAACAAGTTATCAATTTCTTTCATTTTGAACAGAGATTTATGTTTTTCTCTGTTTGGTTAATCAATTGGTGTATTGTAAAAATTATTAGCTGTTTACTCAGGAATAGCTGTCCAATAGCTGYGTGGCTTAAGTAATAATGCTTTCAGCAGCAGGTCACATAACAGTTTACAATGGAGGTTGACCTAGCACTTGTCCACCTTTCAGATAAAGAAACTGAAATATAATTTTCCTGAAGTCACTCTGCACTACAATGGCAGGGCCTGGAAGATCTCCTGAATTCCCTGCAAAAGCTCACTGACCCCAAAATATGAAAGTAATTATGCTTCCAAAATAGTACTTGAACAGGATGGAATAAAAAAAACAATGTGCTACTCTGATAAAATTTTRCTATATAGCTTGCCTTAATTATGCCTTTTCCCAGCTTATAAGGATTTTACTTTTTAATCTGAACACTTCTCTCACATAAAATCAGCTACACATTCATTTGTTGAGTAACACATTGATTTACTAAGAAAACTTCTTAGATTATTTGCTTACAAAAGGGCTAAAAAAATTAAGTACATGTCAAAAGACCTGATTCTCTTGTTTCGCAGTGTTTTTAAAGTAGTATAATTTCATTCATTTGAGGAACCTACATAAATGCTTAACATAATTTCTAGATCAATAAGGCATAAGTAAAAAGTGTGAATAATATACAGAAGTAGTAGGTGAGAAGTAATAACAAGAGAACTGATTAAGACTGCAATGAAGCTAGAAGAAATTGTTTCATGAGCGAGAAGTAGAAAGCCACAAGAGAAAAAAAAAGTATGGATCTTTTTCTCCTGTCATTTACCTTGGTTTGCTGTTACAATGCCTTTACAAATACTTAAAACTCCTAACTAAACCATCATGAGAGAAAAAAGGATTGTGGCCTGTGAATATTACTATTCATCCCTGTTGTTTGTAGAGTGTGAAGCTTCTTATTTAGCACTTATGTACAATAAAAGGTTCCATAAAATGTACGATATAGGCATATTTTCCTTTATAATGTTTCCTAGTAGTAAGATAACTACATATTCACATATTTTCACCAGCACCGGACCATACTCAATAGTGTTAATTTTAATGTTTATACTAAAAAATTATAAAGATTCTTACTACACTTTCTTATTTCTTATTACGCTATCGAATTTGATACTAATGCCTTCTGTTTTCTTATGCTTAGCAGAAATATAGATTACTAGATGACTATTTTATAAATTCACTGCAAAGTGCATCAAGCAGTTCAGAATCTTTCTGGGTCACTTTGTTAATTTTGTGTTATTTCCAACAATTTTTTTATGTTTCTAGTACTTTTTAAAACAGACTGCTATATGGTATCGTTCTATACAATCCACTGTGATTAACACCACTACAGTTAGTCTGACATGAAGTGCCTGACAGCGCTGCACTTTATCATTATATTCTCAATACTTTTATGTTGGTGTTGGTCAACAGCCTGTTTTTCTCCATAGTATTAAAACATCCAGGGAAGTGGTTGAGTCACCATCCCTCAATGTATTTAAAAGACATGTAGATGTAGTGCTTAGGGACATGGTTTGGTGGTGGACTTGGCAGTGCTATGTCAACAGTTGGACTTGATGATCTTAGAGGTCTTTTCCAACCTAAATGATTCTATGATTCTATGTTCATTAGTGATCATCTGTTTGCCCTTCATCTGCTACCATTCTTTCAATGACAAGTAATSTATATCTCTGCTAAATCACATATTATGAATATTACCTGTGCCTCTGACATAACTGGGAGCTTTTAAAACATTTAAAATGTATTTTTAATTGCCTAAATGAATTATACATCTGCTTTTCATTATGCAAACTGTAGAAATATGTTGCCTGATTACTGCTAATATAATGATTTTGCCTTTGTTTCAATTGCTGCTGTTAATTTTCTTTTATATTTTCTATGACAGTTGTGATGAGTGAGTAATTGCTAACACCTGGCTCATAAACCATAAGGTACTGATTGAAAATAACATCACATTGAAAGAAAGTTACCAGTGTCAAAACTTTAAGTAAATACCTGAATTCAAGTGAATTAAAATGGCATTATTTCATATAAGAATTGCTTGTAGTATGGCATTTGTTTTTTACGAACACACACATAAACATTTTTAATTTTTTTTTTTGATTGGGATGATCAGTCCCAGCCATTTCAACTCTAGTATGTTGCTTTCCATCCATCCTTTTGGGCTTCCAAGCCAATACTTTCCTTCCATCCTCTTGTACTGTCAAGACTAAAGCAATTAATCATTCTGTTGCTGACTTATGATATGTGTGCCTAAAAGTTCTAGTAGGAAGAGGTTAATGTCTCTTCCAAGATTAGATTTTCCACATGATGACATATAGCAAGTATTCCATGCTACTAGAACGAAATGAATAGTTACCTCTTCTACTGCTTTCTTCACTCTACCTTCCGCTCTCTCATAAATCGTTCATAGAGTCAGGAAACTTCACAATATTAAAACTAAATTCTAATTTTGTTGAGATTGTTATATATTTGTATACTCATCAGCAAGGTTACTTTTTTCTTTCCTTTTTTTCCTTTTTTTCTTTCTCTTTTTTTTTTCTTTTTTCTTTCTTTTCCTTTTGCTTTTTCCCTTTCCCTTTTCCTTTTCCTTTTGAAATGAAGTGTCAGACTGTAAGAATTAGTGTGAGTACTTTCATACATCTCTGATAGTCCTGTTTTACTATTTCTTCTGAGTGACAATATTCTAGTAATATGAAGAGTTGTCTCTATATAATAGTTTTTGTCTACATTGAAGCTTAATTAAAGGGAAAATAATTCCATCTCCCTTTTGTTTAGGTTTTAAAAGCATTGCCACTCCCAGCCTTCCAAAAATGAGCATACATTCTGATAGTGTCATGCTCCTCTGCTGCAGGAGTTACTGTTTAACCAAACACCAATAAATCAAACTTTAAAATTATTTTCTGCTAAATTTCACTTATAGTATTAGAGTAAATTATATGAACAAAATATCTGCTCTTTATAATTTGATTTATTGCATCATATTATCTTTCTGCAAGGGAAACTAAAAATTGCGGTGAACGYTAAATATTTAAAACTGAACAGTACTATTGGCTAGCAATACTTTTTTTGAACTTTTTAAGACTGTGAAAGAAACAAGTGCAGAGGACCTCCCTTTCCCATATCACAAGAGGGAGATTTCAAGTCAAATTGATCCTATTACAGATACCATAAAGAGAATGCATTTGTACTTTATTGAAGGTATTTCGAAAGAACTGAGATTGAGCTCTAGTCAATCCAAAGGGTGGATCATAGTTTACTGCTAACACCTCAGGTTTTTTCTCTTCTACAAGAGATTGTAGCTATGCAAATAAACACAAGTAAGAATTTCCAGTACTCTTGGAGTACATGAATTCTAAGGGACTGGAGATGTCTCCTGTGAGGAAAGGTTGAGAGCTGGGACAGTTCAGCCTAGAGAAGAGAAGCCTCAGGGGAGATCTTATCAATGTGTACAAATATCTGAAGGGAGGGTGCAAAGAAGATGGAGCCAGGCTCTTTTCAGTGGTGCCCAGTGACAGGACCAGAGGCAATGGGCACAAACTGAAACATAGTATGTGCCATCTGAACATCAGGAAGCACTTTTTTACTGTAAGGATGACCAAGCACTGGCATAGGTTGCCCAGGGAGATTGTCGAGTCTCCCTCCTTGTAGATCTTTAAAATCCATCTGCACGTGGTTTTGGGCAATTGGCCCTAGGTGGACCTGCTTGAGCAGGGAACTTGACCCCGAAGACCTTCAGAGGTCCCTTCCAACCTCAACCATTCTGTGATTCTGTGGTTCTGTGGTTCTGTGCATTCAGTACAAAATTAATGAATTTTGAAATTTTGCAATTTTCAAGTACCTTAGCTGTAGCTGACTTTATGCTAGACCCAGTTTAGGGAGGAGATGGTAAAGAGGAAAAATACCGAGAGCACTGTTTGCAAAGAGTTTAACTCATTGTAAATTAGAAATGGAGTGGCAATGGCTGACTTTTCTTATAGAAAAGTAGAGTAAGATCTGGAGAATATCCAACTTAGGAACTGAATCTGGCTCTTTTGTAAATCTGCACTATTTTATGCAGACCTAATGAAATTTCAGGTTCCAGTAGTGGCCCAGCATTTACACAATGCCAGAGTTCAAGTCTTAGACCTTGGTTCTCAGAATTTTATGTATAGTATTTTTTGCAATTCAGGGTGCCAGGTAAGCGATCTGACATATTGACATAACTTTACTTATTCAGGTTTTGTTGTTGTTGTTTTTTAAAGGAAGAAAAAATAGTTTAATAATTCAGTGACCTTAGTCATTTTGGAAAGCAAACGTTTGCCAGATACTGGTTTTGTCCGCTTGCTATTCTTCCTTTTCACTGCACTGAAATGTGTAACATGTGCAAAAGAGAAAAGAAAAAATCTGTTTGCCTGTTTTTCTCCATAGTACTAAAACATCCAGGGAAGTGGTTGAGTCACCATCCCTCAATGTATTTAAAAGACATGTAGATGTGGTGCTTAGGGACATGGTTTAGTGGTGGACTTGGCAGTGCTATGTCAACAGTTGGACTTGATGATCTTAAAGGTCTTTTCCAGCTTAAATGATTCTATGATTCTATGATTCTATCAGAAATACTAAACATGTATTCAGGAAAAATTAACCGTTATTCTTGTTGGAAAATCTAATGACTATTTTATAATTATRTATTTCAGAAAGTCATATTGAAAACATGCAAAAGTAAAATGAGTGTCTAGTCTGTGCAAGAATAGGTTGTCATGACAATAATAATAATATAACCTCATTATATAGTTACAATTCATACAGCTACAGGATTTGAACAAGAGTAGGTTTTTATAGTAAGAGTAAAAAATATTTGAACAAGAGTAGATTTTCATAGTAAGAGTGAAAAATATTTCCAGCTATTTTTGTACAAATGTTCTCAGAATACCATCAAAAAAGGGTCCAAGGTAATTCAGATGCTTTTTAGATACTATTGAACAGAAGTTTGTTACATTATGTCCTGTCCTTATCTAGCAGAGTCCTTCATCATAAATTCCTCTTTACCCACACATTTCTCTGTTTTAGTTACTCATTTTGCTGAGCACAAATCTGATCTGAAGATCTGATTACAGATCTGAAGAGGCTATACCTCTATGCAGTTAATTTTTTTCAGAAGTGGAGACTTTTGTGCTATGCTGGAACAGAAGGTTCAGCTCCTCCTAAAGCCAAGCAGAAGCACTCTGCAGTGAAACACCTGCACTTGGGCCAAAGGGGCAACACCCACCATGGTCACCCCACTCCTCCCAACACCACCAGGCACTGATCGCTCTGTGTAACCCCCTCTTTGCTTGATAAAGGCCAAACCTTCTCACTCAGCATTAGGAGGCTAAAGATAACACCAAAGAGAAAGGGTAGATGATAGAAAGATTATGTATAACAATTTTAATGATATTATTAATTAAGCCTTTTTATATTGCTTAGATAATTTTTATAATTGGACTGCTATTAATGACAATGAATAAATTTTAACTCCATATAGAGTCTCCCAATATATTTCAGGGCACTATATCCTCACAAAAAAAGAAAATGCTTAATTGATATGATCTCCCTGTAAGGGGTTTTTCTTTGGGGTTTCTTTTGCTGTCAATACTYGTTTTCATCTAAATTTACATCCTGGCAAGTGGAAGGATGTAATAAGCATACAGAAGTAGTTAAAAAATTGCTAACTGGTTTGTTCTTTTCTCTCACCTTTGATAAAGGTTGCAGATGTTTTTTGTTTTGTTTTGTTTTTTCCTTTTCTCTAATCTTATTCCTGGAATTATTAGGGTTATCCTTTAATGAATTAGGCCTTATAAGCTTGGTCCTTCTGCCAAATTTCCTTAAATCTGGGTCTTTCATAGGGCACACTTGAGCAATGATTTTTAATTGGAAATGCCCTTACTCTAGGAGGCCATTACATTGATGGTTGTTGCTCCAAACAAATAATTATGCTGAAGCAGTAATTTCAGACTGATTGCTCTGAAGCATGAGTACAGAAAAATAGCCTGTGTTTAAAAAAATAAACCTTCCGAACCAACCTGTGCTGTTACCTGCCATATTTAGTAAGTTGAGTGTTAAAAATTGAGGAGGGAAGAAGAAAAATGCAGCAACTGGTGTTAAGTAAAGAAAACTCATTAGCTGAAGATTGGCTTAGCATAGCTTTTCTGAGGAAGTAAAGTAATTGCAAAGTGCACCATTGCAATATTTTCTGTGAAACATAGCTCCCTGAAAGTGAAAACATATGTTTGTTTTATTAATAAGTGATGAGGTTATGAAGTGAGATGGTGCAGTGAACAAAGACTGAAAATTCATCCCCTTATAATGTGAATTATTTTCTGCATTTTTTCTGTAATGACATGTGTTTAAATATATTTATATTAAATTATAGTTCTACATATGAGCCAAATTTTTTTGCCCCTCTTGATACTGTGAGTGTGGTTCAATGGACTAAAAACAGATGTCTACTGATATTGGAATACTTTAGTTTTGGCACAGTGATACATCTGTGCTGCTATGTCTTTGCCTCCTCCCGCACCCAAACACTAACTCCTGGATTGTATAGGGGCAGTATTCATCTATTTTTGCATAGTAGATGTATCATTTTAAAAGATACTTGTATTGCTTCTCTTGCGCAAGCACAAGGAATCCAGCACACAGAATGTGAGCAACTTGCAGCTGGTACAATGCATCCCACTATAGGTCCGTACTGAGATTTTGCTGCCTACCTACCAGATGTTCTTAGTTATGATATAGCCATGACTACAGAAAAAGCCCACCTACAGCATAAGGCTTCTGAAATGAGGATGAAGAATTACCCTCCAATAAAAAATATTGCTGATCTCATGCTTGCTCAGGCTGGTTATGAGATTTCGACAACGTGGGCAAGGCATTCAAGAAAGACTTTTTGGGTACAATAATAAGCACCTATTTGTTTCTCCTGGTCTCCTGGAATGACACTTTTCCTCTTAGACGGGGCCAACGTAATGTTTTGAATTGTGTGGGTAATATTGGCCCAATATTGCATACAAATTACAATTTTCCGTGAGCATATGCACAAGTGTATTGATCGCTACAAGAAACAGTAGTGTTCATCCACTTACCTCTTGAGATAAGGTGTTTCTCTTATCTACAGACATAAGTGGTGGCCATTGATAAGTTGGTATGGTGGTACAAAAATGTCTTTATATTATTGAGGATGCAGCTGAGAAAAGTGTTCATGGCGCTTGAGCTAGTGAAGAACACACAGTTCAGGGAAATGTGAATGTCTTTTATGCAGATACACTGGACACCTTTACATCCCTGCCTTTCCCTTGGCACCCTTTCAAATACCTCTCCTTTTTCTTCTCTTTTCTTTCCTTTTCCTTTCCCTGGCTTTTCTTTTCTCCCTGTGCTATTTCATGTGTGAGGAACCCCCTCCACTAAGTTATGCAGGATAYGATACACTTATAGCAAGGATCTGAAAGAATTTGACTCAACAGGTAAAGGTTTCAGATGTGTTGTGATGTGCTATGGACTATGTGACATTTTCTGACGTGACTGATCCATCTCTCGTGCTTGCTACTGAAAAAAACCTGTATCTGAGGAACAGGTGATGTCTCGTAGGGCTACTCCAATCTGCCCATGCAGAGTGATTTTATTTTACCATGGTTTTAAAGTTTTTAAAAACTTTTTCTTTTTTTTTTTTTTTTTTTTTTTTTTTTTCCCAAAAGGAATATTGTTGGTTGTCTTCAAAGAACAAGAGTATTAGAATCATAGAATCATAGAATAGTTTGGGTTGGAAGGGACCTTTAAAGGCCATCTAGTCCAACCCACCTGCCATCTTCAACTACATCAGGTTGCTCAGAGCCTCGTCCAACCTGACCTTGAATGTTTCCAGGGATGGGGCATCTACCACCTCTCTGGGCAACCTGTGCCAGGGTTTCACCACCCTCACTGTCGAAAATTTCTTCCTTATAGCTAGTCTAAATCTACCCTCTTTCAGTTTAAAGCCATTCCCCCTTGTCCTGTYGTAACAGGACCTGCTAAAAAGTTTGCCGCCATCTTTTTTATGAGCCCCCTTTAAGTCCTGAAAGGCTGCAATAAGRTCTCCCCAAAGCCTTCTCTTCTCCAGGTTGAACAACCCCAATTCTCTCAGCCTTTCTTCATAGGAGAGGCGTTCCATYCCWCTGATCAWTTTTGTGGCCCTCCTCTGGACCCACTCCAACAGGTCCATGTCTTTCTTATGCTGAGTGTTCCAGAGCTAGATGCAGTACTCCAGGTGGGGTATCACCAGAGCAGAGTAGAGGGGCAGAATCACCTCCCTCGACCTGCTGGCCACGCTGCTTTGGATGCAGCCCAGGATATGGTTGGCTTTCTGGGCTG
>JAYKAV010000364.1:86626-115597 GCA_035582835.1 Phoebastria nigripes | reverse complement strand
TACCCCATTGGCCAGTTGGGCTAGCTGTCCAGGCTATGCTCCCTCCCAGCTTCTTGTGCACCTGGCAGAGCATGGGAAGCTGAAAAGTCCTTGACTAGTAGACTACTTAGCAACAACTAAAAATATCAGTGTGTTATCAACATTCTTCTCATACTAAATCCAAAACACAGCACTAGGAAGAAAATTAACTCTATCCCAGCCGAAACCAGGACAAAGCTGTAAAAAAGAAATACACAAGAGTTTTAGATTTATAACAATGAGATGAGCCTAGCTACTTTATTTGGAAAAGTGTTAGGAAAAGACGTCATATCTGACACATTATATATCAGTAGGTATGTTGATTGGTGTAAAATTGTCCCAGCAGCCAGGGATCAGGTTAGGAAAGCTAAAGCCCTGATAGAATTATATCTGGCCAKGGACAGCAAGTGCAACAAGAAAAGATTCTATAGGTACGTCAGGGATAAAAGGAAGACGAGGGAAAATGTGGGCCCTCTCCGGAGGGAAACGGGAGACCTGGTTACCCGGGATAYRAAGAAGGCGGAGGTTCTTAATGACTTTTTTGCCTCGGTCTTCACCAGCAAGTGCTCGAGCCTCACCTCCGAAGCCACAGAAGGCAAAGGAGGGGACTGGGAGAATGAAGAGCTGCCCACTGTAGGAGAAGATCAGGTTTGAGACCATCTAGAGACCATCTAAGGAACCTGAAGGTGCACAAGTCCATGGGAACTGATGAGATCCATCCCGGGTCCTGAGGGAACTAACGGATGAAGTTGCTAAGCCACTATCCATTGTATTTGAGAAGTCGTGGCAGTCCGGTGAAGTTCCCACTGACTGGAAAAGGGRAAATATAACCCCCATTTTTAAAAAGGGGAAAAAGGAAGACCCAGGGAACTATAGGCCAGTCAGTCTCACCTCTGTGCCTGGGAAGATCATGGAACAGATCCTCCTGGAAACTATGCTAAGGCACATGGAGGACAGGGAGGTGATTCGAGACAGCCAGCATGGCTTCACCAAGGGCAAGTCCTGCCTGACCAACCTAGTGGCCTTCTATGACGCAGTGACTACATCAGTGAACATGGGAAGGGCTACAGATGTCATCTATCTGGACCTCTGTAAGGCCTTTGACACGGTCCCCCACAACATCCTTCTCTCTAAATTGGAGAGGTATGGATTTGATGGGTGGACTGTCCGGTGGGTGAGGAATTGGTTGGATGGTTGCGTCCAGAGGGTAGAGGTCAATGGCTCAATGTCCAGATGGAGGTCGGTGACGAGTGGCGTCCCGCAGGGGTCCGTTTTGGGACCAGTACTATTTAATATCTTCATCAATGACATAGACAGTGGGATTGAGTGCACCCTCAGCAAGTTTGCAGATGACATAAAGCTGAGTGGTGTGGTCGGCACACCTGAGCGATGGGATGCCATCCAGGGGGACCTGGACAAGCTGGAGAAGTGGGGCCGTGTGAACCTCATGAGGTTCAACAAGGCCAAGTGCAAGGTCCTGCACCTGGGTCGGGCAACCCCCAGTATCAATACAGGCTGGGGGATGAAGGGATTGAGAGCAGGCCTGCTGAGAAGGACTTGGGGGTGCTGGTGGATGAAAAGCTGGACATGAGCCAGCAATGTGCGCTCGCAGTCCAGAAGGCCAACCGTATCCTGGGCTGCATCAAAAGAAGCATGGCCAGCAGGTCAAGGGAGGTGATTCTGCCCCTCTACTCTGCTCTGCTGAGACCCCACCTGGAGTACTGCGTCCAGCTCTGGAACCCTCAGCACAAGAAAGACATGGACCTGTTGGAGAGGGTCCAGAGGAGGGTCACAGAAATGATCAGGGGGATGGAACGCCTCTCCTATGAAGAAAGGCTGAGAGAGTTGGGGTTATTCAGCCTGGAGAAGAGAAGGCTTCGGGGAATCCTTATTGCAGCCTTTCAGTACTTGAAGGGGGCTTAWAAAAAAGAGGGCGGCAATCTTTTTAGCAGGGCCTGTTGTGACAGGACAAGGGGGAATGGCTTTAAACTAAAAGAGGGTCGATTTAGACTAGATAGAAGGAAGAAATTTTTTACGCTCAGGGTGGTGAAACATTGGAACACGTTGCCCAGAGAGGTGGTAGATGCCCCATCCCTGGAACATTCAAGGTCAGGTTGGATGAGGCTCTGAGCAACCTGATCTAGTTGAAGATGTCCCTGCCCATGGCAGGGGGGTTGGGCTAGATGACCTTTAAAAGGTCCCTTCCAATCCAAACTATTCTATGATTCTATGATTCTATGATAATGATGCACAGCAAAACTAGAACTTATGTTTCTAAACCCATAGGATGTGCAATCTCATTTAATCAGTATTGTCATACTTAGGATTTAAGTGTCTGATATTTTCTAGTCTTTTATGCAACATGACATTTTTTAAAGACATTTTTTTCAGAATATCTTTAAGTTAAAATTCATATAGTGATTAGCTAAAGTGTTAACTACTCCCTGTCATGCCATGCTTTTTAAGGGCTTTGTTCTACTGCTTTTACATAACACAAGAAACACAAATAAAATAAGTTCCCACTTAAGGTATACTAACAATATTACTACTTCACTGAAAAATCCTCATGATATTCCCTATCTTTGACACCACCTATCCTTCATATCAATTAAGGTGTGTAATGGTTCCAAATTACATTGTCTAAATTGGTTTACTGTAAAATAGTTTTTAATTTATTTCTTTCTCATTGTCACATTTATTTATTTGTATTTCTCAATTTTCTTTAAACAATGTAATGAAGGCTAATAGGTTTGACTTGGTTTATAAAACAGTCAAACTAAATTCCCACATTCTTATAGTTTTGTCAGTGTGTTTTTTTCCCCAACACTCATGTTACTAGTTATGAATGTCAACAGGTTGAAATGATACTGAGACCTCTAAAGTGTACACAAATGTGAAGCTTATTTTGTGGGCAGAAAGAAGCCACTATTATCCATGAAAATTCTTTAGGACAACCGGCATCCTACATGTCACATGAAAATATATTTGTTTATTAAATCTTTCACATTAATTATCTGGTAGTCCTCATTATGAGACATCTGTGAAAATCTGTAAGATTAATTCAATTAAAAAAATTCCTGTCAAAAAATAAGTGTTGTAAAAGGCATTCATTTGTAAGAAGTAGAATATAAGAACTACTTGACCAATTAGCCCCTCAGGTTGTTAATCATACCCATAATTGGTCTTATCCGATGAGACTTACTAAAGCAAAATTCCTGAAGATTATGTACAGGGATAGATTCAGTGAATTATGTCAGTAATACAAAAAATAAAAATTAGTCTTACTTGAAATTTAGAATTATAGAATCATAGAATAGTTTGGGTTGGAAGGGACCTTTAAAGGTCATCTAGTCCAACAGGACCTTGCACTTGGCCTTGTTGAACCTCATGAGGTTCACACGGGCCCACTTCTTGAGCTTGTCCAGGTCCCCCTGGATGGCATCCCTTCCCTCAGGCATGTCAACCACACCACTCAGCTTTGTGTCATCTGCAAACTTGCTGAGGGTGCATTCGATCCCAAATTTGTAGATGACACCAAGCTGAGTGGTGCGGTTGACACACCTGAGAGTCTAGCCTTCTCAGAGTCTAGCCCTACTTTATCACATCTAAATTGAGATCTGGTAGTTTAAGCTCAGCTAACTGAACCTGATGATGACAACATCGTTTCCTTGCGTGCTAGTGAATGTGTCATGCTCATCTTCTGGCAGGCCACAGGGGATACACCATATGTATGGAGCCAAGAATTCACTGTTAGTCCAAATAATGTTTCAGCTCTCTCTAACAGTCCTTCTTATTCTATTAAGAAAAGCTTCAGTAACAACACAGTTAAAACCACTACTGAGCCGCAGCAAATCTTCCCAGTACCTATACCTTGTCTTTGGTGCTGTGGTCCAATGTTCCCGTGGCCTGAGGCTGAGGCTGATGCTTCCGTCTCCTACAGAAAGACCTGGGAAGGATGGCCACATCATCCCCACGGCCACCACCCTGAGCTTTCACTGGAAGGAGCATGATGCTGGAAGTGGGGTCTCTTCCTCCTCAGTCCTGGGTTCTTTTTGGGYTTCTTTTCATACATTTTCCTTTCCTTTCATACATCCCTGCCTGCTCCCTTTTCCCTAGCTCCAAGGGAAGGGGTGAAAGCTGCCCAAGGCCCTCCAATATCCACCGTGGCCGTTTGTCTGATAGGGACTGCCTGGGGCTGTCAGCCCCTTCCCCGGCAGCACTCACAGAGCTGGAGCTCAGACAGGCTGGGCAATGGGCACCTGGCCATGGGGCGCCTGGTAAACCCAGCTCAGCCCTGCTCAGGCCAAGGGCTACCAGCCACCCCCTGGGACCTGCCACAGCCCGACACCTGCTCCCAGCAGCGGCAAATATAATCATATTTACTGGACCACAACTATCAAAGTTGATATGACTTAACCTGATTAGACTTAGTGATATCTTTGATCTATGGAATTACTTAAGTTAAAATACTTGCAATTATCAATGTTATGTGTTTAGTTTGTTATAAATGATTTTAATTAGTCCAAACATTTGAAAATATATAAAACTTTTGATTAATGGCAAATATTGAATATCTATTTTTACATTTCTGTTGWGAGGAAGCTGGAAGAGCAATTTCCATATTCATATAGACTTGCAGCTTCACAGACTCATTTAAATTTTTACTCAGAAATTACAGGCTGACCCCTATTTATTTCTTTCAAAGCATGTTTGAGGATGATGATAAGAAGAGGGGAAAGGTACAAAACTGAAGCATCCAAATGGTGAAAGATGGATTTATTATTAATTACATCTCCTGGGACATGCACAAGCTATGTAAATAAGGGTAGTTTAAGTATTTTATACACAACAGTTGCAAGTATAAGTATATTTTATTAATCATCCAGAATTCTTGCTCCAAGAGTTTTACCTTGGGGGTCGAAAAAATTTTAATCTAGGTTTTATTCCTAAAAAGATACAGCATATGCACATACGTCTCAGCAGGTCCTGACATTGAAGCTTTTGAATCCACACTAGAGTTTTGCTTTCTTAATCTTCATATCAGCCTAACTTTTTTTTATAGAACTTTGCACAGCATCTGGTTGAATTTTTTGGAATGCTATCTTCTGAGGGTGAATTGGGTGAAAAAGGTATTTTAAGGGACTAACAAAAGGCAAATACTATAATAACTTACATGCTCAAACAGTATGTTTCCAGCTACATTATGCCGTTACTTTGTGCCTTCTATGTTTTTGGTCACATTTCTACTTCCATTAATTCAAGCTATCACTTTTCTGCCTACCTTGTTAATACTGCAGCTGCATGAAAGAAAAATTAAGAAAAAAAAATTGTTTTCTCTTACACCTTTTTGTTTGTTTCCAGACATTAGATAACAATTTGCTAGTAACAAAATGACTGCGGTATTTACAGACATTCAGAACAGATAGTAACAATTCTGCTCTCAGTCTGGAAAACAATTAATTAAAAGGGAAATATTAACAGAGCTCTCCAAACATGTTCTTTTTCAAGTATGTTACATCACTGGAAATATTAGAGGGACATACTTGGTTGTCTTCTCTCAAATCTAAGGAGTACTAGAATTAGGAGAGTGGTTATTTCCCTCCCAGCTCTTCTGTTTTCATTCTGGTTTTTGGTTTTGTTTTGTTTTGTTTTGTTTTTTTTTAAACTGTGAAAAATAAGGCAACAGTTCATTTACTCATCAACCTGGTGGTCAACAACCTACACAAGGTGGAGGTAGGATGAAGTCACCTGCCTTTGCAGATTAGAAAGTCTCCTGCCCATTTGCCTTGCCCTGGTAGCTATCAGATGATCTCTGTAGAGATATTAAGACATGTTGATGGCAATAAACTTTCCCTCTTGCAGCTGAGGACACACTGTGATGTCTGGAGAAATTGTTAAATGGATTGGTCTTCCTATGTCATTTCTCTTCTGATTCCATCCAGGTTAAAATAAGACTTAGCTGGACCAAAGGAGGGTGGACTCAAGGCTTTTTTGATGTAGATTGTAGCTGATACATATTTTTTTGAAAAGTAGAACACTGTCTTCTGTGTTTCTATTTTTTTCAATGGACTTGTTTTCTCAGGTACCTATAGTTCAACCCTGGTTAGGCGGCTCTATTTTGCAAACCACATTCCCTTGCAGTGGTGAGATGGTAATCTGTCTTAATTAATATTTTCATGCACTTTCTCCACTTTTCACAAATGTGCTTACATTAGAGACAATTTCTGAATTTCTTATAGCATACTTGTCTCTGTACAGACCTGTTGTATCCTAAATACTTGAGATTTGCCTCTTAAAAGGAGAGGAGGAAGTTCTCTTACAGTGACAGGTGACATAAGCTGTTGTTCAGGTGATTTCTAAGGCACTGTGGCACACAGCCACAGTCTTC
Source organism: Phoebastria nigripes (assembly GCA_035582835.1). Classification (NCBI taxonomy): domain Eukaryota; kingdom Metazoa; phylum Chordata; class Aves; order Procellariiformes; family Diomedeidae; genus Phoebastria; species Phoebastria nigripes. The sequence goes on along the minus strand of JAYKAV010000364.1, from coordinate 109,191 downwards.
CATGAGAGATATACAGAGGAAATGAACTGGTGTGGGAACAGCTGTGGTGTCTGTAAACATGATATATCTGAAATGGTTAGCTGGATCATGTTCAGTACTCTTCTGCATGGTGAAAGTGAGGTAAAACAAGCCTGACCTGAGGATGCTTTACACTGGGGAGGATAAATTCAGGCCTCATCAAATTCAAGATTGAGCTGCGTATCTAAAGTTCTGCTCACCACTGCTGCATCATGACAGGATGTTATAGTCAAAGTTTTTCATGCTGTTAAGTAGTTTAACCTCACTGAGTTGGTGAGCAACTCTACTACAACTCATGTTAATTGTATATCCATATGTTGAGCCAATTTTAAAATGGTTATTACATTTTATTTGTCACTGTGCCATGCATTTGTCTTCAAAATGTTATGCAAACTCTTAAAAAAAGCAAGTGACTATAACATTTTCATAGTTCAATTAAAACAAAATACTGTATGCATGATAAGTTTGATAATATTTCTTGCTGTTGTGAGGAAAGGAGCTTCTGATACTTCTTACATCCATCACTATGAAAGGTTTGTGAACAGCTTTATCACAGGAGAATTAAGATTGTGGTCTGAATGTGCCTTTGCAGATGATCTGGGAAACTACATGTATCATTCTAAGCGATTTAGAATGATGAAGTCCATAGTAAAACCTATGCAGTTCTTCCCTTTAGATATTTAATATTTATTTATTTACCCCACCCTTCCTATGACATTTGGGAGTAATGAAAAAGGAATAGCATATGTTTCTTAAAGTAGTCAAAGAAGCACATATTTCATTCAACACACGGAAAATGTTGCTTGACAGCTTTGCGTGTGAATGTTGTAGCTTTATATGAAGAAACTGTATGAATTTAGACAAGTATTTACAGTTTATTTTCAAAACAACTCCATAACATAAGGAAGTACCAGTCATCTTCATTTTATAGATGGAAACTAAGGCACAGAGTGTTAGATAGGATAATGGTTGTTTATGTACTTTACATCAACAAGTCACTGGATAAAAGCTGTTTTTTGATCCAGGTTTATGATCATTCAGGGGAGCGTAACCACTGGATTGCAGAGCTGTGCACTTTTTGTGCTTTCTGTGGCCCAATGTGTAGGAAATTATTTATTTATAATGTCTTGCTAGTCTTGCAGTTAGGACACCTTCCATGGAACTGAGATACAGGGTTGATCTGGAGGAACAAGCTGAACCCAGGTCCATTACTGAGAACAGCCAAGAAATACTTTTTGATTTCCAAAACCTAACTTTTTTCAAAATCTCATTTCAAGAAAAAAAAAAAGACACACACAAACCCCACCAACTTTAATGTTAACASTTCCAGGTGTAATATGTCATTTTCATGAAGTCTAATAATTTGATGATTAGGAAAGATGTTTTAGTCAAATGATTTTGTCTACATCTAGATCAGCAGGCACATATAGCATATAAAAAGAATAGTGATTGCMCCACCGAAGTCCCTTACAATTGACTTCACCAGGTGCTGGGTTTCATGCAAACATTGGCAATGTCTTAGGGCTTTATATCTTGATTTGGATTCTTATATAACAATCACTTGAATTATTGGGTCTATATTAGGAGGTTAAATGATAGCTCTTTCTCCAAGTTGAGTATGAATCATAACATATTCTCAGGATCATTCAACTTCAGGCAAAACACTGGAAGCTTGATGTTACCTTTAAAAATTTTGTCCTGTTTGAATGCACTCATTTACTGTCTTCTCATTTTTGTTGTCCTCTAACCCTGAATTCATTATCTCATCTCAGTGAGTACTGACCTGCATTTTAAACTTCACTGGATCTGCAATGTTTCCTTTCATCCATGTCAAAAATATTAGTTACATTTCCTGCTACAAGTCATACTTCCTCTGACTTAAATTCATTTTGGCACTTATCCCTTTTTTGTTTGGCCTGTAACACTTTTAAGTTGTTGTGCACATTTTCATGTGAGGTTAAGTCCTGCCAGGCAACATTGGTTATTTAATTTTCCATTCAGCATCAAGCTTTCTACTTTACTGTTGCAAATATTCAACCCTTTCTTATGAGTCAGAAGATTATAACACAAAGGCTGTCTACTTGATGGATAAAATATCCAGAATATTTTTCTCAGAATTCAAACAAACTTTCATTCTGTATACTAATGTATTATAATGAATAAATTGCAATTCCTGGAGATTTAGGTGGTGTTTGCAGTTTTGGGATAAGTTTTCCTCTAAATTTATTTGAATAGAAGTAGCATTTCTGTTCTATTGTTTCTTTTAACAGAGGTGACAATAGTTAACAGTCTTACTATTTGCATATAGATTATCTCATACCAGATACAAAAGCYGTTACAGAAAATAAGTTATCTTTCCCACAGTACAATATCCCTTGAACATCTGCATTTATAATAGCCACACTCAGAGCACTTTATGTGCATGAAGGAGGAGGAGAAAGAAGTAAAGCTTGACAATTTGTATCAGTAAAACTGTTAAGAAGAAGAAGATTGGTCGGCAAATTAAATGTCTGTATGCTTTTTTCTGGTATAAAGAACTGGAAATAAACCTCCATCTGTTCCTCTTAATGATTATTATAAGAAAATAACAAGATAGCAGAGAATTAAGATATTTAGAACAATTTTCTTGGTTTTATAGAAAGTACAATTTTTATAAAGAACATTTATGACTCTGAACGCTTAAGATGTATCTTCTCTTTCCTACAATGCAGCCCCATCCAGGGTAGGAGCATCAATATCAATGGGCTGTGAACATTTTAATGTTGTTTTTTTCATACAATTCACCGAAAGCCCTAATGTAGAAAAGAATGTGCTTAAGCCGTACCGACTTCAATGAGATTTATACATGGCCTTTAAGAGAAGAACATGCCTAAGTGCATAACTGACTCAGAGCTTCAGACCAAGTTAGGATTACATGGGCTATGCCTCTGCTGTTCTCCTCTGAGGATACCAAGACAGGAGACAGCACACAGTTTATGAAGAATAGCAAATGCTATTTTTCACTACTATCAAGGCTGATTCCTGTCAGCATTACTTGCCTGGATACTGAATACCTTCTCATTCAAATTGTTCCTGGGAACGGGGCAAGTTCTCCCTGCCAGTCCAGGTACCCCCTACTCCTGTGTTTCAGTGCCTCAGCATGCTCTAGAAGACATTCCAGGCTCTTCGTCAAGAAGAATTTGATCTTGTCTGGCTTTAGAGTAGTCTTTAACTGGTCACTTAATAGGAAGCTCAGACTATAAGTGCATTAAGTCCACAAGTTTTTCTTCCCGCTAGCTAGCGGCTAAACTGTTAAATGTCAGGAGAACACATCACCACTATCATTAATCTCTCTTCAAGCTGTATTTTGAAAGGAAGTAGACAAAATTGCACAGTTGAAAGGTAAATTTGGTCACTTGGTAACCCAAGACTTAATCATCCATTTCACAGCAAGGACCACTTAAAGGATGCTAACTAGCATGTTAACTTTCTAGGCCTGGAGTGGAGACTGGATGGGAGAAAGAGGAGGGAAAGAGATCTGTACACTTCAAGTATGTGATTCTTATGCTTATGTGGTTCCCTGAGTAGCACAGTAAATTTAAAAAAAAAAACCACTGCACATATGACCTTTCCTGCAAAAGTGTGTTCTCTTTTGTGTCATATTGTTGTCAGGCTATAGCACATAGTTGTCTGGATGATGTCATGTGGCATCCTGGAACACACTAGACCCTGAGTGTGTTCTCCAGCACATGTCGGGTGCAGTGTGTATGCAGCAATCCTGGAAGAACCTCCCAGGGCTGGGCATACTCAGCAATGAACCTCTGACATACCACTACTTCCCAAGGAGTGTGTTTGGCTTTCAAAACATAAATTTTTACTGTGGAATGGTCTCCACCATGTAGTCAAGTGTGCTGGACCTTTTCCTCATAAATCCATCTCATAAAATTACAGCTTCCTTTGACTAAAATGGTAGTATCATTTAGGTGCTGAGCACTCTCAGCTCCTACCTACACAGACCTGCCCTGCAGTATTAAGTGTCCTCCAGTCCAATCAGTTTCATCTGGTTTAAACATAATAATCTTCTTTTGGCTGCCCATATAACCACTTCACTAAACCTGTCAAATTAGTGTGGCTAGAAGGAAAACTATTTTTATCATCTGAAGATTTTTTTTGTATCATTTGTCTGAGATGTATGTTATGGGGAAAATGTTTTAATGGATAACAAATACCTTAATATAGCCTAATATCTTTGTACTACATGCTCTTGGACAAGTAAAATTAGAGCTATATATCTCTAAGTCTCATTGGTTGTAAGCATTTTTTTTTTTTTAGCTTATTGTGTCAGGTTTGAAGATCTTTTTTAAAGTTGGCAAAGAGTTTTGAACTCTGGGCTTTTTGAAGAGAAATGTTATTTCCTGCCACAATTATCTGTGGGCAGTATGTTTACCTTGGATGACCTATGTTTATTTTATTGCTTAAGGTTACATTTTCTATCCAGATACTTTAATGTTCATAAACTAAAGGTATCAGGGCTATTCTCCTCATCAGATAAGTTGTTCCGTCTCAGACAGACACTTATATAACTTTCAGTGAAGTTTGAGGATCCTATACCTTTGCTGCCAATAACCTTGTTCAAAAAAGTTTAAGAAGTAAGCTCAGCTCTGCAAAGTGAACTGAATAGGCACCAGTTGCTCACTCCTGTAAGCAAAGTGAACTTTCATGCCCCATTAGAAAACAGTAGTATTTGCACTCATGTAAGAAGTGCCCCTCCGTAATGCCTCTGCTTGTCTCTGGGAGGCTTATGCCAGAGAGCTGAGAAAAGACAGGGTGGGTGAGCTTAGTCATGGCCAGCAGTTGTCCACAGCAAATGACATGCTAAGACACCTGCAGCCTTTGAACTTTTTGGTTTCAGCCCAGTCTGAGCTTTCAAAAGATTGCAGTGGGGTTTCTGCTAGCAAAAGGAACAGTGAATTGAGCCTGTGCCTCTCAACATATACAATCTGATACCACTTTTTCAGTACTTCTCTAGTTCTTCTGTGTAAGATTTGATTGACATCAGAGTCAGATGAGTAGTTGTGGAAGACAGCAATTTCTCTTCTTGCCATTATAGCAATCTATATGCAACCATCATTACCAACATCAAGGGCAGCAGTAATGACAATGTAATTATCTGGGCATCATTGTTTCAGGTGGCTCCAGTTGCCTGCCCAAAGTGTTCAAGAACCTTTTCTCTATAATTCTTGCATAAATGACAGTTCAAATATCACCATTACCTTTATGGCTGCAGTAGTGCACCATTTCTGACCGAAAAAAAAAAAAGAAAATAAGCAAAGTGATGATGCTGAGTGTTCAAGCCTTCTTGAAGGCAAAATAATATTAGTCACTAAAATAGTTCTCTTTCTTCAACAAATTAATTATCATCGGTGAACAGGTAGGTGGAAAATAATATAGAGCATGTTCCTAACACTAACTTTGGGAGAAGCCATAATAGGAGTGACTTCCTAGTTATCACTTTGTTTCTCTCATATTCCTGTGCTGCTCTAGGTTTCAGTCAGTTTTCAAGGTTCATGCGTCATATGGTCATTAAAAAAGTTGATTGCACTCCCATGCAAGTTATTTCTTTTCAAACTTTTCATAGAAAACATTGATTTACAGGAAGCATTTGTAATTATTCTCAGATATAAAGAGCACCCAGATGCAAATTTACCTCTCTACCAACATAACACAACACAACACAACACAACACAACATAACATAACATAATGTAACAGTATCTCTTTCCCAAAGCAAAATCCAGGTTTTATAGGAACACCATTAAAAACAATAGGCAAAGAGCATTTTTAAAAATATTGCAGAATTCGGAGAGGAAATCAGTATACATGACATGTAAGGAACAACAGAATTGAGTTACAATCTATTACTAAGAGAATTATGTAATAAAAAAGTGTTTATTTGGATGTTGGAGATTGGGAAGACAAATAACTTCTGCAGTTAAAAAACTTAGTGGCATTATTTTAGAGAATAGAGAGGAGATTAATAGGAATTCATTTCCTATTTCAAATCATTATATAGCTACCAGCATCTTCATAATAGTTGAACACAGGAACAGCTTAAAATCCAAAATTAGCTAAATTGTCCTCAGAACAATATGATGCTTTAAATAGCAGGATAATAACAGTAGTAGAAATAATTAATGGTTTTAAAGACATAGCAGAGAGTAAAGCTGTTGGTCCAGATGGATTCTTCAAAGAAACTGCAAAGTGACTACCTCCAAACTATCCCTACTTTTAAACAGGATATTTAATATTTTGCTATATAAAATTATATGATGTTAGTAAAATTATATGCAATAAGGAGGACTGTAGCACTGACAAATAGGACAGCCAAATACCTTTCTTGTCATTATGCAATTATTGTAAGGCTTTTAGTAAACCTCAAAAAATGTTCATTTTTTAAATGTTTACATTCCTAAACAGAATGAAAAGAAAACAAAACAAAAAATACTTGCAACATTCTCTGCTGAAATTGCGATAAAGTCAAAAGGAACTTCAGAAATATCTTTTACTTGCCTCAAAAAATCAGGAAATTAAATGATAGACTGAAACTTTATCTATTGCTGCACCTGTAAAGGTTTCTACTTCTGTGCAAGTAACCCTCAGGATATAACTTCTTCCCAGGAAATTGACCTGCTGTTGCCCCATATTCTGGGAAATGGAATCACATTTTTCCCCTTATGCCATCTGCCTTCTACAACACTTGCATTTCACAACCAATGCAGAAAAAGGGCTAATCTGCTTATGTCTTTCTACTGGTTTGTTTTCACCTACTCATTTTGTGTGCCATGATAGACTATTTTTTTAAGCAGAAACACAACTCAGTGTCATCYCTTATTTCAATTTTTCTTCTACGATTGTGGTCAGAAACCCTCTAAATTTTTGCATAGTACTACAAAACTTTGGGTTCTCCTGTAGTTAAATTGTACTTGGAAGCAAGTGCCAGCAGTAATGGTGCTTTAAATAGGTAGGCACATTTCTTTAAGCAATATGGAGAAGCTCCTCAGTTGAATCAGTTTAAAAGATAAGGGCCTACATTTTCACTTCCGGGTGCCTAAACTCAGGTATTTAGTTTCTTGTTTAAAAGTCTCTGAATGTAGCCTCTGAGTGACTTCTTAGATCCTTAAACATAGTTTCTATACATATAAATGTACCCACAGATTTAAACATGTATATACATAAATGCGCATTCTTTGTCACAAGGGCACATTGCTGGTTCACGTTCAACCTGGTGCCCACCAGGACCCCCAGGGCCTTTTCTGTAGAGCTGTTTTCCAGATGGGTGGCCCCCCAGCATATGTTCTTGGACGTGGTTGTTCCTCCCCAGGTGCAGGACTTTGCACTTCCCCTTGTTGAACTTCATGAGGTTCCTCTCACCCTGTTTCTCCAGCCTGTCAAGGTCCCTCTGGGTGGCAGCATGACCCTCTGGTGTATCAGTCACTCCTCCCAGTTTTGTGTCAGCAGCAAACTTGCTCAGGGTAAACCCTGGCCCATCATCCAGATCATTAATGAATATGTTAAACAGGATCAGACCTAGTATTGACCCCTGAGTTACACCACTAGTTACTGGCCTCTGACTAGACCTCATGCCACTGATCACCACCCTCTGGGCCTGGCCATTCAGCCGGATTTCAATCCACCTCACTGTCTGCTCATCCAGCCATACTTCACCAGCTTCTCTACAAGGATCTTAAGGGAGACAATGTCAATGATTTACTGAAATCAAGGTAAACAGTATCTACAGCTCTCCCCTCATCTACCAAACTAATCATTTCATTATAGAAGGTTATCAGGTTGGTCAAGCATAACTTCCCTTTGTGAATCCATGCTGACCACTCCCAATCACTTTGACCTTCATGTGCCTGGAAATGGTTCCCAGGATTAGTTGCTCTATCACCTTCTCAGGGACTGAGGTGAGGCTGACTGGCCTGTAGTTTACTGGGCCCTCCTTTCTGCCCTTTTTTGAAGATAGGAGTAACAATTGCATTCCTCCAGTTCTCAGGCACCTCTCCCAGTCACCATGACTATTCAAAGATTATCAAGAATGGTGTCACAATGACATCAGCCAGCTCCCTCAGCACTTGTGGGTACATCCCATCAGGCCCCTTGAACTTACGTACATCCGGTGTGCTTAAGTATTCCCTGACCCGATCGTCTTCCACAAATGGTACATGTTCCTTGCTCCAGACCTTCTCCCTGGTCTTTGGAGCCTGGGATTCCTGAAGGCTGATCCTGCTAGTAAAGATTGATGTGAAGAATGCATTCAATACCTCAGTCTTTCCCATGCCCTGTGTCACCAGGTCCCTTGCCTCATTCGGCAGTGGGCCTACATTTTCCCTAGTCTTCCTTTTGCCATCTATATACTTATAGAAGCCCTTCCTTTGCCTTTGACTTCCCTTGCCAGATTCAAACCCACGTGGTCTTCAGCTTTCCTAACTGCATGTCTACATGTTTGGACAGTATATCTGTATTCCTCCCGGGTTACCTGTCCCTGTTTCCACCCTCTGTAGGCTTCCTTTTTTATGTTTGAGTTTGGCCAGGAGCTCCTTGTTCATCAATGCAGGCCTCCTGGCATTTTTGCCTGACTTCCTGCTTGTTGGCATGGACGATTCTTGAGCTTGGAAGAGGTGATCCTTGAATATTAAGCAGCTTTCTTGGGCTCCTCTTCCCTCCAGGGCCTTATTTGATGGTATGCTTCCAAGCAAATCCTGGGAGAGGTCAAAGTTGTCTCTCCTGAAGTCCAGGGATGTGATCTTGCTTTTTGGGTTGCTCCCTACTCTCAGGATCTTGAATTCCTTCATCTCATGCTCATTGCAGCCAAGGCTGCCTTTGACCTTCACATCCCCAACAAGCCCTTCCTTGTTTGTATGAGGCCCAGCAGAGCACCTTTCCTTGTTAGCTCCTCTGTCACCTGTGTCAGGAAGTTGTCATCAATATGCTCCSAAAACCGCATGGATTCCTTGTGCCCTTCTGTGTTGCCCGTCCAGCAGATGTCAGTGTGATTCAAGTCACCCATGAAGTGAAAAGCCTGCAGATGTGTGGCTTCTTCCAGTTGTCTGAAGTAGTTGTTGTGGAACTGCTGTTCCAGTTGTTGTGGTGGGCAAACACCCACCACAGCATCACCCACATTGATTTGCCCTCTAATCCTAACCCATCAGCTCTCAGATGTCTCATCACCCACCCCAAGGCAGAACTCTATGCAGTCCTGCTGCTCTCTCACATAAAGGGCAATTTGCCCTCTCCACCTTCCTGGCCTGTCCTACCTAAACAACCTGTAGCCATCCATAGTGGCACTCCAGTTGTGTGAACTATCCCACCATGTCTCTGTAAACTCAACGGGATCATAGCCCTGTAGCTGCACACAGGCTTCTAATTTCCTGTGTGTTCCCTGTGTTGCGTCCGTGAGCATACAGGCACTTCAGGGATGCACCCAGTTGTGTTGAATTCCCGGAAAAGGTACGAAARCTTTGCCCGTAATAGTTGCTCATGGTTATGGTTCTGCTGTATTAACAATGTGCTTTATGGTCATTTTCAAAAGTAATAAGTCTGTCACAATTATTATGTTCTTCAACAAGGGGCATATGTTGTTTCTCTGACAAAAGGCATGGAAGGAGGATCACACCTACTGTTCGATTTATGGTCTTAAGTGTCATATTATTTTGTTCTGTGCTGTTTTGCTTTTTCCTCACCTAATTTTTATTTCCTTTCCTGTCAGTAGCAATATCTCTTGATGCAAACTAGACGAGACTAACAGGCATTCTCCTTCTCGACATTGTCAGGGTTTGTGTTCTGGTAAAGTGAAAAGGGAAATGATACATCAGGCAGTCTTCTGTCTACCAACAGAACACTAGACATAGATTTGCTCTAGTTCTCAGGGGACTAGCGGAATCATCCTTCTTTCCCCTGTTAGCATTGCCAAGGTCAGCCCGTGTTCCTGACTGTGTGATGCAAAAGTTTTGAAGATGTGCAGCCTCTTCCTCTCTCCCATCCAAACTGGGTCTCATTCAGCCCTGAAGCAGCGACTTCTGAGCTGGCATCCCCTTAGCTAGTGCTAGAATGTGTCCTGGTTCCGTCTGGGACAGAGTTAACTTTCTTCCCAGTAGCTGGGGGGGGTGTGCTGTACTTTGGGTTTGGTATAATAGGAGCATTGATGGCCCATTGATGTTTTGGGTGTTGCTGGGTGGTGCTTGCACCGGGSACTTTTTGGCCTCCCATGCCCTGCCGGGTGCATGGGAAGCTGGCGGGGGGAGCATAGCTGGGGCGGTTGACCCAGCTGGCCAATGGGGTATTCCATACCATGTGATGTCATGCTCAGTATAAAAATGAAGTGGGGGGGGGCTCTGGCATCACAGGATGGGCTCTCGCGTTTCGGGCTACGCGTCGATTCGGTGGGTGGTGAGCAGTTGCATTGTGCATCTCCTGCTTTGTATATTCTATTGTTGTTGTTGTTACCACTGTTATTATTACTGTTCTACATTGGTTTGTTTCAATTATTAAACTGTTTCTATCTCAACCTGCGAGTTTTCCTACTCGTGCCCTCCCAGTTCTCTCCCCCATCCCACTGGAGTGGGGGGGTGAGTGAGCAGCTGCGTGGTGTTTAGGTGCTGGCCAGGGTTAAACCACGACAGAACGATAAGTGTGGCTGTGTGAATGCTGAGTCCTGCAATGTGGTAGTTTGCCAGGGGACAGCTCAGGAATTTCTGCACTGCAATCCACTGCTTAGTGTAAACAAGCAAAGCATCACTTGCAGAATATGTGCATTCATTTTATTACTGTCTCCGTACACCTCTATCTGCAGATTTGCATGAGCAGTCTCATTCACAAAAAGTTAGAATGGGAGAAAAAAATCAGTTTAGCGCAGTAGTACTGTGCATGTGCATCTGCTTAGGTATCCTGAGTGTCTGAGAAAATCTGAAACTATCCTAGGTTTTTATAGTGTTATAGATCCCCTATTTTTAACTTGGAAAGGTAATACCCAGGTTTAATGAGATTAAAAAAAAAAAAATCCAAACCATAAAATTTATTTTTTCTTCCTTTGTAAACTGGAGAAATGGAAAGTATATTCATATAAGACAAAAAAGCTGTAATTAACTCCACCATCTCCCCACAAACATATTCTGATAATTCCAATAAGCAATTTCTCTGAGGGCTACAGGGTACTGAAATAGCAACTTTACACGTTCAGTGTTTAACAGCTGTTCAATTTCATGTAATTAACGCTGTTGATTCAGATTAAACTAGGACTTCCTGGGGGTAGGGGAAGTATTCCACAGGTTGCTCGAGTTCACTGTTCTTCACCTCTGATGCCTCTTCTTGATATAATAGCAGGAAAATGCCCTCCAAAAATAATTTGGATGGAAGTAAAGCCTGGATAGGAGTAGGTTTGTTGAATATCAAACTATGTAAAACAATCAGTCTGCAATAACTGAATTTTTCTAAAAAAAATGCTAAAAGTTGTCTTGACCACTCTGAGGACTGAAGGGATAGGAGTGGGTTAGTGTACTGGTAAACTAGTATAATAAAATCCACCTCAAACCATATTATCTAAAATCTGAAGTTAAAGCTGATGTAAAATGTAGCAGTTCACTTTGCTTTCTGTGTAACACTTAGGGTTTTTTATCTGGAGTAGTTATATCTTGGATAATAAATAGAGTTTACAGTGTTTAAAAACCTGTTTTTTTTTCTAACTCTACTGCTTCATTCAGATGGAGTGAAGGTTTGAGCATCTCAGAGTTATGAACATGAAGGTTAAGCTTCTTCCAAAATAATTTGGTTTGCATTTTTATGGTGTCATTTAGACCTTAAGATAAATCTGACAGACAAGAGTTATAATTATCAATCTGCAAATAGTGTGATTCCTTTGAAGAGTAGATTCATGGCTTCTGATTCAATTAGAATAAATCATAATGAAAACATTATACAAGCCCAGAGCATGAAGATTAAAAACACATCCTCTGATTCATACGTAATTGTTCCCAAAAACCCTCACACTAGAATCAAGTAAGTTAATCAAATCCAGAAAAACAAGAAAATATGTCACAAATTGTTATTCAACAGTTGACTATCACTGAGGGAAAAAAAAAAGAAACAATCTCACTTGACTCTCATATCTGTGCACATCTATTTTCCTTTGACCTGCTCATTAGGTTAGACAAAAAGATTTCAGAGGTAAGGAGGGCCTTTAAAAATCGCTACTTTTGCTGATGAGAGCAAAGATGTGTTGCTTTTCTATAGGTAGTATTTTGAATCACTCTGGTTTTTCTTTATTGGCAAAGTTACTCAATGCCATTGCTGAAATGGATGATGGGGTGATGTTTTCTCGTTCCTGAAGTGGTGTAATAGATCAGAAATAACTACTAATTGTAGAGCTTTTCCTTTTGAGTATGAATTTCTGTTTGTGAGATTCCAAATTGTCTATCCTACRGCAAATTAGCAATGTTGCATTCTATACAGTATGAAAAAATCACCATCATCTCTACAAAGGAATCAGAACATGGATAGAAGACAGTCTCATTTTTGTCACATATATGAAAGACCCAATTAATTAAATTTTGTGAATTCTTCAAGCAGCTAGTCAGCTTTTCGTCAAGGTATTATTAGCTGCAAATGTGTCTGGAAATCTGTGCAGCTCAGGAATAAGTGCCTGAACAAGCACCAAACAGAAATCAGCTACAAAGGCACGTAGATTGGGGGGGATGGGTGGATGTACTCACACACTAGAATTGTCTAAGGAGATGACAGTGTTTGTAGAATTTTAAGGAAAAATGGGAAAATAGCATTTTTGGTAGAAAGATTTCAGGACTTTGATTCTTCAGGTGGATTTTTGTTTTGTTTTATGAATTCATTTCTAGGATAAGAATAAACATCCCCCCCTCCACTAATACTTTTCTTCCCTCCTGAGCAGTAAAGAAAAAATCAAACAATATTCTTTTCCCTTTGTATTTCAACACGTATGGGTAATAAATAACAAACACAAGCTTGCCATATGCTAAAATTCTGCACTTCCACAAGTATGTAAATGTTCTGCAACATTTTCACTTTTTCACCACCATCATTTGCTACTGTAGGTTGACACACTCCACGAAAAGGTGATTTTTCAGAAGCAGAATTGGTAAGTGACAGACAGCCCATTGATTTTTTTGTACTTTTGAATATGCCTACCTCACTTGATAAAATAATTTGCAGTCTTCATTCTATATCAGTAAAAGTATATTTTAATTTTTTAGAGAAATATGCCATACAATGAAACCTAAATTGGCCCATGTGGTTACAGCACAGGAACAGCCAACAATTTGTTGCTTGTGCCTAACTGGAAAAAGAGGAGCACATTAGGCTTAGGAGGACAGTGCACATTGCTAGCGTTAATTGTTTTATCTGGCATAGGTACATATTTAAAAGAAAACAATGGACAGGGTTGGTTTTGCTTGTTTTGATGACAGTATATTAATGTGCAGGTGTGGAAAAACAGCTACCTTTATCCCTCCACCCTCCACCACTTAACTCTTAAACTCAATAATTTATTTTAAGCAACCTGTCAGAAATTTGTAGAGGTCTCATAGATATTAAGTTTCAACATGTTTTGGGTATGGAAGTGGCCCAAGAGAGATGATCCTGTATGTTGTCACCTATTTGCCCAACTAAGGCAAAGCTTGTGGCAGGAATTCATTGTTTATGAGACTAGAAAGAATCCACACCAGCAGAGCTCTTTAATGTATCCCTGCTGCAAGGAACTCATCAGTCAGGGCTCACAAATCAACCCTGAGACACAAATCTATAGGAAACGAAGCTTCATTACTTCTGGTGCTTGTGAAACTGCTTGGCTTGCAAAAGAACTCTAATAAAGCCTGCTTGTATCTTCAGTCTTTTAATGAAGTTTCTTTTTTGGTATGTATATGTTCATAAACATACAATATTAAAGAATTTTAACTATTGACAGACCATATTCAACATGATGTTAGAACTAACATAATTTTAATTATTTATCATCATGATCTGGTTTGTGTCATTTTAACTTTAAAAGCTTCACACTGCTTGAATCTTCTTATCACAGTGCTGGCCGGCTTTTTCTCGTAACAGAACCCTAGTCATAGAAATGTTCCCACAGCTTCTTCACTTTATATGCTTATTAAAGTGTTAGAATTGAGTCTTCTCACATACAGAAGACTGAGTGCATCCTAAAGTCTTTGAAAGATCAAGGTCCTCGTATTCCTAAATAAAGATTGAGAATGTGATGTTGAGACAAGATAACATTCTCTATTTCAAATGTTACCGATCTGAGAATTTTATACGCAGTGCTTGTTTTTGACATAATATTTGCCGCATCTTTAAAAAAAAATGAAGGAAAGACATTGACACAAGACTGGATAAGAAACTAGGTTGCTTGCTGTTTGTCCAACACCAAGGTTTTCCCATGGCAGTTTTATCTTCTCACAGGCTGGCTGGATAAGTAAGTGCATGTTGTAATCTCTACATTAGTAATGTGATGAATCAGATTCCTGGATGGATCAATTTGTTGTCCTTGCCATTTGATCCATCACAATTACTGATGAACAAGTTTCATTCTGTGTTTTAGAGAACAAATCAGTGAAATACAGTATGAAGCACTGAAGAAACATTACCACAGGGATAAAAAAAAAAAAAAAAAATCCCAGTTGGTTCCTCCTCCACTTTTAGAAAGGTGACCAAGAAGGAGTGGAGTAAGTCCCTAAAAAATGAGCTGAAATGAAACAGATGTTTGATAGCAGTGCTGAGGCTGCTGAAGTTGCACTACAAAAAGGTGCCATTGATCTTGATTCTTCCAGCAAGTTGTAGGATCAAGGCCATTTTCTAAATTTCTTTGAGCTACCCCAGCTTTGTAATGTTGTGCACAGTATACTCAAAACACTCAGGGACTGCTACACTCRTGCATTAAAGGCACTACTTATACATACTTGGAATAGTCTATAAAAGCCCATCTATGCATACAGGATTGCTTGTAAAGAAAAGTGATGATGAGGGTATATGAAACTGGAACTATCATGTTAAATGTGATATGCTTTTATTTTGTAAACATGTTTGAGAAATTATTTAAACATCCTTTTTTAGTTAATAAAAATAGGTAATATTAGTTACCTAGGAATTAAGGTCCTAGTTTGCGGCATTTCTGTGTTCTTCTGTTGGACTCTAACACTACTGGCATTTGATGTGCTACATTGCCCTCAGTTTCCAGACATCTCAATTTATTTTTAATAGTTAAGAGGAAAAATATCCAACTTTTGGATTCACTGCTACTCTATGCAGTGAAAACAAAAAAATCTCAGTTTCACTAGTCCAATAAAAGGGAAAAAAAAMCAAAAAACAGCAACCCAAAGGACAGTAAAAAGTACATTTGCAATCAGATTGGCATATATCGTATGTGTCCCCAGATGAAGATATGTTGGGTTTTAAATTAAAGGTGGGGTTTATTTGGGGCTTAATACCTTTAAATTAAGAAATTGTCCCCTTAACGCAATTCTAAAATGACACATTAAATCATTGAAAGTAAACATTGCTTTGCTCCTCTTGACTAGAACAAGGATTAGAACATTTTAGATATAATCCTATCTAAAATAAGTAATTGGAGCCTGATCAATATCTTCAGCATATTAAATTAAAGTATAAAAAAGCAAACCAGCCTCCTTCCAAGCATCCTGTGGAAACAAATGTGTTTCACATGGGTGTATTAATAAGGATGGCCTTCTGGACTGCCGTTTTGGTCTTTATCAGACACATGGCCAGACCCACAGTGGGAAGGGAGCAGGCTGCACATTCAAATAACCCCAGGGACACCCAAGCCAGAGGACGACGAAACCCCCCCTAGGAATATCACATGCCTCCCAGTAAAGAACTCAGGAAGCTGATGACTTGTTGTAGACTTCCCCCCATCCTAATTTTCTAAAAAGAAGACTGATTTTGTTGAGATTAGCACCCAAAGCGCATTGGAAGAGTAAGCATAACACCAGAGAAAAAGGGTAGATGATAGGAAGGGATTTTTGTCTAACAGTTTTAGCCATACTACTAATGAGGCTTTTAGGCATTAATTAGATAATTTGGACTCTTAGACTGTTAAAACAATACGTGAACAAACAATGCATTCTTGGCTCCGTATACACGGCATGTTCCCTTTTGTCAATTACAAGACTTTGAGTAATAGAATGTGCTGGTTTTGGCTGGGATAGAGTTAATTTTCTTCACAGTAGCTAGTATGGGGCTGTGTTTTGGATTTGTGCTGAAAACAGTGTTGATAATACAGGGATGTTTTCGTTATTGCTGAGCAGTGTTTACACAGAGTCAAGGCCTTTTCAGCTTCTCATGCTCTACCAACTGAGAAGGCTGGAGATACACAAGGAGCTGGGAGGGGGCACAGCCAGGACAGCTGACCCAAACTGGCCAATGGGATATTCCATACTATATGATGTCATGCTCAGTATATAAACTAGGGGAAACCTGGCCGGGGGGCTGCTACTTGGGGACTGGCTAGGCATTGGTCTGTTGGTGGTGAGCAATTGTTTTTCATTTGCATCACTTGTCTTTCTTGGGTTTTATTTCTCTCTCTTTTTGTTATCTTCCTTTTCATTACATATTATTATTATCATCAATAATAATAATACGTTCTTATCTCAACCCATAAATGTTCTCATTTTTACTCTTCTGATTCTCTCCCCCATCCCACTGTGGGAGGAGTGAACGAGCGGCTGTGTGGTGTTTAGCTGCTTGCCGGGTTAAACCATGACCAGAAGTTTATGCAGTGTTCAAGAAGTAAGTGTACCAAGGCTTTATATAGCAGCAAAATGACACCATTTGTCTTGTTCTCAATATCCTTCTTGATGATACTCAACATTTTGTTGGCTCTTTTTGCTGCCTCTGAACACTGAGAAGATTATTTCAGAAAACTGACAGATCACTTTCCAGAGCTGAGACTGCCAGTTCTGAGTTCAGCATCACATAGACATGGTTTAGATTATTTTTGCTACATGTGTTACCTTACATTCATCTACACTCTAGCTCGTTTGCCAAATTTTTGCTCCCACATTSCAGTCTGTGAGATCCTTCTGCCATTTGTCACCATTGGTTTGGCATTTGACTACCTGGAAGAGCTTAATCGTCTGCAGACATGGTGATCACATTGTGTACTGCCTTGTCCAGGCCTTTTTATAAAGATATTGAATAAAACCAGGTCCAAAACCGATCCACTGCTGATCCAACTCTGACTTGTCCCTATTATAATTTTTGATCATTAAGACTTTCTTCCTATTCTTAAGGAATTTTCTATCTATGAAAAAGAGATACATCCCTACAAAGCAAGAAACTTTTCTCCAATCTATGGTAGTTCAGTTTCCTGATGATTTTTAGTCTAGAACTTTGTCAAGGGTTTTTGAAAATCCAAATGTGTTGTGTCTACCTGATGCTCCTTACCCACATGTTTATTGATGTCTTCTATGATGCCGGCAGGCTAGTGAGCCAGGATTTCCATCAGAAAAGCCAGACTGTCTGTTTCCCAACAGACTTTCTCCACAGCCTCAGTGATCATATTAATGGTTACAAACCCTTCCATCCTACAAGAGATGGGAGCCAGATTCACCAACTTGCAGTTCCCAGGATACTCTATAGTACCCTACTCTATGGAAATCCTATAGAGTATGCTGGTATCCTATAGAGTTCCCCTTGTCTAGGTGGGAGTGTTCTGGTTTCGGCTGGGATAGAGTTAATTTTCTTCTTAGTAGCTGTTATAGTGCTGTCTTTTGGATTTAGTGTGAGAATACTGTTGATAACACACTAATGTTTTAGTTGTTGCTAAGTAGTGTTTAGACTAGTCAAGGACTTTTCAGCTGCCCATGCTCTGCCAGGTGCACAAGAAGCTGGGAGGGAGCGTAGCCAGGACAGCTAGCCCAAACTGGCCAACGCGGTATTCCATACTATATGACGTCATGCTCAGTATATAAACTGGGGGAGGGGGCTGGGGAGCAGTGATCACTGGGGAGCAGCGTTYGCTGCTCGGGGACTGGCTGGGCATCGGTCAGCGGGTGGTGAGCAATTGCATCGTGCATCACTTGCTTTGTATATTCTATTATTATTATTATTATTGTTATTGTTACTACTATTTTACTTTATTTCAGTTATTAAACTGTCTTTGTCTCAACCCACGAGTTTTCTCACTTTTACTGTCCCAGTTCTCTCTCCCATCCCACTGGAGTGGGGGAGTGAGTGAGCGGCTGTGTGGTGTTTAGTTGCTGGCTAGGGTTAAACCACACCAGGGAGTCACGAAGGCAGCCTAGCAGATCTCTGGCACCGTGACCATGTGCAATGCAGATGCAGTTGGCTGGAAGTTCTCTTCTGAACTTCTCACTTTTGAATTTTTCTAGAGTGCATGGATTAATGGCATCCACTCCTGCTGCTTTATTGAGATACATGTTGCTTTTTGGGTTAATGATAATTATGAAAAATATAAATAAAAAATCCTTTTGCTGAAACTATGATTTTACATTCTTAGTAGATTATTCAGAAATGCTGTGGATGTCAAAATAAAAGTCAAAATTTTGACTGCTATGACATTGTTTACTCTGTTAAAAAAATCCGGGAAGCTATAGCAGCTTTGTCATATGTGTGTCCTACAGTATGTAGTTAATKCACCAAGAATGTTTAATTGCAGAAAGTAAGTTCTATAAATATTATTTCAATATTGTTTTCTAAATGATCTAAAAAAAATTACAGGTTGTGGTGTATGTAAAGAAAAATARCACTGAAAATTAGTCAATTTTCTAGAACATGGTTTTCCATCTGAATGTGCTGATTTGGAAGCAACAAAACCTATCATGCAAATATACTAGTTTTGTAAAATCTTATTTTTCAGTGTTTTAAAGGAAATAGCTAGAAATACCTTTAATATTATTTTCAAAACAACTTTCTTGTTTTGTAATGCAGTCTGTAATATGATTGGCAAAATAAAAGCCTAAAGAGACCCAAAATACTTTCCTCTGAAAATTCCATTCTTCAGAAATTTCTATAGGTTTAAACTGAAATAATAGTTTTTCACATGAGGGAATCCCAATTCCTACACAGTTCAGCTACTAGCTAAATCAAAATATAGTGTTATTCTGCCTTTTTAGTACAGTTTCTTCTCTTTCTCTCCAAGCTTTATAAAAATATCCTGAGAGTGATTTCTTTCAAGGGTCATCAGCTCTGGACACTCTGTCATGGAACTTGGAACAATTTATTTCATATGAAGATCAGCATTACACCAGCCATTTGTTTCCCATTTGTGTAAGGCAATCCTATTGGATAACATGCTGTAAGGCTTGCAAAATGTCTTCAAACTCAAACATTCAACAGAAAATGCTTTGGTGGCATCTACAGGAAACTGTGATTTGAATGATGCATCAATCATCAAAGTAGTTGAACTACAAACATAGATTAATATGCAAGTGAACAGGACATGTTTTAATGTACAAATAACGGTATAACTCTAGTAGCAGGAGCATGATTTTAATAGCACAAAGGTAAGGGGTTCAAAATGCGAAACAAATACATGATGCATCTGTGTGATTAGTAATGCAGAAAAACAGGGCTCTTACATCGTACAGGGTAAGAGTCAGAGAACACCCAAGGAAAGCACACATCTGATGAAGGGTCACACCTTTTATCTAGGAGACAGAAGTATAAACTGCGATCATTACTGGAAGTGAGCTCTTATTCTCCCTGCAGAATATTATTTGGTAAGACTGAGGAGATTCAGAATGAACCAGATCCAATGTATGTGAGGAAAATGTAATGAGGTGACCCTTCAGAAGGTTTTGGGTTTTTTTCATGGATAAAACTGCTGGGGGTATAAAAGATTCCTTTTTCTGCCCTGTCGCTCCCAAGAGAAACTTAGGTATCAAATGCAAAGTTGGAACTGGTTAATGAGTCTTTAAAGCCTGTAATTTTTAAAGATTCTCTAGTTCAGATTCTCTAGTTTACTAATTTCTCAGCTCCTAAAATAAAGTCAAGCATTTTTTATGTTCTACCTACTTCATAGACGATCAAGGGGAATAAGGGTGGATATTGCATTAAAAAAAAGGGAAAAGCAGACATATTTGTTAAGGAGAAAGGTTTAAAGATAACTGCCCTACTTCTTGCCCCACTGAAAATGGCAATATCCCAAAAGGAGAACATAAGCTCCATGTCATGATGAAATACATTTCATTATGTCGTCTTTGAACTTAGCTTTAAATTAAAATAGTAACTGGACCATCTTCCCCTTTTCTTTTCTCTAAGGAATACCTAACTAGGTAGATTACCAACACTTTACAACATGCAGGGAATTGAATGGGACATTAAGAATATGGTGTGAGAAGGAGAAGTTATGTAAATCTATTAATCTGTGAACATTTTTTTGACCTCTGTACTACTATAGAAAAGCAGTAGGAACAGGTCTTGGAAATGCTTCCTCACTGAGGTTAATGGAGTTGTGTGGGAAAATAATAATAAAAAAAACCTTTTAATATGTTGTGCCCCAGAGTTCAGTGTTCCTCTGCATTGAACAAGAAAGAGTGACAAGGCGTTTGTCTGTCCAAAATGCTATTTTGGTGCTCATTAGCACTTGTGTATTACTGGTGAGAAAACGTGAGAGGTTTGGAAGYTTTGGTAAGCCGCTTGGTAGTTAGTGTCACATGAAAAAATTTCAAGTCTTCCACTGTATCAGCAGTATCCAAAAAAGTAAATATTGGCTGAAGTTGTCTGCTAGAACTAGAGCAAAAGATTTGTTGTTTATGAGTGGTCTGCAGTTTGGTTGTGAGTTTGGTAGTTCTTTTTAAAGAAAAGGTCATTTTTCTATTTTTATTCTGTACCCTAGAGAGTTGTAAATTGGGCCAGCAATGAGACTGGAAAACTTGATGTTCAAAGGCTTGTGTATATAGCAGGAATGTGAAGATGAAATGAAGAAATATCAATTCTCTGTTCTGAAATGTCTGACTCGGCTGAAGAATGTGTACGAGAGAAGTCATCAGAAGAACCAGTTTGCACATCCTTATTTAAAGCCTTCTTTTAAAAGCCTTACAGAAATCAGTGTTTGATTGGTTGGCTACGCAACTTCAGCCTTAAAAAAATGTGTTAGATAATGACTTTGAAAAACCATCTCACCAAAAGAATTGGTGTAGGGGGTTGCATCCTTCTGCATCTTCTCTGGCTTTCCTTTCTCTCCCACCCCAGAAAGACAGAAGTGATTTTCCTGTGTCATAAGTTGTGCTCTGATATTTTTGATCCCTAAATTGAGCAAATGAAATCAAGCTGATAATTGCTTATTCAGATTCATGTATAATTTATCTAGAAATGCTTATGCATTTTTCTGATTGCCTGTGTGTGATCTCAATGGGAATCCCAGTGAGTGAGACTTTTTCAGCTTCACTTCCTACCTAAGTATTCTTTCTGATATGAGCATAACAAGGAGCTATTAGATGTATGCCATTTCCAATTTATTGTGAGTGTCCGAATATCTATTTGAATGGACAGGTTTGATTTTCAGTCTTGTTCCTGTGCGTATTTTTTAAGTCTCAAATTCTTGCAAGACCCTTCATATTACAGTACATGCACATTCATGTATTACAAATACCTACTTCATAAAATGGAGATAAGGAGTATAAAAAACCATATTATTCTCTTTTGCTAACATCGTCTAAAGATCAGTAATCGTATCAAGATTTACTGAGACATTTAAAATCTCTTAGCAGCAACAAACAGCTGTAATTCAGGAAAATGTCCTACCAGAAAATAGATTTCTTTCTTTCATAACAAGAAATTTCTTCCTGATTCTTTCACCTTATAAAAAAGAAACAGCTTGCCTCAGAACAATTTATGCCCTAAACGCAGAAGTGTTGAGACTCAAAGATTTTCCAGTAAGATGCACCTAATCAATTTCAGCAGGATAAGCACAATGTGGACCACTTGGAAAAGGGAACACTTTGGAAGCTAATTGCTGCTGACTTTATCTTGTAAATCTTTCTCAAGAAAATTTCTTACAGGGATTAAAGTGTTTTAAAAGCTGAACAGCATTGACTGGTTGCTTTATTGGCCCTTTAAACCCCTAAGAGATTTCCTTGCATTCTGCTAGGGTGAAAAAAAAAGAATAGTGTGCAGAGGTAGGAAAGCAAAAACAAGGCAAGCAGATATGCATAATGATGTGAAACAAAAATACAAGAACAAATAGTCTTTAAGTAATTGAAATGGAGCAGGATTGCACTATCTGCCTGCCAAATTTGTTTCCTTCTTTTCAGTTTAAGTGAGATTTGCTTTTTTCCCTCTTGCTATAATTTAGAATAGAATAGAATAGAATAGAATAGAATAGAATAGAATAGAATCATTAAGGTTGGAAAAGACCTCCAAGATCATCAAGTCCAACCATCAACCCAACACCACCATGCCCCACTAAACCATGTCCCTAAGTGCCTCATCTACACGTCTTTTAAATACTTCCAGGGATGGTGACTCCACCACTTCCCTGGGCAGCCTCTTCCAATGTTTAAC